>BLKM01000221.1:0-102232 GCA_013340265.1 Coptotermes formosanus
CTAGCTAACTACCAGATGAATGAAGCAGCGAACGAGCCAAGTGCATGCGCACCACACAAAGGAACCGATATGATCTGCGATCAATTGGTTTACAAAAATCATATTAATACTATTAATGAATTATCATCATTGAACATACAATCACCAAAAAAATATTACCCTAAATGTCAAGGTACACAATTATTTTGGTTTACAAGCTATATCTTCATCCTGTCTACATTCTACGGGCTTTATACTTTTATCGATACACGTCTGTGAAATTGCACCTTTTGTTTCTTCATTGTACACTGAGGAAAATACGGGCACTTTTGAAACATAGGTTAGAAAAGCTGGAACTCAAAATGTATTTCCAAACTCTTCTTTCACTACTTAGCTGAGATATTTTTATATATCAAGTGCAAATAATACTACATATTTGTAATATATTTTCTTAAACTTTTTACGTAGCATTCATCCACTTTCAAAATATATTAGGCTTATCGGTCACGAGCAGGTCCGCGGTCCGGCGTTTTTCCACCTTCCCTACAAATTTAACTAAACAGCTGGCCAAGTGACTAAGTCTTGATAAGCATACAGTTATTCAGGCTGTCAACAATTACGTTCGAAAACTCTTTATCTTCACAAATGTCCAATACGTACAGAATTCTACGTCATTCGAACCCAGCCGGTATATGCGCCTGCTAAATACGTAACAAATTTAACAGTGCGCTCAACAAATAAATTTCCATGTGTCGTAGTGATATTCTAGTTCACACATTTGTACCAAGCAAGAGATTTGATTATATTTCTGTTATATTTTACGTTTCTGATAGACCACAGACAGATCGTACACTGTCAAAGGGATGACGAATCCTGTCCGATATTTTAAAATAGGCTAGAGGAAATATTTTAGCATCACAATTTTCATTATAATTTATTATCGTGTGTAAATCCTTCATAATACTAATGACTGTAGTACCCCAAAGGGTAAGGAATTCAAAGGAAAATACTTTTATACGCCATGATGTGGTGTCTTTTATTAATTTTACATTAACCTCGCAAAAACTGTGAATAACCTGAATCAGATTTAAAGGTTCAGGTCGTACCGCACAGTGAACAAATCGGTGCAGGATATAAAAACTAATATGGTAGTGTTCTGTAGTGAAATAATCGTTCTTTGTTCTGAGATTCACAAAACACACATAATTATCCTCTGTGGGCAGAACGTAGAATTTCTTTGTAGTAGAACTTGGTGGCACATAAGCAAGCACTGGGCCTTGAAGGTTAATTGTGCACTCGTAACTTTCCCTGACTGCGAAAGGGGGGCCTAAATTGAATATTTAAGGACGGTAGTACGGACTGCCAACCAAAATAATTGTTAACCCTCGTAAGCCAGCATTATTTGTGTTGCAGAATATCCGGAATTACTGCAGGAAATCAAAGAGAAACAGTGAAAGACATGGTTCTGGCTGATTACCAAATACCGAAGGGGGTAAGTTCGAACAAATCACTCTGAACTCAGAAGCTAAACTTAAAAAAGTTTGCTCTCATTTAAAGCACGCAAAACCGTATACACTTACTTCAAAACACGTAGCACTTTTCGCTTCTAACACGCCTCCACAGTTGTCATCTGTTTATTACTTACAAAAGGGAATCTCCACTGAAATGTTGTCATGCAAGATGGAGTAAAATTCAGTCAATGGCTCACAATTGTTCGTAATTTAAGGAAGATTTGATGACGCGCAATTCATATAAAAATGCACGCTTTATCTTACAGACATCCATTTTGATGCCCAATCTAATGCTGAGTAACCTGGAGAAGTTTTATCCAGAGGCTCACAAGTTCATTCCAGAACGGTGGATAAAAGACGACCCTCTGCACAACAAGGCACATCCTTTTCTTACTATGCCATTCGGTTTTGGCTCAAGAATGTGTATTGGCCGAAGATTCGCTGAGCTAGAGATTGAAACCGTGGTGACGAAGGTACGGTGACATTCGCAGTGTGTCAATTTATGAAGTAACATTTTCTCGCTGAATCACCTCCTACTGTATCAGGTTGACTGTCACTGTATGGAAGAAGTCCAGACTGACCATGCTTGACAGAATTTAGGTGGGCAGTAATTTTGGCGCAGGAGAGACAAAGCAAAAACGGGACTGACAAAGTTGCACAATGAGGAGCGTTATAATTTGTGTTCTCCAACAAATATCGTACAGTTACGGAGGGCGAGATGGGGACCTGCAGCGACGTTGAATTCATAAAAACATGTTTGAAAACCCCAAAATGAAAAGGCGAGTCAGGAAAAACAGGCGTAGCCCCGACTGCAACCTAGTATTAAAAGGTACATCAAAGAGCAATGTGCGAAAATTTGAACTGGGTTAAAGTGTTTCAGAATATGACCAAGTGGCAGGCTGTTCTGCAAACACTACAGAAATGCCGAGTTCCATAAACGGTGTAGAAAGTTTGATCTAATGAGCAACTACCGTCGTTAAAGTAACGAATCTGGTACATTACATGACTTATGACCTCTAGGCTTGAGAAAATAGTCCTAATTTTAAATAACCAAATAATAGCAGGATCGATCATTGGCAAATAGCAGCATATAAAATAAGTACATAACCAGGAGGTTGAGGAGTTTAGAAACAAAGTTGGGCGGTAACGAGCCTGTGTTCAGGTGCTATACAATAAGAAATGTATGTGGCAAGGAAATATTAAACTCCTTGTTTTTGTATTCCAGTTTCTGCTTTTATTTTACAGCATTTACAAGTACATAAATGCCATGTGCCCAAAACGCATGTTACAAATTAGGCAAAGTTTTCTTATTACGCCTCGTTCGCCCGCCTTTCGTTGTATGTATTTTTTGACTTACACAGATAGTGTAGCTGACATAAAGTGTAGGTTTCATTTTGGTCTACAGCGTTTTTCAGAGACACTTTATGATAAGGTAAATATTTATTGAGATAACGTACACATGACATGAACGCTGATACACAAATAAACGTTAATGTAATGCTTCCGTTATTGTATTGTGATGTTAAGTTTGGTTTCTGTACACAACTTTTAACCAGCACGCTCACCAGCGCCGAACGTTAGAACATTCTCTCCCGATTCTCTAATTTTTACACATCGAATGACGTGAAGACATGCAACGAGGCTATAAGGCGAATTTTTTAAAATTTTGGTTTTGAATTTATCAAAGATCAAAAAGTTAGTAACCTACAAAAAGAGACTTTATGTTCGTGCAGCAGGCCGCACGATCGAGACTCACGTACTGGTGGTGTAATGAGATACAGTAGTTAATAATATCGCAATTTATGTGTTCATATTCTGGAAGCACGTATTTTTTTAATTCGTATCCTCCTTTTCGATAGGAATTTTCAATATTCACTGTTTTCCCTTTTGCTGTTGACAATGTAAACAGATTTATTCTTTTGCCAGTATCCAGACTTCGCTTCATCTGACACACTGACCAAATCATCGAAAACTGTAAAGTGGGTTCCCTAAGTAAGTCAACCTGAAATGTTATTTTTCAGATTATCCGTAACTTCGTGGTTGAATACGATCATGAAATGAAGTTCAAGTACACAGTGCTGCGGACGCCTGCATCACCACTGAAGTTCAGGATGACTGACAGACAGGGTTGACACAGTCCAAAAAATCTGTCATCCTTAACTGTGACAGAGTCTGAATATGTCATGTGATTTGATACATTCGCCTGTTAACACAGAAACTTGAAAATTTCGATATCAACTGTAACAAATTTTCAGAGAATTAAATTTTCTGAAGGTCATGATCACCACAAATATAGGGACAATAATTTATGGGAATAATTCATGAAGACTTAGAAATACTGGAAGGAAAAATGCATTCGAAATTTAGGTTGGAAATGGTCAAGATAGTATGGCTAAGTACTACTCAGCGTGCCTGCGCAGGAAATTCTGCACTCAGTAGTTTGTGATTACTGCGTATCCTGACAGTGGATCTAAAATCGAGGGCTGCATTGTTTCCAAAGGAGAACTCATAATGCCAGACTCCAAGCTGAAAAGTTCGAGCGTCCGCCATGTTGTTATTACTGACTGTAATATATTTTAATACATGGCGTTTGGATGCGCTGGCGAGACATTAATATTTTCACACACGTTCATATTGTGCCACTGCCTGGAGCTAGACAAGGCGTATGTTGGAAGGGATTACGTAGCGCAGACAACCCAAAATTAACATTTAAAGAAGAATACAAAAACAAATATTGACAACTAAATACAAATTGCATACTACAAAACGAGAAGTGTTTAAAGCCTTAAAACCAAACATTTATATAATTAATAAAGAAAATTCATTTCCTACGTCACAGAAAAAAGATGCTTCCCCATTTTGGAGACCAAACTGTTAATGCTCTTTGTGTAAATAATCGGTGAATATGCTGGGAATCGATATGAGGGTATTTTGGTGCGGCAGCAGCGTTAGGCTGATTGCTCATATCCAGTACAGACAATAAGAATGCGTGAGGCTGTAACGCCAGTCCCTTCATATGCCTTCATGGCGTGGCGATAAATTAACCACAACGACAAATTTGCATTTAGCTATGATCTGAGAGACATGAGGACCTAAATGCACATTTATAAGAAAAGTGTAAATTTCTTCTCAAATTAAAGCAGACGCTACATATAACAACCATTTTACTTTGTGGACTTAATATTTAAAATTTAATATTACGACTTCAATATGAAGACAACAAGAAGTAAAATGCAGAGGAATTACGGCCAACAACAAAATTTGGAGAAAATAAATGGCTCTAACAATGAACTTATTACCAGAAAGAGAAGGTGAAAAAGACGTTACAAGGAATGTCCATACACATGAAGCCAGTAAGGAAAGAAAGTGAAGAGAAAGATGTGAAGTGACTGAAGGTGACCGTGAATGTGAGAGGCGGAGAAGTTGTGACAAGCTACAGTGGACGAATCAAATGAAAATACCAAGAAACATCGTGAGACCTAAGAACGAGCTAGCTGGGCTACGAAAATACACAATTAACGACTTCATTCCTGCACACAAATTATACTCTTGACGATTATGAATAAAAGGGCTGTCGTCGGGAGGAGAATAAACTGTCCGGAATTTTTGCATTAATGAATACCTTCACAAGCAAGCAATGAGTATTGAAATGTTAAGAACTCTGCTGAAGCAAAATAAATCTCTTAAGCTAATTAAAATAGACAGTAAAGTGTACTTAGATATTACTGATAACTAATATGTGCTGAAGAAATAGATATAAGATAAGTGACAAATTTCAAATGTGTGCAGGAAGCAAATATCAGAAGCGCTTGGCTGAAGGAATTATGACTGAGAAGCTAACAGCCATGCTCAAATATATAATATCATAAGCTAAAATACTTGTAGTAGGTGTACTTACTCAAATAAGTTCAGACTGTATATATACTGTAATGTAAAATTATGTGACAAATAAATGCACACATATACAGGCCTACACATACATCTGAATTTATAAATTCTGAATGGAGGACTCAAAAGTTTGGTATAGTGGCTGCTGTATAATTGTGCTCGTGAGATACCTGGTTCGGTTACTGGCCAGGTCATGGCCTATCGGACTGCCGTATTTCGTGGATTCCTCGGGCCTTCTAGTCAAATTCCGACACATTACTTTGCTTAGACCACGACTCCTTCTTGCCAAATACTTTCCATCAATCATCCATGAATGAACAAAGTATTAGACACTGTACAACCACAGAATTACTGACAGCGCCATAAAATCAAGATCCACATCCTCCCCAGAGAAATGAAGTTGGAGGATACCTCTCTTAATTGTTGAATTCACATAATATTTCTGCAGTTTTGGCGTGTGTTCACAAGACCAGCCTTTTGCTGAATATGCAAGTTAGAAAATGTAAATGTGGAGTAATAATTCTTTTTTAGTTACCTCGGAACCTGTAAATCTTCCGGGAAAATGTGTAGTGGCTACGCACATTGTATATTCTTTTTTCTACAGATTTTGTTCCAAACATTATTTCTCCCATGTAATCCTTTAAGGTGTCATGCTCGATACGTGCACATGATAGCAAAAAATTCTTAATATAATGTGTCTTTTATTTTTGTCCCATTTTAAACGCAATCGGAATGTGCTGATATATATTTCCACATACTACATGGCAGACCGACAGTAAACTCGTACGAATAAAATCAAAACAACAGGTAAATAGATAAAACAGCGAGGAACAGCCGCCGAAAGCAGCAGACCGTAGTATTCAGTCAGTATACGTGTGTCTTATTTAGCGACGTTCTCAGTTACTAAAATGACGAGTATTTAGCGTCGGTGGAAGATGAAGAAAAAGTATGCAGCATTGTTGCAATTACACCGACAGGTGAAATCCTATGTACTCAGACGAAAACTTGTCCCAGTGCCACTTTCTCTGCCACAAGACTTACTTGACTGGGTTCGAAACAGTTCATCCGCTGTGCGCCTAACCGCCTGGGCCACGCCACGGTCCAGGGTTGTATAAACAAGAATATCAGTTATGTAATTATGAATGTACAATATACAATAAAGGACTGATAATAAAACATCAAGAACATGTGCATACGGCCGTGCCATGTCTCAGGCGGTTAGTTGCCGGCCTCTTACAGGGAAGGTCCCGGTTTAACCCCACGCCAGGTCATATTGGTTTTGTGATGAACACGCCGTCGCTGGGACAGAGCGTACAAATATCTAACAAAGAAAAAAATCACAAAATTATAAGGGATTTCACACAAATTGTAAAAAAAATACTTATATCAATAAACTTATGTCCCATAAAACTTGATATGATGATCATAAGATTGTAAACATGAAATACAATGATATGGTTTCCCTTAGAAGTTCATCAGATTTTTCCACCAGTGCATGAATAAACTAGACCTGTGCGAAATAAAAGTAGGTGTTCGTCGCTGAGTAAATGTTTCGCCTGTGATTATAAAGTTGATTGAATGAACGAGTGACTGAGTGACAACAGTGAGTGCTACACACACACACACACACACACACACACACACACACACACACATTTCTATGGGTCTGCCTGCATGGAGATGCAGGGTATCGCGGACTTCGCAATTCACTGACGCTGATGTTGTCCACTAATGCTTTGCGAGGAGAGTCGGGCATCAATCTTTGACTTCAAAGTGAGCTTTGATGTGGAACGCTGTGGTTTTTAGTATCGCCAACAGTATGCTCTAGCGCGGATATATAATGTCTGACGACAGTACAGGATTAATCAAAAACTTGTATCCTACGATTTCAAACACGCTGGATAAGAGCTTATCATTGAACGATCAGTTGTGACTATCAGAAATTACACTTCGTATTCGGGGGGGGGGGGGCGAATTCGGTTCCCGGCGCGTACCCGGTTTTCCTGAGGTCTATCGTTATCATTCGAGGGTAGAACTCTCAAACAGACAAAGGCAATTTTCTTACGGAATTTTCTCCTCCCATAATTTACATCAATGATACGCACATTCGGTAAACCGCGTTGGTAAACCATGAAGAAGTCGTCGTCAAGTAAATCAAGACAACAATTATAATAATATATGGAATATTTAGTTATGTCTAGACACTCTTCAGCAGCAGATATTACACAATTGCAAACACTGATTTATTTATTTATTTGTGCTTTACTTAACGACTCTCTCGGTATGTCAAAACATAAGACCAATCTGTGGAACAATCAGCAAGTAAAAGATTGTTAAAAATATGACAGGAAGTAGTCATGTTCTGCTGTATTCTACTCTCAAGAAATATGAGTGGAGGAACCTCAAATAAGATGAGAAGATAACAGGTGGAGAAAATTTAGGAATTTGGTAGGAGGCAGAATTATATGTTTGAATCCTTCCGCGACGATTTTGACAGCAGAGGCAGGAAAACCACAGAAACCCATAGTCGACATGAACAGTAGCATGATCGACATGCGCTTCACCATACCGGTTTACAAAATTAATAAAAATGTAAGGGGCTAAAAATGTAGGGCTACAGGGAATTATTTACATTGGAGAAACTGAGAGTTTCACAATTTCGTTATTTACAAAATATTAAGAGTTTAATTAAATAAAAAAGCATAAATGGTGGGGTGTTTTATGTAACAAGCAAGGAAGACAAGTATCACAAATTCTATAAAACCCTACAGTCCATCCTGCACCTGTAAAATTCGCAAATCACATAGAATGAAACTCTTCACAAAGAAAAATATTAGGATGGATAATAGCAACTCCTGACAAATTAATGACAATCTACAAATATAAAAATTTCAGACATATTACGTATAAACACCTACTTGTTTCAA
The DNA here is from genome assembly GCA_013340265.1 of Coptotermes formosanus. Classification (NCBI taxonomy): domain Eukaryota; kingdom Metazoa; phylum Arthropoda; class Insecta; order Blattodea; family Rhinotermitidae; genus Coptotermes; species Coptotermes formosanus. The sequence continues at coordinate 8,306 of BLKM01000221.1, forward strand.
TCCAATACGCCAGTTATCAATAACGAAAAATCTAAGCTTACGTACCCACAAAAACAGGAGTAGGAAAAACGATTCGAATTGCATCCAGTAAATTACACCGCAGTATGTGAATATCAGTTGAAGATTCAGAGACCAGAAAAGCAGGACAAACAACAAAAAAATGCACTTCTATATATACAGGATGGTCCTGAAATGCAAACAAATAACGATGAATTTTAAAATCAAACTATACGATGAGATTGCACATTGACACTCACGAGAAAAGTGTTAAATAAAGATTTTTCTTGCTACTTTCATTTTTCTGTCATTCCTTGTTTTCTTTTTCCTCTCCATTTTTCCTTCCCCCATATCCATTTTAACTCTTCGCATCACTTCCCCTCTGCCGGTGCCCTTGCCAGTTGCTAACACCGTCACCCAGTTTCCTCTGTAACCCCTCCCCTTTCGCCCCATTCCCGTCAAATTCTCCTTCTTACTTCTTTCCTTTCCACATTTTCTCTCTCCCCTGTTTTCTCTTAACAAATTTCTCTCCTCGCCACTCTTCTCTTTTTGTATGAGGGGAATGAAAAGTGGTACAGGACGAAAGAGCAGAAGAAAAAACAAGCAGAGGAGAAACGGGAAGAGATAAAACAGGAAGGAAAAAGGGTGAGACGAAGATGAGGGAGGGAAAATGTGTGGACGAAAGGGGTTGGGGACGAAAGAAGAATGGCGGAGAGACAAACCCGTGAAGAGGAAAGAAGGTAGGAAGAATAAACAATTAACGAAAAGTCGAGGAGAAAATAGGGTGATGAGTAAATGCAGATCCGTCAATAGAGAGCGAGAGGATTATGGGGTGGAAGCAAAACAGGGAGAGGGAAATAGATCGGAGGAGGAAAATGTAGTAGAGCGGAATGCAAAGTGTGGGGAAGACAAAGTATGATGTAACGCCGAAATAAAGCCAGTCAGAAGAAGTATGTTTAGTCATATGGCTCAACATTTTCCGTGAGAAACACCGTCATATTTTTTCTTACGTATACTGTATTTAAGAACCACTCTCTATACTCTAAGAAGATACTCGCTATATGAATACTGGTGCAGGCCCCAATACGGGACAGTTATGCCTGAAACGTCGGAGTCACGGTAAATCCACTTGCTGACCACTACAGCAGCTCGTGTCCTAAATCGCTTATTTTGACTCGGCTACTGAGATGAATTTAACCTCAAAGTGAGTGTTCTACATAAACCTGACCTTTGTTTTCATTTGCATCCAGTGAAACAGGAAACTAAAGCACGCGTTACCATGGCTTCACACTGGGCACAAATTACGTTTTATTGATTGCGATCTGAATGATGGGTCGTAATTAACATGGAACAATCACCTAAACTGCATAATTAACTTATATAAATTGAGCATACTGTCACTGAAAATTAATATGTGGGATGAGAACACAAGTACGGCTAGCACAAATCCTAATCTGTTGTGCTGTTAATCATTTCCACTAGTAGGAACACAAGTGTGCCATCTGTATTGCCAGCAGTTAACCCTGTTAAGTCTGAAGTTACCGTTAATCAAATCTGTATATTCAGTTTATGCGGCAAAGGAAACGCGTTGCTTCTTCATTACAACGACCGAAATATAAAAACACTCCCTGGGAAAAATACACATTCTCCTTGACAGTTGGATTCAGGTATAGTAATCGGTGTACTTTAACCCTTTAAAGACGAAGCGTATCCGTTTTATATAAGGACTCAGTGCGTACCGCGCTGTAAACACTCTCCACTTCGGTTATAAAAACCAATCTCTTAATGTTTTATAAGGCAAAAGTTGCTGTTTGTACTGAGATCCGTACAAAACACATAAACGCAATGTGGGCACCACGTAGAATTTTTTAATGTTAAACCTGGTCGTATGTAAAGTTACGGCTAGGCTTTAAAAGGTTAAAAGGTTAAGCGTTTTGTAAAGGTCGATACGATGAATAGTGACTTAAACAACTTTGTGTGTAACGAAGAAAACTGAGTTAGTACAATGTGGTTTACCGTACAACCCACACCACAACACTTTCTCTTGGATGGCGAATTCCTAACTGAAACCTTCTACGTATACCACCCACTCAAACATCAGCACATTTTTATTATAATAACTTACATTTATGTATTTTTAAACTACTGGGTCGTATGATTGTAATTACACTTTTAGATTGGTTCTGACACTTTTATAATTTCATTCTATACTTTCCATGTATCCAACCTTTGTATATTATACCCCTGGAGGAGGCAACATGGTTGGCCGAAACATGCAGCAGTTCAAAGTGTATATGCCTAATTTTAATATACTTCTGTGCATTTGTTGGTAACACTATTGTATTTGTTCCAGGACCTTGCCAGTATGTACGGTAGCGACGGCTGATAGGGCGATGTGCATGTACTTAAATAAAATTTAATCCCTTCATTCGAGGATTACTCTTTCTTTAAAGTTTCAGGTACGATACTACAGACAGGATTAAAACCGCACTGTTGAGCTGGCTAGCTGGCGGTACGGTACTGCAGGTAGAACCAAACCGCAGTCCTTCCGTGTCTGTGTCTCTGGTTGGTCACACGATGATACCACGTGGGGGGGAAAAAACCCCCGCAATATACTTGGACAGGTTGTCGACACTCGCACTCCCGAATTCGGCAGAGGCTTACCGATTCTGAACACATCTAGAACATAATTTTAGAATAAATACAAAATTTCGGTTATTCTAAGAAAAATCCTAATTCCCAAAATAAAGGGTTTGAATGAAATTCTGTCTAGTTTTAACGAGGTGCAGGTAGTTTCAATTCGGTCACAAAGAGGTAAAGGGACCCTTGGCATCCACTGTAATATAAAAGCTACAACATATTCGGACATGAAAGGCAATTATGAATTTTGTAGACCGTGAGATTTGACACCTATTTGTAGCTAATGTCTTTACTGGAAGTTCTTAAAAATGCCTGATGATCGCTTATGTGAAGTCAAAACTTGTTGACTAAATAAAATTAAAAAAAAATTACTTTCCTTGCGTATGACTCTGTACTGTGAGAAATATATACTTGACAAATTTAATGTGTTCCACATCCGTGCACTATATCATACAAAACACTAATCACCAACAAATGCACAAAGAGAGTTTTATCATCAATCGTAATACACGGCTATATGTTTCGACCCTGCTGGGTCATCTTCAGGGAGAAAACTTTTCGTTACCGTTACACTAGGGTTGCACTTTACAGTTGAGTGAGAATGTGCTGTTGACTGTGTACTGCGTTGTTTTTGGAGGCGTGAACTCTCCTCTCCGCTGCCCAGGCCGCACAGTACGCAGTCAACAGCACATTCTCACTCAAATGTAAAGTGCAACCCTAGTGTAATGGTAACGAAAAGTTTTCTCCCTGAAGATGACCCAGCAGGGTCGAAACATGTAGGAGTGTGTTACGATTGATGTTAAAACTCTCTTTGTTCATTTGTTGGTGGTTAGTGTTTTATATATCTGACAATTAGACGTGTAAAAGTACACCGAATTCTCATTTTGATTGCAACAAAATTGTAGCGAAGTTTCGGAGACACACGGTATAGCATAAGCGTATGACGCAACATAGCGTCGATGAGAGGATACGGGGAAAACACAAACTAGCACTGTTGCTAAGATACTGAAAAAACCGATGCGGGAAAAAACCTTAGAGATAAAGCTGGGATACCAGAAAACCACAATCGGGGAAGATCGACTGAAATATCACTGAATATCCCACTTGCGTTCTTCTAAAATAGGGGAAAAACCATCTTGCGAGGAAAACCAGCCGCCCTTGCAAAATCCAAATTAGAACTGTTGGTAGGGTGCAATCAAGCCCCACCTGGAGCAGACCCGTCACTAAAGGGAAATTCAAAGTGGCGTCATTTTTCGTAAGGAAAAACTCGTCGCTCTGAGCAAACGCCAGGCTAAGGGGGAAAAAAACCCACTTGACCAAGTACTATCGCTTCAAAAAATCCAGATCCCTTCTTAAGAAAACGCGGAACGGCACATGGGGAAAAGTCAAGCTACAGCCTCTGTTATGACGCAGAGGAAACTGACTTGCGGATTTTCATTGCAGAGGAATACCCAACGCCGGATTATTGCGCCAGTGCACAAAGTACTCTTGCACATATAGTAACGTAGATTTCTTCACCCATATGGCGAAAATAACAGCTTAGAAAACTGGTTAAATTGACAGAAAAATGTGGAATTCTTCACGGGCAAATTGTGGCCATGAGCCCCAGGCAGCAGTTGCGGTCGAATGCCCCTTCCGTTTAGTTTCGTAAACGTCAGGAAGTGTTTCAAGTCAACAGATATTTAAAAGGTCAATAACCAAAATCCCGTACAAGACTCTCAGTCTAAACGCAGGGAGACACACAGAAATGTAGCTATGTAAGTAAAAATTCTCAGAACAACTAAAAGCGACGACGAACACTAAATAATAGCGGTGCTTTGGCAAGGAACCATTATGGGTTTTTAAACAGTGGTCGAAGAACGTGAAACCATTTCGGTCATTGGCTCACCTAACAATTTATCAATTACTTTGACATTACAGGATTGGATTATAATTATGCGAAATTAAAAAAAAACAAAGAATTACTTATTTCTGGTTATTTTGAAGATGCTGGCAGTAGCTTAGATTATATAGCCCCAAATTAGAGAACTGTTACTCAGACATAAACTGAAAGGAATGCGGATGAAAGCTATGATGACGTAATTTAAGCCACTCTTTCGCAATTTGCTTTACCAGCTGAAAAAACCACGAAAACCTCTTTAAATGTAGCGGATTTTTGGGTCGACATTTGAAGACCCAATATTCCAAAAATGCAGAGATTCTACGCAGTCGACCGCAATGCTGAGTACAAAATTCAGATATATTTCAAAATGAAGAGCAGTGGACTATTTTAATTACTGTCACAATATTATGATTGTGGTGCTGAAGATAATTATGCATAAAAAAGATCTCCCATCCCAGATTAAAATGTGGAAGTCCTATACACGAAGTAATACTGCTAATCGACACAACGTGTTGCTTGGCAGTCATGCAAAAAAAACAGAAGTGTGACCCTCATTAAATATAACACATATATTACATCATTTTTATGGAGTGATGCACACAGATATCCTCACTGACATGATGCAGACACAAGTAAACACTTTCTAAGTTTTCCACTTTACGAGTGAGACACATCAATGCAAAATTCGTCCGTGTAACTGTATTCGCTTACAGTGTTTGTACGCCATTATTAGCGGCAACGAACACTCCCTGAAATGCCTTAACATTTTCTCAATTAACTTCTACCAAAAAATAAAGTTATCAATTACGACTATAATGAAAACTTGCAAACAGAATAACGTACTTCTCCTAAAAACTTCAATACAGGAAGTGACAGAAATAACAGGATGTTTTCAGCTTGCAATAGTTTTACGAAGGCTGTGATATTAACCTGGAACTTTTATACGCGATAGAATGCAGTCACTGACAACACAACCGTGAACCTGTCCTTGACCTTGGTACGGAATTTGCCTTGCCTTGCTTTCCTGAAATAATGCTTGATATATTCAATGGAACGATAAAGTCAGGAATGTCAGTTTGTCTTCTCAACGTCAATGAATATTGATTTGGGGTAATACAAAGAGTATTTACCAAAACGCAAGGCACTTTCTTTCAATCTAAATGTGAAATGTGTTAAGTACTCTACGAAGCACGTGTAAGGCATTAGTGGGAAAAGCGTTAAACATGCACAATAACAGAATCACTTAGACCCACGCCAGTTAGGCAGCAACACTGTGGACCTCATCTTCCACCTAATACACTCACATTTACGTCAATATCTCGGAAAACCCACGTCTACGGGTTCATCGTCTACAAATAGCTCGGGTGCGCCGGAAGAAAAACGGAATTCAAAGGCCACGTTACGTCACTCGGATCGTTTAAACAGCAACAGTGATATTAGGATTTATTTGTTGAGTCTCAAACACGTATTTCCAAGGGACATGAGAATTAATACCAGCTATCATTGCTCGAAATCGAAAAGTTCTTATAATCAATCAATTTGTGTCACTGCATTTTTATCGTAAGCACATTTAACTTATTTAAACTGACGCACTGCGCTTAAATTTTGTTAACTGTATGTAAAAGTGGGAAGTGTAATTAAAGGAACGTAGGTCCTATACCAAACAACGTATGAAATTTAATATTGTAGCCTGTAATTAGATTTCAGAAATTGAAATCTGTTCATACGCATCTAGAGACTGAATGAAGTACAGACGACTAGGCGGTTTCTCATATTACTTCCCCAGAAGTACAACAAACTGACACACCACCGTTTTCGTGACGAAAATTAGGTTATCGCGAAAACCTTCAGAGACATTACTCGGTCTCCGGGCCGAGGCACGAACTCAGGACGTTGCAAATATGAAGCACGAGTGTCAGCCACAGGACCACGATGTCTGACACGGGCTTATTCACCAAGCTTCACTCTCCCCCCCCCCCAACCTGACGTCACAACTGCTAGCTGTTGTACTACCGAAGTTTGCGCTGGTCCAACCGACAGGATAATGCATGCCACCAGAGTACCGGCTTTCAACCGTAGCTCTAATCCTCCTGAAACAGTCTTGTCTCCCCACAATTCAACATGAAATGACTGTATGAATGAACGTAAAGGATTTAGTCTGCAACTTTACTTTTCAGATTATCGCGAATTCTCCCAGTGAATACAGCTACAGATAAACAAAAATACAAAATACAAAGTTATATTTATTATAAGGTAATTTTCGCCCCTTAAAATCACAATTTTCGAATAAGAATGTAAACAGACGAATGGAAATAAGGTGAACTACCAGAATTTACCAGCAAATCCTTGCATAAAAATGTGTGGGTACAGCTGTAATACATACATACATACATACATACATACACACACACACACATACATACATACATACATACATACATACATACATACGTACATACATACATGCATACATACAGACAGAGAGATAAATTACGTATTATGACATTCGAGTCTCTTACAACGGCACATTCTTCAGACCTAGTCCTGCAAATATCGGTCAGCTGGTCCAAGAGTTAAAATGGGGAAAACACATACATGCAAAAAGCATGGTGATCTCGTAAGTGTATTTTTATTTTCATCAAATAAAGTAGTATAATGAACGTTACAGGTCAAATGTTTGAATTCATCTGGCTCGGGACAGGAACCAGTGCGATTTATTCTGTACGTACTATTAATAATGTTTACAGTACCCTGGGATGAGACGCCTTGTTTTGTATACAGGTACCAAGCAGACAAACTACATAGCGTCACATCCCAGCAAGCCATGATCTTTATATTCACCGCGCGATAACCTCGACTCTGACGATAGTCACCTTCAGGTTCAATAAACTGCTGGGGAAATGCTGACTAGTTACGCGACTGTCACCTGTCCACAAACGATTATGGTTTATGTAAACAGTGAAATATTCACTCAGAGTGTAGACTCAGAAAATGACGCGATGTCAGCAAATATTCTACGTGAAGTTTTCAGTCTATCGGTAAGAGCTACAACCACAAACTTCAGACGTATTTGGAGAAGGGTCACAAGCGCAAATATAAAATTTGTTCAAAATGTTTTTGTTTATTGAAGAATCAGAAGTACAGCAACAAACACACGTTTTCCTCTACACCCTCAAGTGTGAAGTTAACGAAACTGGAAATTCAGTTCATACCTGACATGAAAATTATTTCTTTTCTATTAAAAACAATAGGTTAATGCCGCTCAGGAGAAAAATCCTTGTTCAATCAGGGAATAACAAGTAATCAGTACACCCATTCTGTAAGCAAAATGTAGAGAGTGTGATATATATAGACTTACCACTATGCTTCAACAGGCTACCGAAGGAATGTACATTCGTGCACACTAAGCATGAATTATATCACAAACTTCAGCGAGTTTACAAAGCAAAGAGCGACTCCTGGCCCATGTCCATCCATCTGTCTTTCCGTATGACCACAAGCGAACGTGACTCCAAAGCTCGGATTTTCGATAAACTTTATATTCAGCATTTTTAATAAAATCTGTCACACAATCTCATTTTCGTTAACCATTCGAAAAGACCTACGCACACTTATGTGACTGACCTTTACAATGGTGACAGAATGTATTTTTTATGAGGTACGGACTAATATCTACGCAACAAATGAGGGCCTCCGTATCTCGCTTTCCAAAGGAAAGTACCTACTGAAAATCTCCCGGCAAACACCCGTTTACAAAGGGAAGTTGAAGGAATAACACAACTTGTCTATTACGAGATACATACATGAAATAATGACAGTAGACGGGGCTCAGAAAGAGTTTACCGTTATAAACACAATACATTATTCCAGGCACTAAAACAGAAAAGGAAATTATTGCTTTTAGATTGCAAAGAAAATATTTACGAGTAATAGGAAGAATAGGAGTAACACAGAAAATAGCAGAGCGAAGCATTACGCCCTGTGTGCACGTCCTAATTTGTTTCTAATTATAATATATAATGACTGTTTACACGCATAGAGAGATACAAGCGTTAGTGTAAACAAATCAGAGTACGTGCCACGCAACTGTGTCAGGAATAGAATCGTACTGTAGCCTGTCTGTGCCTTCACGAGGCGCAGCTTCCAATCCCATCACATGGAACCGCCCTTTTCTTTTCTCCTCCCATCAGGCCGGTAGGTTCTCATTGATTCCGGACACAGAGGCGGCCCAGTTGGCGTTACAATAACGAAGCTCGTCTCCGCAGGGAATGCAATGCGGATCCTCTCAAACCTTAACTAAGGCTTGGACATCTCCATCCTGCTCATAGAGACGCCCAGCGTCTGTCCCAGACGGCAGAACTACGTCACAGCATAATGCTGACCTGGCTCTAACACAAGCCTTCACCTTGTTCCACTGTCCGCTCGCGTATGCGGAATTACCCGGCTTTAGAGTGGGCAGTGCAATTCGTAGCTAACACAGTGGTAGCAGAAACCGAATGTTCAACATCGCAAATACATAATACGACTTTGGACACGATCCTGATGCATTTATATATACTTCCCAGTTTCACAAACCTATCACCATTTAATCTACCTCAGGGTTCTTCTCCCCTGTTCTAGCCGTACACTAAACTCATCACAGTTTTGCAGATTTTGCTACTCCAACAATAACAAGTGACTTACATAAACCACGACGTCTCTTCTTATGTAATACCGCAAGTCATTTTTATATACTTCTTCTTAGGTTCAAATGACCGACAGAGTTATCTCAACGGTAAAACATTCGTCTTGTATTAGGCAGGGGCGGGGTTTCAAAATAAACAGCACACCAAATATTTTGACTGGGGATTTCTGTAATTTTCCTCAGTCCCTCCAGGCAAATTCCGGGATAGTGACTTAAAACAGACCAAAACCATTTCCTTCTCTATCCCTTCCAGTGCATCAGAGTAGAAGTCCCTACAAACATACAAATTTGATTTAAATATTTACCTACTCATTCTCTTTTCAGCCTTGTTATTTTGGCCTGGATTCACAGAACGAGACCGAACTTCACACACGTACCAGTAAAGCAAAATGTGGCAAAATTGAACTGACAATAAGAGTGTCAGAAGCTATTCATTTAACTAAGGTTTATCTGGCGGCGTTACAAGTAATTGCGATCATAATGGGGCCAGGTCAATGAATCCAGCAGTGCTTTCAGGGTTTGGGCAAATGGCAGACTCTCCCATAGTCCTTAAATAAATACAAACACGTAAGACTGCGCAGCGTCGAATGTTATTCTGATTAGGGAGTAATGAATTGGAAAGATGTGAAAGGAATCGATCGTGTTCACACAGTGGTTAGATCTACAATGAGAGCATTTTCCTGGATGCAGTGAAGGAAAAGGACGAAACATCTTTGTCAAGATGGGTGGCCTTCGCTTCGAAGATTTACTCTGGGTTCATCCTTGACACGAAGGAGTCGATCGTCATGTTCTGTAGTCTCATAAAGCAGACGAGATTTTGAGAGTTTTCCGGAATATTTTTCAGATTATTATTCTTCTAATTTCGAAAAAAAATGCGCAAATTGCTTGAGAGTGTTTTTTCCGCTATTCAATATCTTAAAAGAAGCTGGAGTGATAGGTGTTACCGTGTACAGTAACAGAGGGCGAATTAAATTGTGAATTTCCCCGCCCTCGAAAGAAGAAGGAAAAGTAGGAGAATATGTACTCTAAAACCAAGACTGGAAATACCTAAAACACTTCTTCTAGATTTAATTTTTGCTGAAAGAATTACGTTCGTCTTAGCCCCTGTTTTATTCTGTTAGACTCTAATTGGTTTTGCAATAAACGTACTGGGAGACCTTAAAATAGTTTCTCCCCAGTTGACAGTTTTATAACGCAAGCTTCGTCAGTGAGTTAATATTGCGTATGTGACACCATGAAGTGGAATTGGGTGAAGAAGATATCGCTACACACATTCTCAAACTCAGCACCAAACGGGGTGAGCGGTCAGCTTCACGTCCTGGTCGCTTTACCCCCCCAAGGAAAGCGCCCCAGTGCCCATTGGCTGCATGTGCCCCATAGCTTCGGAGAAGATACGTACCGACTAAGCAATACCAGCTTTACAAGCTTCGTGAGTGAGTGGCGTAACAGACTTAACTGCTCGAAAAATAATTTAAAGGTAAAAGGTAAAGCAGTCCCATTACAGGCCTGGACAGGCCCACAGGGTTCCAGGAGTTGAGGCTCCCAGATTTCTAGACAATCGGCACATGAAGGTGGTAAGGTTGTCAGCCCTACGCACCGGCCGCCTTTACCCCCCAGGACATATTCCTGGTACTCATTTCTGTTAGAGGCTGAGTCGACCCCAGGGCCATAGTGCGGCCGAAAGGATTATGTCAATGAAAAATTCCAATGACACCTTCGGGAATCGAACCCGCGACCTTCCGGGTTGTAGCGCTGTGCCTCAACCAACTGCGCCACCTCGGCCCCCGAAAAATAATTTAATTAAGTCCAATATTAATTTAGACCCAATAAATAAATTAATATTAAAGACGCGATTACGAACTGGGCCCTGCTGGGTTACTCAAACCTAACACTTAAAGCACAGCGGTTAAATTATTACCATGTACTTAAATAAGAAAAATTATGCATTTTTACCCCAGAACGCATTTATGAATTTAACGTAATCCATATTACGTGCAACAGATTGACTACAAAGTATCTGATCCACTATTTATGAATTTAGTATTATTGTAATAGCAAACAGCGATCGTCTGTCTGAACGGCATACACAGGCTGTTATCTCCAATGGAGATACCGTGTCTTTCTGCGACGTGGGAACGGAGTATTTAAATATGATACAAGCGAATAAATGTCTGGGCCACGGCACGGCCTCGACTTTAAAACATCAAAACCTTAATTATTCAGACTCTTAATTTTGGCATCTTTATCGTTTTATTTACGAGGAGATAAATCGAAAGAATAACAGCGTCGAAGAAGGAACGCGATCACCTGAATTTCACTGGAGCATGGATGAGTCAGGTTACAAATATGGTCACATTCCACACCTTACCATTACAAACTTTCGTTACTAATCTTCCTCACTTTAGAATTATGTAGAATTAATGTTTTATTTTCTACATATTCAGATTCAAATATAATCTCGTCATATTTCAATACACTGTTGCCCACCGAATACAAGCCACTTCGCAACGTTGAAACATATACACCAGTTAAGGTGTTCTTTTCCTGCATCCACGCAAAGACGCTAAAATCTTGTGTTAGCTTTTCCCACACAGTGAAGGGGATTGCTTATTCGAGTCTCTTCCGTATTCTAACAAAGACGATGGCTTGAATGTTTCGTCGTGTCCTGAGAGTGATGCTATTTTGTTGTTTCAGCAAGGGGATTTCCGCCGCATCCTAGCAACAGAGCTACATTTGGGGTTCTCTTTTAGAAGTTTTTTCACCCATCCTAGTAACGACACTAATTTGGATTTTACCCACGCAATTCATTTTCCTACAGCATGTTTTCCTCGTATTAGATCACGGGAGCTATGTTAAATGTACCCGAACCACAGGTTTTGTCTGAATGGGCCATTCTGGAGTGCGGTCCCCCCCGTCTTCGCAACAGGGCTAGTTTGGTAATGCCCCATACTTTCGGGGGGCCGCGGTGGCGCAGTTGGTTGAGGCACTGTGCTACAAACCGGCAGGTCGCGGGTTCGATTCCCGATGGTGTCAGTGGAATTTTTCATTGGCATAATCCTGTCGGTCGCACTATGGCCCTGGGGTCGACTCAGCCTCTAACGGAAATGAGTACCAGGAATATTTCCTGGGGGGTAAACGCGGCCGGTGCGTAGGGCTGACAACCTTACCACCTTCATGTGCCGATTGTCTAGAAATCTGGGAGCCTCAATCTCCTGGAACCCTGTGGGCCTGTCCAGGCCTGTAATGGGACTGCTTTTTACCTTTACCCATACTTTCGAGCGTGCCGCTAGATATTCGATTTTGGGAATCCTCAGCCTAACATTTTTTGGCGCCCTGTGCTACCTCAAGAATGGTGTTTGAGATAGGATTTTGGGCACCCTGTAACTAATTACGTATGTGGTGATTTATAGTGCCCAGTTTTTATTCGAGCATGATGCTCGTAGAGCAACACTATCGGTGTTTGTGTCTGATTTGCGAAATGGAAAAAGTCAAGAAAATTCCGAGGTTTCCTTTCCACGACAAACAGCTACCTTATTTGCACATCACTGTTATCATCATTATTTTCTGAGATACAGAACGTGAAGCAAGGACAGTTACCATGAGAATACAATGCCAGTGCAGCTACTATTCTACTTAAGCCGTTCCGAAACTCGGAACAACGTTTACGATTTGAACCAGTGCATAAAAAAATCATGATTGGATAGATTGGCACAGGGACTGGACTACAAAATTAACGCTAATGTGCTCCCACAGGCGTGCAGTAAAGAGTTACAAAATCGGCCTATTTTATGAGCTGTTAGAGAACAGCTGTACATGTTAAGAGACAGTCCATAGGAGTTTAAACGTCATATTATCTTTGTATGTGTGTTGGATCTATATTTTCTTACTGCATGTTTAAACCTACAGTACCTGATATATTTTAATAACGTCGCTTTTCATATCGTTCTCTTTTATCGAAATATGTCGGTTTTGAGTAGAACTTTTTTATGCGCGCTGCATTTTATCTTTCTTTCACAAATCGATATAATATATAATATAAATACATATGTATTACATAATACGTATGTATATACATATACGGATTTAAATCTGCCCTGCCCTCATCTTTTCCCAACCTTGCTTCCTTGTTGGCTTATCATATAGTCACGCAGTGTGTGCGTGCGCGCGCCATGTGTGTCCATTTAAACGTTAACCTGGTGGACCGACTTTCACGAAACTTGGTGTGGCAGTCTCCATAGTCATACTTTCATTTTCCTGCAGTTAGTCATAAAACATGACGTACGAGCAGGCTTGTAAGGTAAAAGCTACACTAGGGCCACTTCATTTAGAGTCCTGAAGTCATGTCTGGTAATAAATCGTACAAAATAAGCAGCTTTATTACGACGGTCGGGCGAAGAAAAGTTCTTATGTTGTCAGGTAGGGATAACTGAATAAACAATGGCGATACACATGTGAAAGTTGGTACGGATATAAAAAATAGGCATGGCTAAACATCATGGTGAAATGTTACTTGGATGTCAAAATCTGCACGACCGGCAACAAGCTTGGTTGTTATATCTGAAAAACATATCGCAGGCTTGTTCGATGCAGTTATGCTTCTTTTTTAGTGGTGAAGGGCCCCGCAGCAGAAGCTACGGACGCACTGCAGCCATGAGGCTTATTGTGCAACCCTATGATGAAGATGAAGATGATGATGATTATTTTTTGTCCTTTTCCTAGTAATGGAGCACCGGTGGAATGAAATTAACAGGGGAAAACCGAAGAACTCGGGGAAAAATCTGTCCCAGTGCCAATTTGTCCACCACAAATCCCACATGGACTGACCCGCGATCGAACCCGGGCCTCCGCGGTGGGAGGCCGGCGGCTACCCGCCTGAGCCATGGCACGGCCATGCAGTTATGCTTACAATGTGTTAATAAAATATAAGCTACTGTACAGCACACCTTTTATGTTCTGTACAGCCTGATGACGGCTTGGTAAAACGTCGAAACACGCAGCTGTTGTTATTTAATAAAATGTAGTTGCATTTGACGGATACAATTATAAATGCAATATCATTTATCCTTGCCGATGCCTGTACGGGTTTAAAGTGTTATTTGTTTTGACTGTGACGTCCAATTACTTCTGTATTTATAATGTACATAAAACTGGAAATGGAAGTAACTATTGACCTCCTAAAAGTAAAAATACCATTTCTTTCCATCGTTTATGTTCTATTATTTCTTCTGTATTTATAACTTACAATACATGGCAAATGAAAATAACTACTGACACTCTAAAAGTAAAACCAGGTAATGTGTTACACAACGTCAAACTGACGCCCACAGAGTGACAGATTTATATCGATTATTTGTCGCACTAATTCCAGTTTCCCCGATTCAATAAACGACGCATGCGCAAACATGGATAGCTGATCATACAGGCATGCAAAGCTCATTAACATCAGCTTATGGAATTAAACAGAGGAGATATAACTTGAGGTTTAATAATAATGATAATGCTAATTATGCGAATGCAGGAATTCCGTTCGACTCAGCAATGGGGAATACAACCAAGTGTTGTCTAAGTGGAAGCAACGACATAATACCTCATACAGCTTCCATGTTACTGCAGATCCGTCTAGTTTAGAATTATAATTACATGGTCTACTCTAACTAACATCGTATAGCACTGTCTCTTTTACGAAGCTAAGAGTAGTTCATCTAGTCAAGAAACGTAAGCTTATTTGCAAGCTGATTTTAATGTTAAAGAGGAATTTATGAAAAACAACATATACCAGTAGACCCTACCAGTGTATAAACCTTTTATCAAAAAATAACTTCATATGCAGGTCGCGTGTGTGATTAAAAACTGTAAATTCCAAATATAAGTAATTAATAAAGGCGGTCTTCTTGAGGTCGAAATGTATTCCAAAAAGACACTGATATTAGATATTAATACCCTTTTGCACAAACAGAGAGTCGCCTATCACTAAAGAATTTCCCTATGAATCTTTATTGTGTTCAAAACAACCGGCCTCTTTAGAGACCCCCTGTGATATGAATTATTTTCTAAGGCGAAGAACTCTTAGCTCGCAGACAAAATTCTAAGCTGAAATCCGACCCCACATCAGCCGATTGAGAAGTATTCGGTCTATTGGCAGCCACTCTCCGTCCGCAACCAGAGGTCGCGCTAGGCAGTGGAGAAGGGGGATTCACTTAACATGGAGACTCGCTTAGTCTACAGAGTGTAAAATTTAGTACCTGCAAAAATTAAACCGATAAACACTACAGAGTTGTCATTTTATGAAAGAGGTGTCAGTAACATGCCCTAAGCTTGACTGTCTTCCACAGTAGAAGGAGAGAAGTGTTATATTTGCCAATGCTCGTAACTGCTAATAGGATTCGTGGCAGATAAAAGAATAAGAATACGGAGCACTGATGGAATGATACTGTCAGGGGAAACTGGTGTAGCCGGAAAGAGATCTGTCCCCACTGTCCCGACTTCCCTGTCAGTATCATTTTACTAACAGGGCACATTCATAATCACCCATACACAACAACAAAGGCACACTGTTTATATACACCACCACCAGCGATATACATAAATTCTCCTACACGTTTCAGCGAAAAATCGGCTTCCTCAGGGTGACATCGCTGAAACATGTAGGACAGTTCATATATATGGGTGATTTGTAATTTTACGCAAATTTTGTGAATTTGTTGGAGTAAATGGGTGATGAGATAGTCACAATGCACGGAATAAATAATACTAAAATGGAATATTCGTATCTCCCTTACTATAAACGATAAGGGAAAGGATTTGTTTATAATTCCAAAGGGGACAAATTAAGCTTGGCAATGTACTAGGTGCACAGCTGTTGAAGAAATGTTCCACATTTAATATAACCGGAAGTTTCATTAGCGTGTTTACAAGAGATCGATTGGTTTTTGTATTATTTTACTAACTGCCGTTAATATTCCTGCCGGTGACGACAGGCAAGAGAGTGAAGGACAGGTCACATCACACGTAATATGACTTGGAAAAATAGTCTTACAAATGCCGACTTATATGACAGAAAACATAGCCACTAGTGTGGAAAACACACGTCCAAATAACCGCACACGGCGGATGGCATAAACTAGTACCTCGCATGGATACCAACAGGAAGAAAGAAGAGGGGAAAACCACGAGTTAAATGGATAATATGAAACTATAATGCAGTGGCAGATAGAGGACTGGAAGAAGGACATACAAAATACGTCACACAGAATCTGAAACACAACCACACACTTTGGGGCCCCCGAACGGTTGGATCCCATGCAGACCGTCTGCCATGCGTGTGTGAGTGTGTGTATGTGTGTGTGTGTGTGTGTGTGTGTGTGTGTGTCTTCATTTCAGATTCTGAACCAGGTGACAAATTTTTGCAAAGCTTGGTATTAATGTTGTTAAGTTAGATAACAACACGACGCCGTAGGTCAGGAATAGCGATAAAGTAGACGCGCGAACTCGTAGAACTAGAACGACACTGACGAAACTTACTTTATAGAATATAACACGTCGTGGAAAAATAAGCGAAGGTTCGTTAAGACTGGATTTTTTAGAATCTTAAATAAGGACGGTTTCTTCTTGTGAATATTTTTTTATATTTCGATTTTAGCACGACAATTAATGAACCATCTAATCTAGGCGCGTGCAATATGGTAGGCAGATAGATCAGAAGCACGTTCGTGTACAGTGCGGACAAACACTGGCCACAAGTGCACAACTATGAACATAGCGATGGTTCGAATCTTCGCCCTTATACCCTGATGCACACACAATCAGAATTTAAGTGGTAGGTTTTTCACAAATTTAAATTGAAACAGTAATAACAAAAATAATAAATAAGTAGGATTATAGAACTATGCAGTCGGAAGGTAGCCTCTAAACTCTTCCCGGAATTTTTTGTTTAACTTCTTGGTATGTGTACGCAATTATCCTTTCCACAGCTTGTGTCAGACAATTGGGTGGAAGAAAAGAATGCGTTTAAGCTGAAATGGTGTCAATATTATTACATCCATAAATTATTTTGTATTCAGAAATACGTCAGTCGACAGTCTTAACAACAACCCATTACAATTGCATATTCATACAGTCTCTACACGTACACATTACCTGTTGTGCTGATAGTGGTTACAAGGCTCACGTTACAGAGCAACGGCGTAGTGGTTCATTCACAACTGAAGAATAGATGGGTAAACGCCACACTTACCTGAAACAAATGAAAACCAAGTCAAAAGAAAGAAAGAATATTATTATGACTGTGTAACAGAACACATTCGTCACAAAGAAACAAACAATTTTACGGCTGTAAATGTTCGCAAGCAGTGCCAGTTCTACCTTGCGGTAAACATCCTGCAGGCAAGGCACAAGAGGGAGAAGCCAAGGAGTTAATGCGCTGAGAAGAGGATTGTTTCAAGTTCTCAGCAGAGGATTTTAACGTCTTGATTTTCACATTACCCGATTAGCGGACGAAGCTTGAGCACCCCCTAATAGAATGATTATCTCCCGCTCTCTTTCCTTGGGGGGGGGGGGCCCGGAAAATAACAACGCAACTTTCGTGTCAGTTTCCCGTTTTCCTACCACTCTCCTAACAAGGAACGCCCGAATATGATAAGAATATCTTTCGTATACAAGGTAGCGTGCCCAGCAACTACGGGCCGTGGAAGTAGTCTAGAAATACTGCGGCAGAGTTTTGGTTTGGCTGCAGCTCGAAACCTAATTTTCCATCTTTATGTTAAATACAAAAACGACCTTTCAAGCTCTGCACTTTGCTGTTATTCCTCCCATAAACTGTTTGCTACTCAGCCTGTAGACTGCGATGTTAACAAGAAGAGCAAGGACTCGCAGGCTCAGAACGGCCATTTCTGCGTATTAATAGACAAACACAGAACAAAAAATTTAGAGCTACTACGGAATGGTTTTCTTAGCGGTAAGTAGAGGAACGCACATATAATTACTATTACAAACACGTTACACAACACAGAGAGTATTTTTAATTTCCTTTACGAGCGCACGGAAATCAGAAAGATCAGTACAGCAAGCCAGCCAGTCACGTGTTCAGTACTCCTTCTTACGTATACAGCAACATCAGACTCGCCCAGTTGTGTTTTCTGTCTCACAGACACAGGTGACTGTTTTTGAAGGATATACTCTTCTGAAATACGGAGCGTTCTTTGAAATACTTTGCACAGTATGAGTCATGGAAGAGATGTTGCCAAAAGTTTTGCGAAGAAATTCCCGTGTCAGTAGTGCCACGCAAAACGACAACGGACGCAGCGGTCGAAAAACGTCCAACGACAGGTTCAGTGTTGCACACAAACAAAATTAGAGATCGTTATATTTTAACCGAAGACAATTTGGGTGATACTGGTGGTCGAACGGGAAACAAGCCCCCAAATTACCCCTTCCACAGTTAGACGCTCAAAGTGGGTGTCAAAAGCCACAGTTCGCAGGGAAACAAATATTCTAAAACTACCTCTAAACAAGGCAGGAAATGTTCTTATAAAGTAACACCGAGGCGCGTTCGCGTAAACTTTGTTGCCGCGGAAAAGCAATAAGTATTAAATGTTCTGAGTCTGTCTGCAGCCTGAGTTATCCAGCATGCAAGGCGCAAGGGCCGTATTATGTTGTTACCTGTAGCCTGTCTGGCTCTACCATATTTGTCAACATTATCTCATAAACGCTACGATTTTCGGGAAAAGTTACTGAACATAAAATGAATGTTTTGATTTTCTCTACGAACTTTTTCTGAAACATTTCTTGCTGTATAAAGAATGCAGCAAGATATCATAAATTTACGTAGGTCTTCATGCAAGGTACACGTTATTCTTGACGTATTTTAATGAAGTTTGAATTTTCCCGACAGATTATCGAAAAATATTCAAACATCAAATTTTATGAAATTTCTTCCAGTGGGAGCCGATTTGTTTCACATGGACGGACAGACCGACGGACAGACACGATGACGCTAATAGTCGCTTTTAGCAATTTTGCTCAGGCGCCTAATATTGCAGCCGTACAACTATTATTTCCTCCAGCCTGGAATGCAAGCGCCAGTGTTGCAGTTGGTTTCAATAATGGGCAGCAAGTGGGTCTAAATTTGTTAATCCGGAATTCGTATTTTTTTTGGATGAGGCATGTTTACATTACATGGGAATGTAAACATAATAACTGATATTGGTGTTCCGAAAATCCCCGTGAAGTTCATTTGCGTCGCCTTAAATAGTCATCTGGTGCGCTGCAAGTGCGAGAAAATCACAAAGCGCAAGTTCTTCGACGAAAAAAGTAAATGACCAACCCCACGTTCGGTTCATTCTGGCAGCATTCTCCAACGAATTAACAGAACAGGACAAAACGTACCATAACTTCACGCAGGGCAATGTCACAGCCGACACAGCAAATTTCTCAACGGCTGCCCTACACGAGGTATTTGGCGAACGTTAGACAATTCGCGGAGAGTGGCCTCAGAGATCGGTGCGATTATTCGTCGGCGACAGTGAAAGGTAGAGTTTATATGAACAATCCACATCTTTTGCAACAAACGAAAGACATCATTCGGACAGAAAGTGTTACTACTTCAAGACAAGAACTCCGTCGTGCTTCCAGAATATTTTCATCACGTGCGAGGGATCTTTAGAAGCTAGATTTCAATATTTCTCCACTCTTTTAAGAAAGAAGGCAAGTTGAAAGGCAGAAAAGACGTGGATTATACACCACCGTTGGAGGCTGGCTCCGTTTGTGACACACCGCCCGCGACAGCTGCCGTATTAAGATCGGAGATTTCAGATAAGTCGTGTGTGTTATGAAACTGTCTGGAACGCGCTGAAAAGGTTCAAAATTCGCAAAATTTGCTAAATATTATTAGGGTGCTAAAATCAAGGGTGACAAGTTGGGTAGGGATAGGAGATGTGAGAGACCAGACAATCGCATATGAAAATTCGTTTGAAAAAATAAACGGAAGAAAAAACTCTACGGACAAGCGTAGGTGGCAAAATAATATTAAAGTATATGAAAAAGAAGAGGGTGTTAGAAGGTAGACTGCATTAAACTGTTTTATAACAACGTCAAGTGGCCGACTGGTGTGAATTCTGTAATGAGTTAACAGCTCAGTAAAAGGCGAGGAATTTCGTTAATATCCAAGTGACTATTAGGCGTAGTTCCCTAAGATGGATTTACCTCCGTAATCACCAACGGACATTTATTCATTCCTCGACTGCAGTAACTAAAGCCCACAGGATTTAACTGAATTCAACTTGCAAACAGAGAAAGTAATTTCAAACAGATCAGCAGAATTCATCAATGAATCCAAGGCTCAAAGCACTTAACTTTCATAGAAATTGGAGCAATGGAACGGCTTTCAATGGAGAAAAGGTATTTGCTAAACAATGCCTTAATGCTAGATTGGACACTGACTGTCACCGTCACCTGTCGTTCACCCGAGTTGCAAAGGACATAAGCGGGCCACTAACTCTTGCGGAAATGAGAGAGTGCAACGCAGTGAGGCTGAAAAAGAAACATGCAATAACATTAAGCCGAATATTAGTCTTTGTGAAGTCTTTGTTGCCTTCACTTTCACTCCTTAGTAACTTCAGACGCCATTTGTAAACGAATTATTCGAGAGTACTAATTTTATTTTTGGTTCTTTTTAAAATTATTTTTTCCTCTGCTTCACTCCATTTCGACAATCACCAATAATGGAGTCCAACGGCAACCATCCCCAAGACGTATTCTTATTTAATTAAAAAACCATGTTACACTTTGACCCACAGCTGTCGAATCATTTTAGTGTCATCTTCAGGGAATATGGTTATGTAAACGCTATTGACCATGTGTCCCAAATGTTTAAAACTGATTACCAGTGGTTTTTTGTAAACATTTAAGATATAAAATCATAATGGCACGAATGGGGGAGTTTATTGAAATTAATAAAATAAAAATCAATATGCATGCTTCCTGGAAGTGTGACTGCAACCCACAGGTATAACACGAACATCCTACTTTGTAGTAATGTTTTAAAATTATCACAGATAATTTTTACATTCTCTGAAGATTATTTTAAAACAAAAAGAAACGTGCCAGGTCACACGCAAACAACATATAATCTGCCGATACTTGCACTGGACGGTGCACTCGACGCTTCACAATTTTATGCACGATTCATTTAAGGACGTTTTCAATAGCGCAGATTACACAATGTCTAGAATTAGATTGATGTAGGAATTGGAAATTACATGGAAGGAAGAGGTCGTGGCCTATTTTGAGGTACTACCAAACTATGTACCTGAAGGACTGAAAAAATCTTCAAAGATTTATTCAGAACATTCCATCTCCTCTCACAGATTTTAACGTGGGGCATTCTGAATTTGAAGCACCAGTACAGCTAAATCTACCTCACCGTTCTCAAGCTTTAAGCATACCGCAATGCTTGTTAGGTATCACAGGCCAACATATACAGGATAAAAACAATATGTAACGAATATACAGCGCTAAAACAAATTTTGTTTTCAATTAAAATGTCTAAAATATATTAAAGTTCAAAGATGCGCTATTTGAAATAAATAACCGTTACCGCTAGAGGGCTACATAAAATGACAGTGGGTGAATATGGAAAATTTCCAGACGCAACTTCAGTACTAATTTGTAATGGTTTCAGTTTCTACTCGGTGGAAAAAACATACAACGGGCGAAATATGTACCGCCCTACGAGCAGCGTTGGATAACGAAAGAAATAAAGCCTACAGCGTGAGAGCAAATAAAAGGAATCGATAAACCCAGTCTTCTTTCCTAAATGTCTACAGAATGAAAATTTAATAGTTACGTGGTTAGGGGGCTGTCAAAGAAACCGAACATTGCGCTTCGTGCCCTCAGAAACTCTACCTCACAGGCACAGTCCTGATCCAAACACGTGTTACGGTTTTAGCACGTACTGCGCGCGAAACGTGCAGAGAACGAAGCTAATTCAATGCCTTCGACGCATTACTGCTCATACAGAAGTCAGCTATATCTACCGATTGCCGATAAATACATCTGTATATTAGGTCTACAGCAGTGTATATGAAATAGGTCTCTTATCGACTTGGAAGAAAATATAATTACAAGTCTTTGAACGTAATCAGGAAAGTACTTGGGTCTAAGAACGACGTTGTAAGCGAGTACATACGGGTTACATAATGCGAAACTCTGTGAGCTTTGTGTGGTGATGGGTTTATGGACTTTACCCACCGTCCGAAGAGTAAAATATTAGAAATATTAAAAAAAATTTAAAATCACAACGTTTCGGACGCTGTCTCTGCTCCCATCCTCAGGTGAATGGAGGAGGAGAAGACAAGAACACCTACTGTGTTGGGCCCCTTAGACAGAAGTAGCCTACATCACTGGAGCTCTGTCTAAGGGGCTAGCCGGCTAGCTGGCTACCTCTGTCTAAGGGGCCCAACAGAGAAGATGTTCTTGTCTTCTCCCCCTCCATTCACCTGAGGACGGAAGCAGAGCCAGCTTCCGAAACGTTGTGACTTTAATTTTTTAATATCTGTAATATTTTACCCTTCGGACGATGGATAAAGTCCACAAACCCATCACCACACAATATTATACACCATCGCCAAAACCTTTTAGAATTTATCTGCGAGTTTTGCTAGTCACAGTGTAGGCCGACGTCCAGACAAATACAGATCTAGAATTAGGCTACGACCGCTTCTTTCAACATCCACATCGACATCATGTAATCCGAGTCACTAGCAGCGTCGTTGAATAAACTTCAAATAAGCTGATCGCCCATTAGAAGAATGTGATCAGCACCAGAGCCCTGTATGAGCCATGGACTTAAGTGGCAACACATGCAAAGCTCCAACTTTTCGTAAACTCTGGCAAGGTATAAAGATAAGTTGGCAGATGCACGACTAGGCCGCTTTACCACTGGGAAGAAGCCGCCAGGGCCATTGGAACGGAGGCGTGGTGGATCACAGTAGCGGTCTGCATGCGGTGATGAAGAGTAGATCTCCACATCCACTGGGAATTTGATTCCGATTCACCGATCGTCCATTCCGTACCCTGGACACTATACAGACTTAGCTTTCCATAATATCACATAGTAACATTAGGGCAGTACAGCGTGCGATTAGAACGGATAGGTAAGTCTGGTGGGGAAATCTTTTGGTAAAGGCCCTTGGATGATCGAGACACCGCGGGGTAACATTAAGGTATTTCTTAGGAAAGAAACATTTTAGTGGATGTAAATGTTGATACTTTTGTGCGGTGGTTGGTATTTTTTATTAAATAAGTTTAAATTGGGGGATAACATATCAAAGCATTAGCCCTTCAGGGGTCGTTATGTATGTGTGTTTTTGAAAATCTCTTACAACTCACGGCTATGCACTTAGTTCGAGCTACAGCTTGGTCGGTGTGAGTCGTTAAATATAATGATTGTGAGTCGTTAAATATAATGATAATAATATGAAAACAGTGATGATAATGATGATGATGATGATAAAATTTAGTCGAGGTTTGTACGGAAAATCGTGCCATTGCTCGGACAGATCACGACTTCGACGTTGAAAATTAAACTAGTTCCTACACCCAGCTTGCTTTAGTATTTGGAGTTCTGTGCAACAAGTGCAGAAAATCCATTTTCACGGCCATATACCGTGGGAAAATGTACCAGCTACCCCACAGACTTGACAAATATGTTTGGGTTCTCGGAAAGGACATGTAAGCCAGCAGTTAGCCAGGTGGTTTAGTGTGCAAACCAGCTTCGAAGAACACTAACGTGATATTCATGTTACACTGCTTTATTCCTTTGATGTCAGATATGCGAGTAGCACTATCAACACTCCACTCGCACATTGACTCAGGAACCAGACAGTACAATGTGCAGCAGTGATTCGAGCTTTGAAGTTCCAACGTATACCAGATGCTACTTGTCTGGGAGCAGCACTTCTGGTGTGATTAAAAATCACAACGGGAATAAAATAATTTGCAGTTTCGTCGGTTCAGTCGACGAGATAAAAGTCGTAATTTTTTGATAATAAATTCTATTTCTTCTTTAAAATGGAATGCATCTTCGGTTCGGACTGAGTCTAAGTGGCTGAAGACTTCAGCTCAGCATGCCAAGTCCATTAACTAAGAAAAGTCACTCAAGCAGAATGAAACCGGCAAATTGGATTGAGACAGAATAACCCTCACTTCATCCCGTAACTCGAGTAGGCAAGTTAGAACCTTCAGTTAAGAATTAAACGGACATCCGTATGCAGAAGTAGTTGACGGTGATCAATGGTACCTCCTCTCTCAGAAAGGCAAACTTTCTTGAATTTTAAAGCGCAGGTTTTAATGAAATTAACAGTTTTCACTGCTTCCTCGGAAACTCTATTTAGTTCAGGAGGCATATTTTTATTGCTAGTGATTCCGGGTGGATGCTGCAGTGAATACATTTTGCTTCTGGTGACACGGTTACAAACGAGAAATAAGTAGAATACACTGACCTGCTACGGCGCGAGCCTCAACAGACACAATTCCCGACGCATCTTCTGCTATAATCATTATGGCACATGAAGTCTGCTTATACAAGAATTTTCAGAAGAAGGGGTACACTTTCAGATTCCATATTATTCAGAACAGTGGATAGGATTCATGGAGTTTCAGAGCATATAAGGCGACTGCCGCATATTCTTGCTCCAGATTCTTCCTTTATATCATCAATAATCTTTCCATTTCTGTGTTAAACTGCATCACTTGATAATGAGATAGCATTCATTTCCTTGCAAGCCCCTCTCCCCGCAATGTAATCACTTTCCTCTTCTGCCGGAAACAGTAATTCTCCTCTTATGCAGTGTCAATTTTCTGCTGTTAATAGTAGAGTATCTACATGATTACAATCTACATCTGCCTTTGAATTACCAGAAATTTTAGCGGCAGGCTGCAACATTTGCTAAGCTGCTTTATATATCTGAGTTTATTTGAAAAAATCTACTGGCTTACACGCAAATTCACTGTGTTTGTTACAAATTTTGTGGATTTTAAGCCCTAAGATAGGAGCGATCCCTAAAAAAATATGCAAAATAAGCTTTGATAATTTTCAGAAACACGTCCAATCTCTTTCTTAAGTACCTCTCGCCGTATTGCCGGTTTGGGTGTTTAATTTGCTTGCACTACGATGTTTAACTGGGCGTACCAATTGCCCTCTATTTATTTCATTATTTCATTTTCAATACATCTGTTCCCAGCAGCTGACCTATTATCGGACTTTTACCACCACTGAAGCCACGTAATGAAATATACACAGTAATACACGGTCGCGAGTTTCAACATGTAACACAAAAATTAGCCTGGCAAATAAAATCACGCATGCAAAAACAACAAAGGTTCTGCAGAAACAAAAAATTGCGAATGGAAACGCGGTACTCAACAAATAATCAATCAGTGACAAAGAAAAAAGGAAAACGTACCAGTAATCTAACAGCAAAAAAATGGTTGCATGTAACATGCAGCAAACAAGCAACTGATGTTCTCTGTCACCACCTTTACAACATCAGTAATTCGACGTGCACACCAATGGATACTTATTCTGTGGCAGCAAGGCTGACGGTTTAATGCAGACAGCGCCTCAGCAAAATATGCATATAATAGGGCTATGGCTTAGCACGGGGCGTGACAAACAACCCCTCTGCTTGGCCTGCCGAAGCGGAAGGAGTGTGTCTTTAAAGCTTCGCGGAAAGCAGAAGAAACTACGCGCCAGATGGAGGAGCAAGACTCCTCTCCGAAGCCACGGGAATTCCCGCAGGCCTTGTAATAATTCCCCGCGGTTCTGCGGCCCACGCGTTAGAATCCACTGCTCTCTTGTAAAGTCAACGCTAATTAATGCATATATAATAATATCTAATAATATACACCAGCATATTAATGGATCGTTAGAAATTGCCTCACCTTCGCAGTGGATGTATTGTTGACGTCATATTCTAGCGTAGGGTAAATTAGGTGAATATGGGTACCGTCCGCAACATAAGGCCCTGTAATTTTTCTCCGATCTGTAGCCTTGTGAAATTACATGAACTAGAGCTCATTTTTGGCGGCGTTATAAAATATCATGGCCGTGGTGGAACGACCGCTATTGCCATTTCTACGTAACTTTCTGGGAAATTAGAACTACGACTCACGCAAGTGTTAACAAGAAGCCTGATGTTTGCCACAATAGTAACATCGTTGTTAATGTAACACAATATTCATAAATTTAATGTGTTCCATGTCCGTGCACTATATTATACAAAAAACATTAAACACCAACAAATGCACAAAGAGTTTTTTTTCTTCAATTATAACACACACTGCGCCGCTTATGGAGGCGTGAACTCACGCCTCCATAAGCGGCGCAGTGCACAGTCAACAGCACATTCTCGCTCAACTGTATAGTGCAACCTAGTGTAACGACAACGGAAAGTTTCTCCCTGAAGATGACCCAGCAGGGTCGAAACATGTAGGAGTGTGTTATAATTGACGAAAAAACTCTTTGTGCATTTGTTGGTGTTTAATGTTTTTTGTACAGTATTCATAGTTAATCAGTCAAAAGGCCAGGTATGAAAGTTTGCTTAAGACTGTGCTGCTGGTTCAATTCAGCAGTGGTGTCACACTTTGAATGAACACTGGCCAGCCCGCTAATATAAAGAAAATAATTCAATTCAATTCAATGGTTTTTATTAATGTGCAGGCTTAACAGCACAAGTGCCAATTACAAAGCCAGCACAAGAATACAAATACAACACAAAACAGTATAAATACACAAAA
Source organism: Coptotermes formosanus (assembly GCA_013340265.1). Classification (NCBI taxonomy): domain Eukaryota; kingdom Metazoa; phylum Arthropoda; class Insecta; order Blattodea; family Rhinotermitidae; genus Coptotermes; species Coptotermes formosanus. The sequence continues at coordinate 35,302 of BLKM01000221.1, forward strand.
ACAAAACACTAAACAGACAAAACAAAACCTATCTTGCAGAAAATAAGTAACATAAAAGTACTGGGGCAACACCCCTATAAAGTGGAAAGACACATAAATTAATTTAAACATGTGGCATATTAACGCAGAATCAGTTGTAATAATAACAAATCATTAATTAAAACAGAACTACATTGAATATACAGTTATCCCTTATGGCAATTACAATTAGAGTTAATTGAATGCAGTTCAAAGGACACAAACAAAACACATCGTCACAAATACAAAACACAACACTAAACAGAACAAAACAAAACCAATATTGCAGGAAAAAAGGAATGTAAAAGTACTGGGGCAAAACCCCTAAACTTTGAAACCTGGGAACAAATCGTTAATCAAAACTGGCCTACAATTGAATGTACGACTATCGCTACTGATGCCATTAGCCGCCGAAGCGCATCTAGCGGAAGGGCAGTTGCGACGACTAAAGTCAACATGAAACAATTTAAAATCTCTGAAATTTCGATTCGGCACTCGAAGGCCGACAGTTTCCAAAAGCGTAGGGCAAAATTTTGGACCACTAAAAACATTATGTAAAAAAAGGGCGTCTAAGTGGCACCTACCATCACTTAAAGTATGAAATTTCAGGTAATTTAAAACATTACTCTAACTGTACGGTAAGTGACTGAAAAAACGACGATGGCAGAGAGATACAAACTGCCGCTGTACGCGCCCAAGCTTACTGGCATCAGTAGAGGTAATGGAATTCCACGCAACAGAGCCATATTCTAACTTAGGCCTCGCTAATGTGTAATATAGCATCAGAAGGCTCTGCAGAGACGAAAAGGAAAAAGTTACTGTCCTAATTAACCCCAACAACCTAATTGCTTGTGAGAAAATGTAGTCCACATGATGGTGAAAGTGCAGTTTGGAGTCACTTTCCACTCCCAGATCTTTGACGCATTCAGTTCGAGTAATCAAGGATTCACATAATTTGTAATAAAAAAGGCGCCGGTTTGTTTTCCTGCAAAAGGAGATAACTCTGCTCTTGTTGACGTTGAGCTTCATAGACTTAGAGATGCACCATCCACGAACACAGTTAATATCAGACTGAAGTAGTAGTAGTAGTAGTAGTAGTAGTAGTAGTAGTAATAATTTAATTCAGTTCAGTTCTTTACAATGTTTGAGGCTACCTACCGATTAACACCGGGCTGTCACGGTATTAGCACATCGCCATTTGACACTTACGGTACATATTAGCAGTTCTTATGTAAGAGGGCAATAGGAGTACAGCTTAAAATACGAGGGGTAATTATCACCACAATGTTACACCTCAAGCGTTAATTTTACATCAAAACAGAGCAAATACCATACAGAGAGAGTGGGTGTCAACTCAGTACAAGGGCAAAAATATGTGATAACAGAAAAATGGAAAAGAGTTTCCCGTGGAATTTTTTTCAAACGGAAAAGCAGAAACCGTAACAATCACTACACGCCTATGCGGAAGGTTCTTTTGCAAGAGCAGTGCTAGTCAAGGTTGTTAGGAAAATAACTGGACTGGAAGACAGACTGCCTCCTGGAAGTGTTCATAAATGCACGATTCTAGTGTACCAATAGCAGCATTTTCCTATCTTGCCTTCAGAAGTTTGGCGAATATTTTCAAGAATCACAACTGAATTCTGCAGTTCGCATTCTGGATTGCTATGACTCCCGTTACAAACAAATCATACGGAATGGAACAAATGTTAATTCCACGATAAACAGCACACTCAGATCACACATCGACAATTGAGCGTCAGAATTATAAACATGAAAAGTTTAAACTTCCAAAAACATAAATATGATTTGAGAATAGCGCAGAACGTGTTTTGTATCAATTACGTTAATTAAAACCAGACTAATGTAAACTATTTCAGCGTTTAATGTGTTCCATGTCCGTGCACTGTATCATATAAAACAATATTCACCAACGAATGCACCAAAATACATACAATCTTTATTCGTAAAAACCTCCTAAACATTTCGACCCTGCTGGGTCATCTTCAGGGAGAATAGTCTGTTACACTGTTGGATGCACTTGTACAGTTAAGTGAGAACGTGCCTTTGCTTTCATCTTCCGTTGAGAGGTATATTGTACTGTCCGAGGTCAGGGTACGAGTTCAGAGTTCATGAAAGCAAAGGCACGTTCTCACTTAACTGTACAAGTGCATCCAACAGTGTAACAGACTATTCTCCCTGAAGATGACCCATCAGGGTCGAAACGTGTAGGACGTTTTTACGAATAAAGATTTTATATATTTTGGTGCATTAGTTGGTGAATATTATTTTATATTTCAGCGTTATTGTAACTCTGAGTGATGACTTACCGTTGCGGTTATTGATATCACGTAGGTTACAGCGGAAACAATAACATTTTCAGTCTACAAATATTATAAGAAACTGGAAGGACAGAAGCATGTGTAAAAGAAACTCTGGAATGTTATGTCGCGTTGGTTGGTTGAAACTAACTACAAATGAAGGCTACATAACATCACAGAAAATCGAAGATCTCATTTGCACCGCAATGGAAGCCTAAAATATAAAAGAACTTGTAGACAACGTTTGTCTCTTTATGTTACTGTCGAATAAACAAAACCAAAAAAAAAAAGGAAAATTCATTTGTGCGTAGCTTTGAAGAGTATCGTGTATTCTCATGACGCAAGCTGCTCCAATAAGCATGTTAATTATAGCGTCGCTGCGCATCCGTCCGTCAGTGCTACTGACATTACTACGATCACGTACAACTACGGATTAGAGGACTATATGAAAATGTCGTATGTTTTTTTTTTTGTTGAGTTACTCTTAAGTCGGTGTAACTGCCAGTGTTACTGACAGTATCCAAAAGATATACAAAACGCGCACTCTACTTTCCATACACTTAGATGAGCAAAACTCTGTTACAAGTTCTCCAAGCTGAAACATTTTCCAGTGTTCCTCTATTTTTAAAGCTTTAGGCTCAAATACAAGAATTCCTTAAAATTAAATACTCTTCACTGTTGCGTAAGTTGCAGGGAAGTACTTAAATTAATTCACAATTTAGAGTTTCCTGTGCTATTTGCTAACAAAAAAAATATCCCCCTTCCAGATTTTAACGTTCTTATTGTTCTTCTTAATCCAAATTTAAACTACAGGTATGCAGGTAAGTAAAAGCCTTAGGACACCTGCATAGCTTTAGGATACTTGCATAGCGTTAGGATACTTGCTTAGCGTTAGGACACCTATATAGTGTTGGGACACCTGTATAGCGTTAGGACACCTACATAGCGTTAGGATACTTGCATTGCTTTAGGATACTTGCATGGGGTTAGGGTACCTGCATAGCGTTAGGACACCTGCATACCGTTGGGACACCTGCATAGCGTTAGGACACCTACATAGCCTTAGGATACCTGCATTGCGTCAGGATACCTGCGTAGCGTTAGGACACCTGCGTACGCGTAGCGTTAGGACACCTGCGTACCGTTGGGACACTTGCATAGCGTAAAATCACGTGACTCCGCATCTTTGTCATGTTGTTTAAAAATCCTATATCCTTATGCCTGTAAAAATATTTGTTTTTAGTCTTAAATAAAATATCATGTGACAGCGCACTTGACATGAAATTATCGCAGGTTGAAATCACGAATTTCGGAGAAAAGCTGTAATGTCTTTTATCACAGGAAGCAAGAGTCTTTCAAAACGTTATTGATTTATCAAGTTATTCGACATACTGCTACGGCTACAGAGTTCACTGCGTCAAATCAGTTAGAATTATGATTATGAACGTGACAATGCAAGCATCTGTGGAGTGACGTTCTTTGCAGTAGAATGAGTCAAGCCTCCACTACTGTTTTCACAAAATACCGTCACGACGCTAAACTGGACGATACGAATCCAGGTCGACATCGACACAGCCTCCTTTTTTAATATATGTCCAACTATTATCTTCCCACACCAGCTTAGACATCCTTTTTTCAGTTTTCTCGATTTAATGTTGTGTCCATTTCACACCCAGCCCTAAGTATCTGACATTAAGTTTCTGCAAAGTGGCACTACATACAGTATGATTTCATAAAATATTAAAGTTCAGCATTGTATTCGACCACGGACGGTAGATCAAAAAGCATCGAGCTTCTTAGAATAAGAAAATAAGTCAGAGGCTTGGTAATGCATCCCGTTTTAGTGAAAAACAATGGCGGTGTAATTAAAATTTCCTGCGATAAAACCGCGGCTGATACGCAAAAACATTGACAATATATGTTATTATCTTATACTTACTAATTTGCAGTAGGTACTGACGCGTGGTTCGTGCCGATTACCGACGACGCATCTGACTTCGACAGTGAAACAGCGACTCAGATTTATTTGGATGGCGAAAAGCTAATTGTGCGTGTGTTAAAAATATGCCGAGACATCCGGGTCACATGATATTAGTAGAAGCCAATGGAGTGTGATAGACCTCCTCCTCGCTAATTTTGGGTTTCAGACAGAAAGGCAATAAACTGATCAGCAGACTTTATTAAGGACTTGTAACTTCACAGCGCTGAGAACCGCGACTCAAAGCATACATAAGCAGATTTCGGATCTTGGGCATCGACCACTGAACATATAATTCGACCTTCTTCATCCGAGGAATAAACATATTACTTGAGCTTTAACAATAAACACAGCGCTTGTGCTTTAGCAGTAAACATAACACTTAAACTTCAGGAGCAAACATATAATTTGAGTTTTAAGAGTAAACATAACTCTTAAGCCTTAGGAGAAACCACAGATTCTGAACTTTAGGAATAAACATAGAACTTGAGTTTTATGAGTAAACATAGCTCTTGAACTTTAGGAGTAAACACAGAACTTGAGTTTTATGAGTAAACATAGCTCTTGAACTTTAGGAATAAACATAGAACTTGAGTTTTATGAGTAAACATAGCTCTTGAACTTTAGGAGTAAATACAGAACTTGAGTTTTATGAGTAAACATAGCTCTTGAACTTTAGGAGAAAGCAAAGATCTTGAGCTTTAAGAGTAAACATGCGTGTGTAATTCTCAGTATGGATTTTTACTTGTGGACATGCATTTCTAAGTTACAACTTCGAAGAGTGAAAGGAAAATTCCAGTTTGGGTCAGCGACAAATAATGAAGATGGAGGCGGAGCCGGTCTGTGAAAAGTTGGTGGATTGAAACATAATGATGAGCCTGTCAACCCGTTAAGATGTCAATGAATTTTGTCACCGCAAAAAGCTTCAAAACACGTAAGTAATTAAAATATGCAAAACTGAAAAAATTGTTTCCAAAAGTACAGCTTCGTAATATTAGCGTAACTTCCGTATTTTTTCTGTTATCGTGTTTACCTCAGTCAGCAGTGTCACCAGGGCAGTGACTGTCAACAAAACAATTTGACAAACAACAAAATACATCACTGTTCAGTCTAATGCCATTTACGGCCAAGATTTTGCAGAGTCGATTCGGTTTTTCTCTTAAAAAAAAAGTCTAAAACAAGTCTTACGTTTCTGCCTGGATGGCTGTCATAAGTAGCACACATAAGCGCCCAACAAACGTAAGGATATAAAATAAGATAAACGCACTTTCAATTAGAGCGGAGATATTTCGTGCTTGGAACTGATCAGGTAGGGGTACAGGTTGGGGTTAGCAGTCTCTCTCTCTTGTCGTGTAAAAAAGCGTCTGAAAGGTAACCCATTTTGAAATCCGATAAAACCTGTTATTATATTATGAGTTGCAACTTTCGCTTTGTTCAACGCTCCTTTAAAACGCAAACCTCTCAGTCCAGAGTAACTTTATAATAAAGTTCAAGTGTATTTCTAACTTTGCACACAATGTGACTGCAACTTCTTTGATTTTCTGAGCCCGTTATACAAACAATGCAAGATCTGTTTCACTCTTTGTCAGAAAATTCAACCCTTTGTATAGCTAGATCTTTTTGAGCTGAAAGCCTTCTTTGTTTATATATTTCAATAGTACCCAGACATTTACAATTTAGTTTAACAACAAGAAACAATGCGGTAGGTTTGTATTTAGTTGCACGTCTTATTCATCTTATTTCTAAAAGGTTAATTTTTATAAAACCGACCAGGAAAAAAGAATTAACTTATGATTATTCTGGTGCAGATAACACAAATTAACCTTTTAAAGCCTAGCGGTAACTTTACATACGATCAGGTTTAACATTAAAAAATTCTACGTGGTGCCCACATTGCGTTTATGTGTTTTGTACGGATCTCAGAACAAACAGCAACTTTTGCCTTATAAAACATTAAGAGATTGGTTTTTTTATATAAAACAGATACGTTTCGTCTTTAAAGGGTTAATACCATGAAATAATAAAAGCGGAGCTAACTAATTCCAGGGAGCGGAGTCGTTCTTGAGAAGCTAACGGTTCCTCAGACAGGCAAGAAACTCTCCTCACTTCACGGAACCCGAAGGTTCACTACCGTGTTCACAAACCGACACCAGTCCCTATCCTAAGCCAGGTCAAAGGGCTCAGTCCTGGTGCGACGCTGTGTTGAACACTTCGAAAAATGTTAAAGTTTTACGGTCAGGGGTTGTTAGGCCCTCGTTCAAACCCTAAGCTAGAGCACCACCCCTTGTCGGCTGTACGCCATTGCATATTCAATATATTCACAGCCATCGTCAGTATCATGAGGTCGTCTGTCCAATCCGAAAAACGAAGAAGCAAGAAAATACAAAGGGAATTAATAATTCATTACTAATTTCACTCTTTATTAACGTTTCCTTTCTCCTTCTTTTCTTACCTTCTACCTGTATAAATTTCGGGGTAAAAAAAACTCTGCCAGTTGTTTTGCATGTCAGTAAACCGTGTTTTATCATAGGGTAGTTAGGAGAATACCGGACACGAGAAAGAAAAAGAACAGGACGATGAATCAAGCTGCATAATGTGAAGCTTCCTAATTTACATTCTTCTTCAAATATTATTAGCGAGATCAAATAAAGAATGAAGAGACAGTGTATGTAGCACACACGTACAACATAATTAAACATACACACACGCAAAGACATAGAAATTTAGGCTGAAAAACTGAAAGGTAGACACCACGTGGGAGCGTTGGCCGTAACTTTCAGGATAACTTTAAAATGGATGCAGAAAAGGAAAACACAAACAAACGAAAGAAATAATTCTGAAGAAAAATAAAATAAACGTGAATAAGATGGGAAAAGTAACAAACGATCATGTAGGAAACTTAGGTTGGACGATTGAAAGAGAAAAGGAACAAAGCAAAAATAAAGGAAACAATTAAAGACAAAAAGAAGGAAACAAGGATAGAAGGAACGTACGTAAGTGGCCTGATATAAATGTGCCGAAGTTGTAGGATATATAATTAACCCTTTAGTCCCTGAGACAGGGACCAAAAAATAAACTAAAATGTTAATACTCCGAACGTTCCAAGGCAGTGCTCGTTCTTCTTTCTCTTAAATGGAAATGAGAGCAAGTGGCAGTGGGAGAAGTTACGGTGCTGTGGGGGGGGGGGGGGGGGCAAACCATTCTGAAGGGGTGGCAGAAGAAAAGCCGAGCACTTATCACACTTCAGCCGATCTTTTATCTCAGTAATGCAGGAAAATATAGTTCCTACCTCACAGTAAACACCCTGCCTGTCTATATATATACCTACGAACACGGCGTCTAATCCCAGAATATTTATACGATCATCAGAGCCGATGTGAGAACCACACATCTCCGACACTGCTTTTACAGGCCGATCTTAGAGAAATAATTGCTGTTTAATCCGAGCAGAGGCGCACCCAAGGCAAGGGGTGGGGGGGGGGGGGGGAGCTGCCGGGCTGCAGCCCTCCCCCAAAGTGCTAAAAATAATCGAAATTTAAAGAACATAGATTTAGCAGATATGATACCAAAAGTTTTACGTGATTTGCCCTTCAGCCGAAATCAGCCACTGAAATCGTCTGATGACTAGTACATTAGAATTTTGAAAAATAAATTCATGAAACTAAAAGAAAACACAAGAAGATAGGACACTGTGATTGAGACGTCGACCATGTAGTTATATTTGTATGTACATAAATACATCTGCAAACAATATTATGTTATACTTACATGATTTTTGTAACGCAGCTTTTAAAATCAAAAATAAATTGTATATAGCCTCAGGCTCACAGCCCACCCCAGCGAAAAATTGTGTGTGTGCACCTGAATCTGAGAATAATAGAAATACGTAAATAAACTTTGTGAACACAATACAGAGTTGTTTAATGTTGAAGCAGGTGGTACACACACTAACAATTATGTTTTAAAGGGTTAAGATCTTGTGAAACATTTTCTCGGGACAGATTATACCACAGAACTACTCTTATGGTGCGCTAGAGAGTGGGTTGTAAAATTGCTGGGAGCAGAAAGGGGGAAGCAATTAGAAGACCGTCTAAGTTGAGCACTTCAACAAATTCCCAGTGTCTCTCTGCGTGGTATGTAGTACACTCTACGTCACAAGTATTTTCTGTTTTACAGTAAAGAATTTGAACACCTTTTTATATGGTTCCCACCCACCGAGCATTTAAAAATATTATATTTTTATTAATTTTGCTTAGTACTGACAATGACTTCTTACAATCTAAATACTCTAGGGCAAATGTACAAAATTTTGTAACAAGATAGAATTCGCTACAAAATTATGTACAAGCTCAAGTTATTTATAACGGTTCTCCATAAATGGCTTCATAATGAAGCCATTTATGGTCAAATATCATAGCATCATGTAAAATACACCCGTAATTTGACGCCGCCTTTTGTTGCGCAACGTCGGCTGAGGAGATAAGTTTGTAGTGACAAATAACAGTGTGATTTTCTAACTATTTGTGACAGTTGTTGACTAATTATGATAATATTATGCGAGGTTTGAGGTTCACAAAGCAAAGTTGCTAAAGATTCAAGTATTGTGGGAATCTTACGACGTGCAGATTAGAAAACAGTTACCAGTCTACAAGGTCTCACATCAGAGAAAACTTGAATAAACTCCCAACATTATGTTATACATTTTCCATTGTTTGAGGTACACTTGAAATACACGACGTTTCAGGAGTGCAACACTGTAATATTCAGTATGACATGACGCAAATAGATATTCAGGAAGAAGGGCGAATCAAATTCTAAAACATTACTTTCGGGGGATTCCATGATTAAGGAAACACACACATATAATTCATATGTTATTCAAAATTTCTTAGCTATTCAGTCAATGCGTGTTTAAAAGTACAGTGCCAGTAGAACAGTGAAATTCATGGAAGGACGTGGCCAAATCTGAAAATCGTGTGGGAGAAACGGATAACGAAGGAGTTTAGCACCAAAGTACTACTTAACAAGCTTTGACAAATATAAGTAAATCTAAATCAAATCAGAAAATATAGACCACAGGCGAAGAGAAGTCAAAACTCTCACACCGTATTTAAGATCCGTTTTCCGCTTCCGCCTACGACGCTCACGCAGATTTTAAGTTTGAAGTTTACCAACTGAATACTGCATATAATTCACCACCACCATGGCGCGAATTATTTCTTCAGAAACTAACAGTTTCTCGGCTAGTCATGAATTTACGCGCATTTTATGGAACCAAAAGATTATTTACGGTGTTCACATCAGCCGGCCATTTGTCATTATCCTCAGTCATATAAATCCAGTCTACGACATCTCATTCTATACCTTCATCATCCATTTCAATATTATATTCCCGTTTAAGCCCACGCCTTCCAAGCGGTCCCTTTCCTTCAGGTTTCCTTACATAAACCCTGTATGTATTTTTATTTTCTCAATAATTACGAATCTTCAAACTGTGCCATTTTCTCCAGTCTGTTGTTATTTCTACCCCCCCCCCCCAGGCCCAAGTATCTTCCTTTATAGTCTCTTCTTGAACACCCTCAGTCTACAAACAATCAAGAGTTTCGAAGTATATGCTGTTTGTTTACGGAATTCCCAATGTCCCTGATGACAGACGCAGACAATATTTTCCGAAACATTTGACTTCTGCCCAGAACTAAAGCGGCTGGCTGCCAAAGAACATTCTATCACCCAACGTGACTGGTGTTATGTTTAGTTTTCCTCAATCCAGCCAGAGGAATGATAGGTCATTACCTCGGCACAGCGCACGGCTGTTTCAACACGAAAGGGAATTACCTCGGCACAGGGCATGGCTATTTCAACAGTAATCAAAGGGCATTACCTTGGCACAGGGCACGGCTGTTTCAACAGTAATCAAAGGGCATTACCTTGGCACAGGGCACGGCTGTTTCAACAGCAATCAAAGGGCATTACTTTGGCACAGGGCACAGCTGTTTCAACAGCAATCAAAGGGCATTACCTTGGCAGAGGGCACTTCTGTTTCAACAGAAATCAAATTCACGGGGAACGGTGATTAGTTCATAATATTCCTCACTAAATAATTGCCGTGTCTTATATAATTGCTTAATCCTTTTAAAGGACAGTGTTCACAACCACTTTCTTCAACATGAAGAAATTTCCATTTCGCCTTCCGAATTAATTTTTTTCTTATGATTCTCATAATAAGCAACGATTATTTCACCTATCAGTATTAATGTAGAATTGTGTGTTTTATGTGCAGTGAGAATTAATTTTTAAATGTTACTGAGATGAAGCAAAAGCTACGTTACTTGCGGCCTGTCCATAAAGCAACACAAACTGCGGCCCGTCCTATTATTTGGAGCAAATTAAATCCTGTGCAGTGCGTGTTTTCGTTTAAAACATAACGTCTATCTTTATCCTAACGAGGCGGCCAGAGGGGAGGCTGATTAAAACAATTTGTGAAGGAATAAACCGTAAAACAACCACAATGTCCACATTAATATTAAGAGAACACATTATACGCAGAAAGCAATGGAAAGCTTATGACATTCAGAGGCTTTAGTAACATACATGTCATTTATATATGCAATATACGTACATGTAAACTTTTGTTAATAGCTATAAAACCGACTCGTCTACAGCTAAAAAGAAATTTATCGGATTCTGCATTTCGTACACGGGAGGACGAAGAGGATGTGGCAACAGTGGTGGTGGTGGTGGTGGTGGTGGTGGTGGTGGTGGTGGTGGTGGTGGTGGTGGTGGTGGTGGTGGCGGCGGCGGCGGCGGCGGCGGAGGCGGTAGTGATGGCGGTGGCGGTGGTGGTTGTGGCGGCGGCGGCGGCGGCGGTGGTGGTAGTGGCGGCGGCGGTGGCGGCGGCGGCGGCAGTACAACTTATGTTGTGAACTGCGACGGCAAGTAGTCCTCTTCTGAGACTGTTAGTAATTCAGTAAAATGGGGATAACGAGTCATGTGCGTGCCCATCATGGTGTTTGGCAATTTGAGGAATTAAAGACACGTGCGAAAATAAGGAGACATAGTTAAACTGTTGTCAAAACTTACGTCATTCTTTGTAAGCGCATAATTTTTATAACAGCAAAATAATCAAGTAGGTCCGTACAATTCTAAGTCTAATAATTGCATTTCTGCCACAATGTTATGTATAGCAAGTACAAATACAACGTCAGTTGTGTGGATCAAGGACATTCCTCACAAAGAGGGACCAAACACGATTATCAGCACAGCCCAGGGATGGGTCTGAAAACTTGCGCAAATAACTTACCCCCTGCTATCAACTTCTTTGGACGGGAAAAAAGAAATCAAAGGAAGAGAATTCATAACACTCAACCAACAAGTGCACGGAACGAACAACAAACAGGAAAAGAAATAAACATTACTAGATATATGCAAGATATCACTAATGTGTTTTAGGACTATTTCAATTGTCACAGATCACACAGACACTACGTTTCAAAAACAATGTGTTTTCATCCTCAGGTGTACTAGATATAGCTAACCCTTTAAATCCTAGTGGGTTTTATATTTACTGCCAGGTTTAATACGACCCTACGTTTTGTCGACGGTATATACTACGTTGTGCTCCGTATGATTCTTACTAAACAGCCATTACTATTCTGCTCAGAAATTTGTAATAGAAACACAGTACACGCCCTGTGATATACAGTCTGGACCTCTGTGCATAATATACGCCAATTTTAGACTTCAAACTAGGTGTCAGACTGCATCCGAAGAATCATGAGACCGGCCAACTCTACCACGTTTTGCGCCGTTTTCCTCGGTCATAGAGCAAACGCTGAGTTGGCGTCCAAAATTCATCTTGCATTACATGCTTCTCACACAACCTTCTCAACATTAACTTCACATTTTGCGACCAGAAACAAGCCTCCAAACTTCAACTAAGTTCGTCATAATGCAGCCTTCCAAATGCAAAATTCAAACTTAGCCCAAATGCTCCATTTCTTTCCTGTGCCGCATACTCGGATAGTCCACTTCCCACCACCTTACCTTCATCACTTCTCCAACGATCTACAGGGCCTCCAGCCTGCCTTCAGCAGAAGGACCAACGGGCGCAACATGTCAAACCCCACAGAATTTAATCTTCTGTTTCCCCCGTGTAATAACAAATGTAATGCCTCTCACTAGAACCCCCTGTCTCCCTTCCTGTATTTTTCTTCTTTAATCTTTAAAGATGGCCGTGCAAAGGCCCAAGCGGTTAGCCGTCGGCCACTAACCGCGGAGGGCTGAGTTGTTTCCCGGGCCAGGCGATGTGAGATACGCAGTCGAGAAAGTGGCAGTGCGACAGGTTTTCTCTGATTACGTGACCTCTAGTGTGATCTGTTCCTATTCAACAGGGTAAAAGATATCTGATCAAGTCTTAACTGGAACGTTCAATTCCCTGTAGTGTTAATCGGAATACAGTCTTTAGGGGCTAAGTGACGGGGTGGATTTGAAACTAGAAACACAGTCTTAACTTGGGTCATTCCGATGTGTTACTTCCATTACAGTTATAATAAACACAGTCTCACACACCGCAGCACACATTTATTCTGCACACTACACCATTCTACTCCAAGGTTGTGCCAATATACTACATGTTTCGGCTCGGCCGAGCCATCATCAGGTACATGTATATATGTTAAAAACACAGATCCTTAATCAAATAATAAAAAAATAGTATAAAAATAGTATAAAAGCATTAGTGAAAACTTCACTAGTCCACTTTTTTAGACTGTAAAACTGCTCAGAGAGAAAAAACTGCAATAACATAACCCTAAGCTAATATAGTGATTGACCCAACATACAGTCATATGCCGGATTCGAGTAATCTACGGAAAAATCTCGGCATATGAATTGGATGTTGGATCAATCACTGTATTAGCTTAGAGTTATTTTAATCCAGTTTTTTCTCTCTGGTGGTTTTACAGTCTAAAAAACAGTGGATTAGTAAAGTTTTCACTAATGCTTTTATACTATTTTTATACTATTTTTTTATTATTTGATTAAGGATCTGTGTTTTTAACATTTATACACGCACCTGATGACGGCTCGGCCGAGCCGTAACAAGCTGTACGCTGGCATAACCTTGGAGTAGAATGACGTAGTGTGCAGAATAAATATACGCTGTGGTGTGTCAGGCTGTGTTTATTATTACTGTAATAGAACCACAGTGTTGATCTTGAAGGAAGTACAGATCTTGCTTGCCTTTCGTAAAGCTGATATGATACGACAGACTGTGTCTTCCTCAAGACCTATGTCTCATCGGCTGCAGACACAGCAGGCCCTCAGGATCGGCTCGCATCTTAGTTGCTGTCATAATAACGCCTGTCAGCCACGGATAAACCAACAAGCGCCATACGTTCTGCATCATTGCCTTCTCTCGTGTCTTCTCAAGCATTCAGTAACCAGTGTGCGTGTGATGTAAGGCTTTGGTGGTAGTACTGCACTGTCTTTACGACAACCCAGCTTCCTGTTTTTCGTGTTATAGCCCGATATTAACCTCAAGTCTATTCACAAAGTCTCAGCTACCTCCGCGCAGGAGGCTAAGTTTACGCAGTCCTTGTGCAACAAAGATTTTTTAAGACTTACAGAATACAGTTCCCATATTTTACTGTGAGAGACACTTAATGTGAATAAAATCCTCAAGGCTGAAATCTGTGAATTAACTTAGTAATTCGAACATTTAGTAAGTAATTCGTTATGAAATATAATAACGTCTACGAAGATATTTTTATTGAATTGTGAGCTTGTAATTTAATATTAATATTTATACTGTATCGATAAAACTTGCTGCACTGTCGTGTACACGCATTAGCTACGTTACTGAATTGTAAGCTTGTAATTTAATATTAATATTTATACTGTATAGATAAAACTTGCTGCACTGTCGTGTACACGCATTAGCTACGTTACTGAATTGTAAGCTTGCAGTTTAATCTTAATATTTATACTGAACACACAAAACTTGCTGCTATGTCTTGTACATGCATTAGCTACACATCAGAGTGAGGACATACACTAATGTTTTCATAAATGTTTTTCTCTTGTACTTGGTTCTCCGTGATGATGGCGAAGATGAGCCGAAACATGTAGCAGTAAGTGACATGTAATAATAAAATAAGCAAACTGACTCTAAAGTGCATGTCGTCGGACTTATACGTGTACTTCTAATTTAAATAACAACTGATTCAGAATACCTATTACTGTTCTATATTTCAGGGGCTCTTTTGGTAAGCTTCGCAGCCCAGTTGGGGACTGCGATTCCCACTTTGAAAAAGAGAAGCTGCTCTAGAACGCAGCAGGTCAAGTGTCATATTGGTCTGTAGGAACCACAAGCAGATAAAGAAACGTATTTCAAATATTAGTATAAATTTATATGTGTTATTCCCAGGTGCCCGACAGATAACAAGATTTATGCATAAAAATTTTTCTGCGTCCGCATCGAAAGCAAAAGTTCATTCTTTGTAACATCCATGATTTTTCAGTCATACAAAACGAATGCGAAAATGATGATACTAAAGAGTTGTTGTGAAGCAGCGAAAGTCATGTACACTTATATAAGCCCTGTTAATCTCTGTACATTGATGGAACAGCTTAAGGAAGAGCACAATTTCTATGTTTTTTCGATCATTTCCTCTATGTATTTTCAGTGCTACTTCAGAGAACAGACCAGCGGTGCCACATTCCTGACAATTACCGCTGCCCTGCCAGGACACACACAATCTTAACAATCCTCCAGAACGTTTTTAACGTTCAGTGGCCCGTCTATTGGATGCTTCTAACCGCAGACTTCCTACTAGTGCTCCTGCAATACAAACGGTCACTTCCAGATCGGTTGAACCCAGTTTATTATTCCCAGTGCGCGTACAGACAGATGTCGCCTGTGTATTCAACCCTTGGATCGTGTTATGCTAAAGCACGTTAAAAAGACACTGGATTAAACAGAAACTTAGATGTATCGCGAAAGGTCTGTCACCTTGAGAATGCAGTGACAATAAAATGCTTAATTATTTCACATAAACCCGTACCGTTAGACGAGGAAACTTAAGGAAAACGTGAACTGAACCAAGAAAAGTTTTGCTGGGATATTTGTAATTCATGGTTCACACAGCTTTGCTACATAATCTACTACATAGATAGTATATGGGAATGAAGATTAGTTGCCCAGATGTGCAGGTATTATGCATGAATGTGACAAAATACGCCAGAATATGAAGTGAGTTTCACAGTTACCAGCAAAATACAATATGTAAAGAAGTCACCTAGACCAGCATGTTTGGAATTTTACAATCAATCATTGGGAGCCATGACAGAATGTTTCCTAAGTATTTTGATGGCAATTACGCATATATGCCTGACACGGATAGTCAACGGTATGGATTTCTATATTAAATTGTGTGAGAATGTTGTAAATAAATATTGGGGAGAGAAGAAAAAAAGAAACTAATTAGTGAACGAAGGAAAGAAACAACAATTAAAATAAAGACAGGAATACTAAAATTAAATATACTTACCAGCGAAAGTGTACTGTAGAAAAGTAACATAAATTCCTAATTTATTTACAATAAAGGTACTTAAATATGAAAGGTGTTTTACCGACAGTCGCCTTTTGTATTTCGTAGTAAATACATGTGTTAACACGAAACAAATATTTCTGTCCCTTTTTACTCAGTTACATCAGATTAAAAATGGGAGTAACCTAATTCTGTTACATCGAGTAAGAGGTGTCATGGTTAGAATAACAGGACTGATACGTACATGAGAATACAGACGAGGGCGGGACAACTTTCAAAGGCCGAACGAAATTAAAATTCGCGAATGAGGTGAGGTGTGAAAAGTATAGCTGCTTCCAACCGCTAGACCACAGACGTCTTTAACTCCTTCCTCTCTACTTTCTTTATACATTTTCTACGTCTGTCTTGTCATTCTGTGCTGCGGCTTTTCGCTTAATTTCTACATTTATTTATTTGTTCAAGAGCATAAACCTCCCTAAAATTCTGAAATGAAAATGCCAAAAACAAACATCGCCAAAAATACTTACTTACATTCAGAAATTACGGAAAGTCCTCTACACTTTTGCTAATTTGTTGAACTTGGGGGGGGGGGGGGAATTTCGGCAACGAGGTAAACGCAACCTCAACCGCACCTGCCAGTGCTTACATCATATAATCTTATTCGTAAATACTAAGAGCACTCACTATATCACAAAATGAACACATACAACAACAGAACAAAGCATGGTAGCAAGCGTTGACCTTCGGTTATCAAGATTTACTATCGCTTTCAATTATCTATTTGCATTTCACTTGCATAGAAATTCCCAGTGCTGCCAGTCCTGCTCTCTCAGTACCTTCAACTGACTCCACAATCCTTACGTCAGCAGCAGAGACGTATAAAACTGAAATGTATTACATCTCTGTTTGTGTGTTGGTGCTGTGTGAACGTATGAGCGGAGACAGTGCGCTTCCTGTGAAGAAACACTGCACTCCTTTTGATACCAGTTGCCTCCGGCAGGCAATTATAATTCAAGGCAAAGTGTTCATTGTCACCCACTAATAAGGCACTCATAAAACAGTGAGTGCGTACACAGCTTCGTACCTTAACACGACAGGTTCCTACAGGACCCTCGAAAGTGAAGTGTAGAGGATTCTGGCAATATCTGCTTTCTTTTGCAAAGAACACACCAAATTAATGCGAAGAAGAAGTAAAATGGCGAACGAAATATAAAGTAACATAAATGATAAACAGCGGAGAAAAAACGGCTTTTGAAATCGTAATTTGAAACTTCTTAATAATACCCAGCTTCGAAATTGCTAATTTCGTGACTTAGTTATGAATTGAAGGTAACTTATGTATATAAGAAAAACTGAAGAAGAGGGTTGTAGGTCTGTACTTCATCTTTAAATTTTGATAAAACATGGTACTTGGAGTTACAGTTGTACGGTAAATTAGGTTGTAATGGTACAAAGGTATTTGTATATTTCTGTAAATCGAGTCTGAGGGAATGTTGTATTGTCCAGCCAGAGTTTTAAATGTACTTACTGAAAATAAAAAGTAAGCCTTCCAATTCGGGCCAGCCCCCATTACTGTATAACGTAAATCACGCAATCTGTGAACGTTACAAACAGAGGTATAATTACTTGTAAGTTTCTAATAAGAAATATAAAATCACATTTGAAGAAAGCGAATTAAATAAATATTCCACTACAGCGGAGGTCGGCTATAAGAACGCAGTAACTTGACAGTTTATACTGTAAAAATTTGAAGTACAATATAAACAGCAAGTAAGAATACACAGCGATAAAGTTACGGAATAAATAAGATACTGCAATGCTTATTAACACGGTTTATTCCAGCTTCAGGTCACAAGTCTCACACTTTCAAATCGACTATCCCGTAAATATAATGAATCTGCAATACGATCTGCTTTCAAACGTAGTAGATGAACTTCTTTCTTTTCGGTTTATGCACATAAGTTGTCACTCGAACAAGAAATATAATTTCTTTATTTTCTCTAAAGTCACTCATAAAATAAATGACACATGACAAAAAATGTAGAACGAAGCGATCCAAATTCATTACATGCTTTTCATAGTACGACATTAAAAACTTTTCCGAAATTAGGTATTTTACAAAATGTTAAGGGCAGAATTGAACCACCTTGTGGGGAAATTTTGAAAGTAACTTGAAAACGTGTGAATTTAGTGTAAGTCGTGCGTAAGCCATGGTAATATATTCTATATTTTTAAAACAGACGTAAGAAGTAAAAATTCACGGATGTGAAATATATCTCTATATGGAGAATATTTAACGAAATCCAGAGACAATATATGTTGTTATTTGTAGGTTATAACACCGCGTATTCTAGTAAGTCTACTGAATGGGGAGCTTCATAGTTTTCATTTCTCAACCAGTATCATTCAGATCATCGCATAAAGAAGAATGAGACGGTCGGGACACGTAGAAGGCATGAGACAGAAGATAAAATAATACAGTATTTATGGAAGAAATGGTGGCAGAAAGTTCCCCAAAACGTTGCTATGAATTTACCAGACAACATGATGTGATAACAAGGAATTCCACAATACAAAATATACTTCCGTCAAGACCTCAAAACATACACCAAGGGGATATTATTTCCAGGTGTGTGTTGTATGATCACTTTCATAGATATAAGAACTGTAATTGCTGAAATGGAACACAAGGTAAGCTATTTAAGAAAAATCATAAAGATAAATTTCGCATAATGTTTCTTCGAACTAATACTAACTTGGTTATTCATTTTAAGTAACAATTTAACGCAACACACATAAAAATCGTAATTCCTGCTCAAGTAAACACTCCGCATCTGAATTACAAAGACCAACTAGTTAATTCTGTTGAGGGAAATACTCGATCTTATTGTATAATACGAAACGCATTAAAAACTCCGTAGCAAAAACCAGTTGACTGACATAGCTTACTTTGTTTTAAAGGTTTCACATTAGATAAGTTAATATACTCTGGCACAAAACCGAATAAGTTACACTGCATTTTGGGGAATTCTTTCCAGACAGCGTCTACGTAGTAAATATCCCGTTTCATATTTAGACACCACATTAGAATACATTTAAAGTAATATCAATAAACACCATGTAGAAGACGGTCATGTTTGAGAAGATCGTACTCACTCAGCTGGTCAACATGTTATGGAAACCGAATACTACGTACTCTGTTCAGCATATCTTGCTGCTTATTCAAACGCCGATCCACATCATTGCAGTCTATAGCGTCAAAGAATGTCAGACTATGTAAATATCGTACCCTGTACTGCACGTCTGTCTCAATGTTCCATTCGTTTTCTCCCTCGAGGTCTTTAGACAAGCAAATGGTAAACATTTCTCACTCTTCTCATGCATGCTACATTACGATGTTGTTATTATTTCAGCTTATGCAGCATCGAATTTTATAAAAATTCATGTACAATGAACTGGAAAGGACGAGGAAGAAAGCAGTAAATGCCTCATTAGAGGTAGCATTGTCCCAGAACTTGCCTCGAGTGGCTACAGAAAACGATTAAACTCCTCAGTCAGAATAGTCCACAGGCCAGGATTTAAAAAAAAATACTTCCCGGTTTCTAAGTAGGACTGCTGCCAACTTAACAAGTATATGCCCCTTCCATCTCAAGCTCCTTGATAAGAAAGTAAAGTTGTCTTTATACATGTCACGAAGGCGTACAGGGTAAGTGGAGTTAGAGCTCCCCTCATTCTTAACCTTGATACTTTGAATTCAGAGAATGAATCAAGCTCCTGCCGCTTTACCTCGGGGAGAGAACCCACAGTGCACACTGAATAAGACGCTTCGTGGTCCCCAGAATAGGTGTGGACTTTTGGAGGAGATATTAAAATTATACCTGTTGCCCCTACCGGGTTTCAACTGCCAGTTTACCCATCCCGGAGTTTAGTCACTTTACTGACTACGATATCCCTAAAGTAAAAGGTAAAAAATAAAGTCCACCCTAGCACAGGCCATGAAGGCCCAGAGAGGGAGAAAAGGTATAGCTCTACTCTTTAACCTCGGCCCTAGCTAAGGTGGTGCGTGGTCAACGCCATGCCCCAGCCGCTTTACCCCCGGGAAAGAGACCTGATACCCGTTTTACACAGGGCTGGGTATGCCTCATGGCCGGTCTGGACGTGTGCTGCAAATCTCGCCCCCACCAGCATTCGATTTCCAGACCGTCAAGCATGTAACGAGTTCCCATATAGATACTTATTTTTATTACAAATTAGTAATATATTTCTTTACTTCCCTTTATTCAACTCTGTAATTTTGTATTATAGGTTTCGCAGGAGACGTTTCGCATTAACAGCGCCGTATTCTTGTGATGTTTCACCCCCACCCCCCCCTTAAACTGATTTGTGTAGAAGCAACAGTAATGTGATGTTAGAGTTGTGACGGATGTGTCAATTAAGACTGGAATGCCGTGATAAACACGTCATAATCCCATCCCTACACAAACCAATACCACGATATTCGGATGACAGTCGTATAATTGACACAACTTGGCTGCATGTTATCTGCTTTTGTTCCGCGCCGTCACAAAGCTGATTGGTCCATTCAAACTGGCCGTTCAACATGTATGAACAAAAGGTTGCAGCGCTGACGCAGACTCACCAGATTAGCGTGACCCAAATTTACTGTGTGAAAGCAAAGCAGAGCTACCGCCGATCTTGGTGTTAAGGTCTGAAGCGTTCACGGCGGTAAGGATGAATTTTGTGATGCTCTTAAATATGACAGCGGTTGGTGGTCTGATAGGTGGTTACCGATGTTTCGGAGGAAAATATTCGTCCATACTCAGGACAACACAGCGGTATGTTCCACCGAAAGGTCGATATAAACCTCTCAGACCATCATAATACAACGTCGCAATACTGACTTAATACAATATAATCCAGTCTTCTTTACTTTATTCTTCGTTATTTTCATGTTATTACTCGAGAATATCAGTAACGACATCTCAAAGGCATGGAAAAAATTAATCTTTTAAAGCCTAGCGGTAACTTTACGTACGACGAGGTTCAACATTAAAAAATTCTACGTGGTGCCCACATTGCGTTTATGTGTTTTGTGTGGATCTCAGAACAAACAGCAACTTTTGCCTTATAAAACATTAAGAGACTGGTTTTTATAACCGAAGTGGAGAGTGTTTACAGCGCGGTACGCACTGAGTCCTTATATAAAACAGATACGCTTCGTCTTTAAAGGGTTAATATGTAAGTCCAGCAAATAAACAACGAAATAATAAACACACCTGTCACATTTTTCAAATTGGAACGATAAGTTTTTAAGAAAATATCTGAGTGTGACGTAATCAACGGTCCACAATACCGAGGAATTATTTTTGCTTAATATTAAGTTTTATAAAAAATATCAACAGCATAAGAATGCCAACAAGGAAGATATCTTACAACACAACGAAGGCTAGAATTGCAATAAATACAATGCAGCTGTGAGATCTCACAAGAGTGTACGTATGTTATGTTGCACTTTTAACACCATTTTAAGTTTTTATTCTAGAGCCTGGTGATGGTCCAAAGAACGGAAACATGTGGCTTACATGAAAATACATAGATGCATTAGATGGCATTTAACTATTTATTTATTGAATATTAGAAGCACAACAGAACGTCCCCCATCAAGTTAATTACTACAAAAGTTTGAACATTCCCCTCTCTTATTACGTCGTAGATTAGTAAATTTACCAGTCGGCACGGCGTAATATTTCAGTAGACTTAAAATCTTCAGCAACGCCGATGTGAGAATCTCAAATGTCTCTGTACGTCAGAGGATTGTTTCTATGAGCATACAGGGAAAATAGTACGTGCCTAAGAGGCCAACACGATTAATGGCCATGTTATCCTGAGTAAATAACATTAATATGAATAAACTAAAGATAATCACACAAGCGAGGTATGCAGCATGCATTGTTTGAGATCAGAATTTTGTAGACACTTGTAGTTGGTAAAACTGACGTAAACACGCAGCTTCAGATATATTCGCAGATAGTAAGAAAATGTTAAAAGGGAACTTAGAATAGCGAAGTTGTTACGCTGTGGACAGCATTTGTCTAGTGGCGGAGTCTTGTGGTCACAGTAATGGAGCTTTTTATTTCGTTGCCTGGGGAATTCTTTGCCAGCTAAACATCTTTTATATTCTCAGAAACATTCTGTTTAAAGTTAACTAAATACCAAGTAACATAATCTCAGCAGTGTAATTAGATATCCGGCAATAAATATGTACTTTTCAAAAATAACATCAGAGCTGCGAGACAGAATGTAAGACTGTAATGAAAATATTTTGAAAATGTGTGCAAAACAACTTTACACAGTTTTATTGTTATCTCTGTTACGCCTGAAAGTGGTGAACTAGAAAGTGGTACTAGTAAACAAAAGAATGAAATGGCTGATGTACGTCACTAAGAAACTAAGACTTCCAATATTACCAACTTTGCAGTCTGCACGCAGAGTGTTTGTAGACAAGAGTCGATGTGTTATAGGAACGAGCCCCTGCACATGCTGTGCCCAAGTGATTATATCCACAATAGACTCCATACAGTGGACACGGGAGGATAATTTGTAGCCACATTCAGCCCGACACGTGCTGACAATTGCCACCAGCTTTTGTGCGAGCGGAGAAGAACATAATAGAGCTAAGTAAAAGAGTACTGTACTGGATTCCTGTGTGTAGAGACACGAGAGTATAATCACATTCGTTAGGAAAGCAAAACAATATTTTACAAAAATAAAGAACATGAATATTCTGGGCCGATCCAGGTGGCCGCGCGTCTAAGGCGTAGGTCTGCGGCAGCTCGCTTGCTGAAATTGCGGGTTGGATTCCCGCCAGCGGCATGTACGTCTGTCTCCTGTAAGTGTCTCTGCAACGGACCGATCCCTCGTCCAGAGAAATTCTACTGAGTGCGCGTGGGTCCTTGAGTGTGATCAAGTGCAATACCAACTCTCTACCTCTGCAATGAGTAGGCAGATTGTGGTCAGACTAGGAACGAAGGACGAAAGATTCCGGATACTCTTATAAAATTAAATTTAACAAAATTCATTATCCAAGCCCTGTAAAATTTACGTCACATACACAAGCGTAAATCCGTCTTTGCAAGAAAACTGTCAGATCCATCGTAAACTGGTCGTTAGTGAACCTACGATTACAAGTTATTAGAGAGAAATACTTGAAAGTGGAAATAAAAAAGACTTAACTGACCACAACTTGCCAAAAACATTCTCTATAATTTATGATGGAACATATTACAATATTGTAAATATAAAATAAATTTGTCCTTGGGCTTATACAAGCACCGTGGCGAAAAGATGGTTATACGAACGGGCGTGAAGTTCCAAGTGCCCTGTAGCTGGTGCTGAGTAATTTGCTTCACGCCCCAGCCGCTGTTCCCATGGGAAAAGAACACATAGCCACTGGATAGGAAGCTGAGTGACCCACACAGCCTTCTCGAAATTGCGAAAAAAAAATTTAGAGAATAAATTACCTCTGCCATTTTCGTGAATTGAACTCTTATTCACCGGTCGTCCAGTACGCAGCATCGTCTCTATACTAACAGACACGCGGACTCTTAATACGATATAATACAATAACGGATCTTACAGAAATAAAGTGGAAGTGTGCAGGTGGATTTGCCTGGTTTGTAACAGAATCCAGTGACGGCCTCTTAAGAACGTGAAGAAAGAACTCCAGATTCTGTAACAGACGAGATACTTCTTCACGACGTGTGGGAATTCTCAGTGCAGTTCCTACAGCTCTATTCCATTATCTGTCTCCTGAAGTTTATCAGAAACGAAATATCCGTGTCACAAACTGGAAAGAATATGAACCAAAGTTCGTATTGGCCTCAACATACGTCTAATGAAGGACTGGAAAAGGCAGTAGGCATAAATTCGGAATGAACACAAACAAATATTTCGCTCCTCACAAAGTCAATCCGATCTTATAATCTAAACCCGCGGGACTCACTCACAGCACATGGCCACAGGCAGTAATTTGTCTCATTCAGAAAACAGCGGACGTTGTAGCGTCGTCTTTGATACCTCAGGGGAAATACCCTGCAGCAATTCCTCACTGAGGGCGTGTCCGAAGACTGTGAAATAGGAATCCCCGCTATCCCACAACAAATGGCTGTTCTGCTGTAATTAATGAAATTATAACAAATCAGCCTACAGCAGTTTCGGTACGTAAAACTGTAACGATGGTATAAATACTGTAGTGTTAATGACTTGTTACAGGATTTCTATTTTATACTAAACACTTGTTCATCAGGTTGTTGTTACAGATTTTGATAGCAGCAAATGCGTTAGTTAGAAATGCTAATGTTTTTATATGTGTAAATACTTTAAAACAATACTCACAGTATTTGTTGTTCTTGCATTGTAAATAAGGGCATGTAGTACAAGTAAGTAAATAAATAAGTAAATAGAGCACACAGGATCTTCCCGAGATCAGGTTTCCATCCTTCCTCAGAATATCCAACGTTTAGTTACACTTCCACTCTCTGCGTATCCTGAAAACTTTAGCCACGTTCAACATAGTAATGTGCATCTTCACTTCTTCTGTGCTCATTATAACCACTTGTTTATCGTTTTCTTAATCCACAACAGCGATTCTAAGCTTGGGCTTCATATTTATCGAGAACCACCTTAAATTCCAGAATAGGCAATGAAGCACAATTCATCCACTGTGAAACCTAGATTCAACGGCGTACTGACAGTGTACCATGTGTGTTTTCTGGTAACTAGATGCCTCAGTTTTGTTGAAGATGAGAAGTTCTTGAAAATCGTTATGTTTATAACACAATGCATGACTTTGCTTGTAACAAGAATCAAGCCGCCATACCTAAGTACTGCTCAGATTTCACTCTGAGATAACGGGTGCGCGAGTTTCAATCGGATAACCAGGGAATCATTAAGTCTTACAGTGTCACCAAGGGGAACGTGAACCTTTACACTGAAAACAAAGGGAATGTGAATTTTTACACTAAGATCAGAGAGAACGTAAAATTTCGCTATCAGAAAAATCGCTTCGAGACCAAGCGTTGTTTGACGTTTCCCTCTGAGATCAGAAGATAAGTCGACCGAAAATCGCGTATATGTACCATTCTAGGTGATCTGCCTCAATGTATCTTGATAAAATTGTTTGGTTCCGCGAGATATCACTAAGGTAGTAAAGAAATAAGGTGCGAGAGAGTAGTCAGAACTAAACTGCCGCAGGAAGAGATCTGGTGCCTGGTTCTGGTAAACTAGGTAATTAATCTTCAAGATCTATTAAAGACGGGAATCTTTCTAGCAGCCAACAGCTACCAGCTTCTCAAGGTCTCTGATGTACGGACATATCCCCTGATTTAGTAGCAATAACATACGACTACAATAACAACACACCTAGAAAGTAAGAATTTGTTCACGAGTTTTTAAAAATCAAGCGCCAACCTATTAATGTAATACGTATTTTAACCGAAAAAATTTTGAAGGCTAAAAAATCAATCTAAATTACATTTAAAATTCAATTCCTACTTCACAGAGAACATATTATGTTTCCATTACAAAGATCATCTGTTAATTATATCTGAGTAAAAATTTCACTTTTTTTTCTGAGATTCACAATAAACGTACATATGTGCTAAGCCTCGCGATGTTTATAGTCACCACTAAACTTTAAACACACAGTGGCTACCACACAAACCACCTGCAGCTCAGGCAAGTGGTCTGTAATATGCCCTTACAGCCTATATGCCTGTTTTGCATGATTATCGGAACAAACAATGACGATTCGGCTGAAGAGCATTACCGTGACGTCATTTTAGTAAAGAGGCAATTTAATTTTCTGTGAGTTAGTAACAGAAATTACAAGCATCATTCAGATTACTTTCAGGCTACTGAATGTTAAGACATATACGTGGTTCATCATGTTTCTTTTATCGCTACTAACAACTTTTTTCATACTATCTCTTTTAATTAGGACTGGAGCCAGGCCAGGAACACAGTGGGTGCAGCGGCTTCCAGTGGGGGTGCATATACGTACATATGTTTACATACGTACATTATACCGTATTATGAAAATACTGTGTATATTATGTTACGCATGCATAAGCGTAAAAAAAGTGCCTTTTTCAGGACCATAAAATCAACAGTTTAATTATATAATGCACTCTTTAACATTGCGCAAAACATGTTGCATATTGATACATCTTATTTTGAAAAAGAATTGTTTCCACCCATGGCAGTAAAAGACAGGGCAACACACGGATGCGGTAGGGTGTTGCGCGTCTTCTAGTGGGCTGATCAGCGTGTTTGTCTTTGATATTTTGCAAATTCTTATTGTTCCCACTTGCATCCCCTCCCCCTCCCGGCGACGGGTTTGATTCTATTAATAGTCGGTGTTTTAATGCTATCTTCTGTAATTTATATTTGAGTCTTTACAACTCAACACCTGCTTCTCTTACTTTTGTAGTTTAAAATGTTTCAAACATATATTCATAGAACAGGTAAAAAGAAACGACTAATTTCTCACACTCTTGGAGCTAAGGGACTGAGTGCTTGATGAGGTACCAGTCACTACAAAGTCAAAGACCTATCACCCTTGATTTCATTTTACGTCTGGTTATCTTTTCTGAAATTGGTGATTTCTGGAATTGCTGATTTTTCAGTTATTGAAAGTTCTGATGCAAGCCATTTTTATTCACTATAAGACCGGATTTCAGTCTTTTCCTAAAATAATTTGATCCGAAAATTCAACAAAGACATAACTCGGAGACATTTCGAGAAATATCGGGTATAAACAACGCCAGTCTGTACCAGATTTAATGTTCATGTGCCGGTTCTAAACAACCCTATCACAATAAAAAAGACATACTTATTTAATGGCATAAATTTTACATTCCATATCCTGTTTGTTGAAACATTCGGGTCTAGAAGCATCAAAATAACGGTAATATCAAACACTGGTTCGGTGCCTTTCATATATCTCAAGTCACATTTCATTGCTTCATAACCCAGAAACGGAGTCGCCTGATTCTCATCTCGCAGGTCAGTGTTCAAGTCGAGGGCAATACCTGTACTTAGAGTGAATTAATGTCATTAGAACTGGGATTCTTCCACGAAATTTTGCTCTCACCTTACAGTTAAAGTGGTCTATAAGGACGTAATATTGATAGCTGTTTCAAGAAAAACTAATTACATATGCTCAGTAACACTTCTCTTTTATTCAATTACGTAAAAAGACAGACATACGCAAATACGTTCAAATGGTCAGTGTGACTCTTTTTTAGTCCACTGTGGACTTAACACATGGCTCAGCATTAACTATTGCATGCTAAAGGTTTTCCACACACAGTACACAAAACGAATCGATGTGTTTGAAAGACGACTTTCCACGTTTTATGTAACACGTTATATTCTTTACCGGTATTTTCACAACAGAGTTACAATCGATAAAACTCGTATTTCGGAAAAAGCTAAATATGGATCGTGCTCGATGGTTATGTTCAGATCATCGAAAATTCATTCGGTCTCACTTGTTAGCCCTGTCACGGTAAGATATTATCGTACATGGAAGAAGGTCTTCATATACACGCAAACTGGCTTTACTTTCAACCGATTTTAAACAAAATCGGGAAGTGCTGACAAAGGTTCGTTAAAATTCCTAGTATTTTCAAGAAAATGTCGGTTACCCGTCATTACTTCATACGGGCTGAAAAAAGGATGGAGAGAAGGATGGAGATAAACGATGAAGCTAATAGCTGTTTTTCGCAATTGCTTTGCAAACGCGCCTAAAATAATTTGCTTTAATACAAATAAAGGATGACATAACCGTGAAGAATTGGAAGATGAAGAAAACATGCAGTGGGTTGCCTTAAAATTTTTTTGAATACGGAATAGCAAAAACAGGTCTTCGAACAGACAAAGTAATTCTTTACAGAAAATGGTAAGTCGAAAAATGGTCCGGAAAGGGGAAGATGTAGGAAAAGTTGTCATGATGTTTGAGA
Organism: Coptotermes formosanus; assembly: GCA_013340265.1. Classification (NCBI taxonomy): domain Eukaryota; kingdom Metazoa; phylum Arthropoda; class Insecta; order Blattodea; family Rhinotermitidae; genus Coptotermes; species Coptotermes formosanus. Next base: position 63,188 of record BLKM01000221.1, read on the forward strand.
TGTTTGTTTCCTCCCACACGACGCTCTGCGGTCTGTAGACGCACACAAGTTTCAGACGTCGTGATGCGGACGAGGAAGGGTTTCAAACAGTCGACGCTTCAGTTTTCCTAGCAGAAAGTCACGGAATGTACCTAACGGACTAACACACAACAATATACAAGGTGATTCAAAAAATGTTAGTCCTTACATGAGGGTTCGCGTGTAATCATCTGCAAATAATTTTATTTTAAATGTAACTTTTCATAAACTAAATAGGACACATAAGATTCTGGCTTAGGCTGCTGATGTCGATTAATTGGATAAAAACACGAATATTATGAAGAAGAACACAGAAGCACTGTTAACTGCTAGTGACGAGGTGGTTTAGAAGCAAACACTGCAAAAATTAAGTATATATTTCATCAACAGAACGCACTTCAAGATCAAAACATAAACATACTTAATAAATCCTGTGAAAATATGTTAAAGTTCAAATATTTGGAAAAGATCCTAAAAATTCAAAATTTCATGCTCGAATAAATAACAGAAAAGTGAATTCGAGGGAATGCCTGCTGTCCACAACCATTTGTTTTCCTGTTTACTATATAGAACATAAAGATTAAAATAGGCACGCAAAGGTAAAGTTCACCCTATAGCATGCCATGAAGAAAAGAGGGAGTAGACGTATAGCTATACAGTTTACTTAACCTTGGCGCTAGATGGAAGTAGGTGGTTAACGCCATGCCACGGTTCCTTTACTGCCAGGAATAACTTGGTATCCATTGACTAGGAGGCTGCGTGGGGCCCACGGCTGGTCTGGATGCGTGCGAAAAGTCTCGCCCCTACCAGAATTCGACCTATGAACCGCCCAACCTGCAGAAAGTTGCTATACTGACTGCACTATCCCAGCCCACTTAAGATACACGGAACACAGTTTTACTTATTGTCTTATAGGCGTAAAATTTGGGTTCTTATATTAAGAGAAGAACACAGAATTTGTAAAACACGAAGTACAGTTTGAGTGTGTTCGAAAAATTGGGCATGACTAGAATATTTGATCCAAAGAGGAAGAAAATAACGGGAGACTGGAGGAAACTTCTTAATGAAAACCTTCGTGATTTTTTACTCATCACATATTGCTCAGACGATCAAATCGAGGAGGGTCAATTAAGCAGGGCATGTGGCACCTATGGGAGAGAGGGAAGGATCATGCAGGGTCTTAGTGGGGAAGTCTGAAAAATAGTACCACTTGAAAGACCTAATCGCTCAAGGCAGGCCAGTATTAAAATGCCTCATAAAGAAGTGTTTAGGGAGGGTGTAAAATGGATTACAGTGGAAGAGGACCGAGACATGTGGCGGGCTGCTTTGAAGATGGTTATAAACATATCAGTTTCCGCAAAGTGTGGGGAATCTGTCAACTATCTGAGGAGCTATTAATTTCTCAAGAAGGGTTGAGCTCCACGGAGTGAGTTTACAATTTGCCTACTGTTTCTACTGTGCCATGCTGCTACTCCTTCGTTTGCAACCTAATGGTTTCCTCCAAAACTAGCTTTGTTGTAGTTTCAAATATTTATCCAGGACTTAAATCAATATCACATCAATCTATACGTAAGTGTTCACGTATTCAATCGCCTTCTTATATACGTAATCTCTCCAAAGTTTTTTACGCTCTTTCTTCTAGCAAAGCCCATATAATAGCGTCTGTTATCTAAAACCTCTAAACCTTCTTTACTTAAAATTGGCAATTTTGGGTCTCAATTTACGCTTGTCGAGTAAACTGGACTGTTCCTCGCACAGCTAAATATAGCCAGCGATTTGTATTAAGTGCAGTTTTTGAAGACTTAAGTCAAAAGTCATTCTGCAAGTGAGTCAGCCTGTCCTTCTTGGCGTCGGAGTTAATTTAACTGTATATAAAGACTCATTTCTCATCTCACACAGAGTAGAATGTGCTTGCATTAACAGACCAATTTCTTCATGTTGCTCATGAAAATAATCGGTGCTGCTCGTTAGAAACATACACGTCACACACGTGTTTTCTGAAGAAAATGCATAGTTTATATTGTCAAAGACAGCGGAACACACGTAGAGTACGCCCGAATATTTAAAAGATGAAGTACAGTTCACTTAAATTAAAAGCTCAATGTTTCTTTTACACGACGAGCAACAACTCCTCATAGTTATGAATAAGAAATTTTTACATTCAGGAACATCGTTATTTAATTTTCAGTACAAATTCTATTGAAAAAAAATTTAAAATGTGAATATTCCTGGTCTACAAAAATTAGTAGTTTCAATAATATGTAACTTCCTTTAACTGGATAGAAAGACGGCTACACTTACACTATGTTGCTATACAGACGAGAACTGTGAACTACCTAGCCAGAACTAGACACTGCAATGCCGATTCAACATGCCTTTCACCGCAGTTTATTGTTACAATATTTTGCTAACGTTGTTCCTGCTCAAACCCTGATGGTACATAGACTGAACTGGGAAGTGTTGCTGAGATAGAGACGTCGCGTATTTTAAGGTCCCCTCCCAATATATTTCCTGTAGAAGTAAAAAAAAAAACAACAAATCTGAAGCAAGGTAGACGGTCGTCCAAGATCAGATTTGTATCGGGTTCCTGCTCTGATATCTTGAACTGTTTCTGCTGAGAAGATCAAGTCTTGAGATGGACTGATGCCACATCCAGGAAGTCTTGCCACTTCTCAGAATAAACACCAACAAATCTCCAGTATTAGTGGATACCAACATCAACAGAAATAACTTAGAAGAGAGCGTAAATGAGGCGTAAAAATTCGGTCAGTAAATGTACCCAGGCGCCGGAATAAGTGGATTCAACTTCCGGCAGAAGTAAATATTTTCTTCTCACTGCTATGTCTAAAGAAAGATCTGAAAACCACCATGCTTGTAGCCAACGGAACTTTCCTAGCGGCAAAATGGCATGCATATGACCATCCCTGTCCGCGCACTGTCGAGCTGAACTTTATTACTTTTCTTTGATGGAAAACTTCGTACTTCACTACAGGTTTCCTATTTCTTTAGATTTGTCAGAAACAACATACAGACGTCGAACCGGCGCACTACCCATAATCAGTTACTTCCAAAAAGTCATGCTTAGAGTTTAGATACTTTACGATGTCTCTTTAACAAATTTTTCATCCTTCGCTAAAATCTGCCATCAAAACCATAGCTAAAGACAACGTTTAGCTGGAACTCACGCTGTTATTTTACAGGATGAAAATAGATAACTTACAAAAGTTGTCTATTTGTCTAATGTCTGTTACCATGTATTACGAGCATATCACAAGGTGGCGCTGAAACTGGCGTAGCTCCCGCCTTGACAATAATAACTGACAAGGAACCATTAAGTTCAATTTAAAATTTATTTACTATTCGATCTTTCTAACTAACCCGACAAGTGTCGATTCTATATATCAGACCTACTGAGGCTTACATTACAATAAGAGTATTCCGGTTAGTTGAGTTCCATAAAATAGCCTTGAAGTCCTCCAAATGCAGTTAGAAACTAACGTTAGCTGCATGCTTTTCATACGTCACGGTTTTCATAAAATGACTTTATCAAAATTTCCAACAGCCCTTATACCCTTATGTTCTTCACTGGACAGACGCATGTCTTACAATTTGAATTCACTTCATCTCAGTGCATATCTATTAGCCTAATTAACGCGTGTTTGTAAAAGTGTAGCAATAACTCTCTGTTGCTCGTCTAAAACTGTTATTCTTTGCTGTTATTAGTCGGGCCTTAATACAATAAACAAGCATTAAACATTCTATTAGATTAGAAGTGGTTATTTGTTTATACTCAATACTGTTTATAGCTCAACAATACGTGCCAAATTCTTTTAAAGTATCTTAAATGCATCCTGTCCTTTTCGGCCTCTGTCTCTTACTTAAAATAAAAGCACAACACATGTATTATTTATTTAGTGGCTACACGTCCCTCTTGTTGTCCGCCCACTCGTACGTCCCGTGTGTTCTTAACCCCTGTGCCAACGTTTGTGTTAACTCTACTGTTTGCAGGCTACACTTCACTCTATTGCACTACATACTACACTACAAGGACATCAAGTTTCGTCCTCATTAATTTGTCCAGTCACGGAACCTAACTACTGATGCCGCTGGAAATGTTACAACATTTTTGCTTCCCGGTATTACAATTTTGCATTTCCTCTTGTGTCCTTTTGTCCTGCCGCACTTCATATCGTAGTTCCTGTCATTTAGTATATTACAGTCTGAATATGGCCACGCTCCGTCTTTCTGTTAGCATTGTAAAACGTGGGATATAATTAAGCTGTTTTAAAAAGCGTTTCAATAATTGATTTCAGGTTTCCGCCGCGGTGTAAATGACATACTTAGTCTTCTGGAATGCAACATAGTGTTGATTGATAGTTACTAACCATCAATCAACACTGGAATGCCACATAGTGTTGACTGATAGTTACGAACTATCATTCAGCACTGGGTAGCATCACAGAATAGCGAAGACCTCATTTAGCCCTTTAAAGACGAAGCGTATCTGTTTTATATAAGGACTCAGTGCGTACCGCGCTGTAAACACTCTCCACTTCGGTTATAAAAACCAATTTCTTAATATTTTATAAGGCAAAAGTTTCTGTTTGTTCTGAGAGCCGTACAAAACACATAAACGCAATGTGGGCACCACGTAGAATTTTTTAATGTTAAAGTTGGTGGTATGTAAAGTTACCGCTAGGCTTTAAAAGGTTAATAAATGTTCCTGAGACATAAAATAAGTGTGCCAATTGTAAACAAAGGGTTAGTTTTAAAGTAATGAAATGCTTAGATTTCAACTACTGCAAGAGGGTCGGAACAATGACTCAGACATCAACTTGTTTAGAAGACCATTTTAATATCAATATGTACCGAGGTGCGTCTGAAGTTATAGAGAGGGGCTGAGGATGGCTCGGACTCGCGAGTCGAAACGCAGAGGTCTGGCAGCGAATGACGAAGTGTACACAAGTCAGTGGGCATTATAACAACATGTTTATTTGTATCCGTATCTACCGGACACTTCGTATCAGTTAGGCCTCATGAGAAGTATTTTTATCCAGACCACAGAAATTATTCCGATGTATTTTCTTAGATACCCAGCACATCTTGATTCACCTTTAAAACATCAAGAGTAAAAACTTGCAGGTGGGTTTTCAATTCTACCCCTGCTATGCTTACTGCAAAGTGACATGTACCGCGTACCCAGTAAAAGTTTTCAAAATAATTTTTATGCTTTGAATGGGGAAAGTACACATTAATTCTAACAAAGTTATTCACGTTTAACTGCCTGGTCGCTTATTACAGCAGAAATCAGATAAATGCCGTAGTAACTGAGGGTCCAGTAAATCAGTGCTGCACAGCCTTACACAGACAAGGCCTTCTGTCAGAGTAGTTAGACAATTTCGAACCGTAGATGGGCTTTCAGCGCACAACATATCTATATAATACCATCTCAGACATCAGACACACTTAACGTTAAGCAAATAGAAAACACTAACCGAAACGATTTAACACGCGTAGTCTGCCTTGCGACACGTTCCTAGTCTTTTCCCCAGCGAGGTCTCCAGACAGTACGATTTAGCATTTCCTCTTCTAAATTCCATTCAAAATTTAACATTACCTAACTAGAATGATCTTCGGTACAGCTGACAGCTTAGATTCAGAATTAGACCACGACGCTTTTACTGGATTCTGGTTACAATACTTGATATATCTTAAACCCACATTATAATACTGTTTTTTTTTGCACAGTATTTGAATAATTGTGATTCATGCACCTACTTATGTGCGCTTCTCTTTAAAATTGATGTGACTCCTTGCAAATGGCCCTTTGACAGTCGAAAGATGTCGGAGTTTCGATACAGTACAGACTGTTAGGGACTTCCCCTAGTTAGAACGTATATGGTGATCTGATTCGTTAATTTTTGAGTTACAAACACACGGCGATATGCAACACTACGGTCAATATTTGTATTGTAATGTAAAATAACTAAATGTTATAACTTAATGGTGTGTATTGCTGCATATTCTGGCATATGCTGCGGCCTTAAAACATTTTATAATGGAACTAATTAAAACGATGACAGACGTTTGGGAGAATATATCGTACTTCATCTATATTTATTAGTAGGATAATGCTTCCCTTACATACTCATAAACTGTATTGCACATGGTAACTGGTAAGAACATATCTTTGAAAATAATTACACATTATTCATATGTCTGTTGTGTAACAACATTTTACTATAGGAACAAATTAATATCCACTGAGGTCAAGACGTTATATCTCGGGAGTTCGAAACATCTAATATTGTGATATTCCTGTATTCTAAGATGTGACGCCGTGTAGTCTGGCAGATGTGTGCTGATATCTCAGACGAAAGCGCTGCCTCTTTCTTTGGCATAGAACAAGCGTCACTGCGATAGCGTCAAATCTCACATTTTAATATCATGTTTATAGTGTCCAGCAAAACGTTATTAACTCCTTGTATGAGATTGTGAATGTTAAGAATACATGGAGTTTAACATCCAGTTTTTCTTGTCGCAGTCGGGCGCAGATTAATAACCGAGCTAACGAGTGAAGCGCGCCATTGTTTTTGCTGGACTGTCTTCGTGACTGACGGCCGAAATTTGTCACCCCCCAGCCCCACGCAACGCACGCCATCGCTTTGAGTGACGCATGGTGTAAGGCTCCAAAGTGTATCAACCAGTGATTTATATTGCCATTTCCTAGTCTAATCGAAGTTGAGTTCGGCAGCGCCCCTCAAGCTAACCGCCTGGGGTTGAAGGGGGGGATTCAGTCTTTTACAGTCTGTCACGAAAATCCGCACGAATGCTGTTGACGTCACAAACCAGAAAATGTCTCCAACAGCTGGTGTCACATCCAGATTCGAAGTATGCCACTGCGTAACAATTGGCAGTAAGACTTCTAAACAAAACAGGTAGAATTCAGTTCTTACAGGGCTCTGACGATGGAGTATGGCTTATGGAAGTGATCTTTTTTCTTTGGTTTTGTCCATTGTTTAATTTTTAATGTCGTACCACTTTTCGGAAGCCTGTTCTGTTCCCATCTTCGGGTAAAGGAAAGCGCCCAATGTGATGGACCCCTTACCCAGAGCTCTACCCGACTGGGCGCTTTCATTACCCGAAGATGGAAAGAGAGCCGGCATCCGAAACGTAGTGCTTCATTAAAAATCAGATGACGGAAAAACTTCAAGAAAGAAGATTACTTCAGCAATGCAGATAGCAATAGTTCTTAAATACATATCTTCGTGTTACTCCATTAACATTTTAAAGCCTCGCGGTAACTTTACGTACCACCAGGTTTAACATTAAAAAATTCTACGTGGTTCCCACATTGCGTTTATGTGTTTTGTACGGATCTCAGAACAAACAGCAACTTTTGCCTTATAAAACATTAAGAGATTGGTTTTTATAACCGAAGTGGAGAGTGTTTACAGCGCGGTACGCACTGAGTCCTTATATAAAACAGATACGCTTCGTCTTTAAAGGGTTAATGAAGATTGTTAAAACGTGACGAAATATTCTAATATTTAGAAAAGCCTAAACATTTCACTCTGTTAATTCACACTCTGTTTAAAATTGACATTAAACAAACAGAATGCGGTGTTAGAGACGGTATTAATTTGGTATAGAATACGGGCCAGTAGCGGGCCCCTTAAACACTGTAATAAATCTTCGGTTTCTACAAAAAGCTAAGAATGTTTTGAATACCTGATCAACGTTTGTCTTTTGAAGAAAGATGTTGCGCCGTGGATTTAGTGTACTTATGTGTTCAATATTATTCTCCAAATAAACTGTGCCTATTTCTCTAAATATAATTCACCGTTTAGCCTTTGTAACGCGAACAGAGTGTTTTGATATATAAACTGAATTTTTAATGATTATTTAGATAAATGTCAGGATTTAATGAGACAACGGAAGCGCACTGCATAATTTGAGTGTATGAATTGGTTTCGCGTATATTTCTTCGTCTCGGAAAATTATGATCATCTAAACGTAGAATGCACCCACCTTTATACAGAAACTTTTATTGTATGCTTCCAGACATTTTGGTAAAAATTTAAGCACAGGTTACAGATGCGAAGGAGATGAATGCCTAATTTCATGTAAATTACAATGCACTACACCTACTTAAAAAATATAAAGGCGAAAATATTGCACTGATAAATATAAAACAGCCGATCCCAGTGGCCGCGCGGTCTGAGGCGTAGGTCTGCGGCCAAGCGCTTGCTGGGATAGTGGGTTCGAATACCACCGGGGCATGGCTATTTGTCTCTTGTGCAGTGTTTATGTTGTCAGGTAGAGGTCTCTGCGACGGGCCGATCCCTCGTCCAGAGGAGTCCTACCGATTGTGGTGTGTGCTTGAGCGTGATCAAGTGAAATCACAAAAACCCTCGACACCTGCTGTGAACAAGTAGGTAGAAGACGGAAGGACTACGAAATATAAAAGAAAGAAACTCATAGGCCACATAGTTATAGGCTTAATAATAACAACGAAAAAGAATAAAATATTCCTTATTATGGCAGCCAAAGTACTCTTGCATTGCTCAAAATGTGCATCTTTGTAGGAAAGAAAATAAAATCCTGAAGCAGTACTTCATATCGTTTTGGAATGCCCGTGGGACAGAACTGTATGTCACAAGCACCGTGTGTTCTGTTTTCGGGAAAACAAACGGCAGTAGCCATTGAATATGAGCGCGGGTGGGCCTCAGACCCGATTTAATATAGAAAAATATCACTTCCAGTGGCGGGAACCAAATTCCGTCCGACAACTGCAGACCAGTAAGCAGACTGTGGAATCTCGTACACACATAGCTTCATGTCCGCATTTATTCAGCTACCATTATGATACTTGAATCCTGAGCAATCAGGAGCAGTATTGTTAGTTGAATGTTCTGCAATCTGTACTTACAGACGTACCTTCGCGAGTTGCTTACAAAGCAGCATTTAACCCTCATTTATATGGCCCTTTCACATGGAATCGCATATTTCTATACATTTTTAAATTCATAATTAGAACAATGACACGAAAATTATGAAACAAGAGAAAAATTTCGAGACCTAGGCGTAAGTAGGTCGATAATGTTATAGAAAAATGTTTTGGGCGTGTGGACCGGAGCCTTTTGGTGTATGGTAAGAGTCTATTGACGGAATCTTGTGAACACGTTAATGAATATCCGGGTACCACAAGAGGTGTTCCATTTCAACTTCCGCAATATTACTTTGCTCCACGCAGTAACTTACATGAGATTATTTAAGTATGCACTTCACGCGGTACGCAGTCGCACAGTTAGTTGACACACTGCATTACAGGTCGGAAGGTCGCGGGTTCGATTCCCGATGGGGATACTGACTTAATCCTTCCGACCACACCATAGCCCTGGGGTCGACCCAGCCTCTAACAGAAACGAGTACCAGATACATCTCCTGTGAGGTAAAGGCGGCGGTGGGTAGGGCTGATCAGCTTAGTACCTTCACGTGCCTATTGTCTGGATATCTGGGAACCTCTGCGCCCTGGAGCCATAAGGACTTGTCCAGACCTTTACATGGACGGCTTTTTACCTTCACCTTAGTGCGAAGGATTATGTACGTGGAAACCGGAGCATGTTGCTCGTCATACCAACAGCATCTCCGTAATGTACAAAGCAGACAAACCTAAGAATGTGAGGAGAGTAATATAAAGCAGATTACGTCAGGTTACATGTATCGTCGTATTTATGGTCTAGTTAATGAAGTAGCCAGGGGAAGAATCAAGTCCTCTGGAATATTACATGACATTTCGAAGGTTCGTAGTGCCCTTGTCCCCAGGGCCAAGCAATGCGAGAGGAGTAACTCCGTGACCAGAGCCAAGCAATGCAAGAGGAGTGATTCTGTGACCCGTCGCCAGGGCGTAAAATCCCTAAAGACTTAAATTCTCACAAAATCGGCCTAAAAACCTTAAATTTTGCGACGTTTTCAGAAGTATAGATTATATATATAGCGTCGAATAATAAGGTGATTACTGAATTAGACCGAGTATTGTAGGAAGCTGCCACTATTTGAGATACCACTCCGGCATTTGTCTGTATAGATTGAGAAAAACTACTTAAAACCTCTGTCAGAATATCTGCTTTCCAAGCAGAGAACTGAAAACGGGACTTCCCATACGAATTATAAATTTTAGACACTCAGCTGCGACTTCTGGCGTTGAACGAAGAGCGACATACGGTACATAAATACAATTGGGGAACTTTTTATATAGCAGCCGGTTGGAAACTCTGGGAGTAAGTCGAGGATAACTTTACACTATATAATGGGAAAACATGGTACTGTATTGTGAAATGTGCTGAAGTGGATAAGTATGTTGCATAACCAGGGCTGTGGAGTCGATACACAATAGCTCCGACTCCGACTCCTAGATTTTTAAAACTTCCGACTCCGACTCCGCGATTTTTAAAACTCCGACTCCGACTCCTAGATTTTTAAAACTTCCGACTCCGACTCCTAGATTTTTAAAACTTCCGACTCCGACTCCTAGATTTTTAAAACTCCGACACCGACTCCTTCATAAAAGCTCAATATGTATTAATAATGGTAAAACTACAATATATTTCATCGCCACCACGTGACTTATAACCTATATTTAAGTATAAGTCTAATGGTTACTTTAGCTATCAGGGCTCTGGAGTTGGAGTATCTAGTTAAGACTTTAGATTGAGGTCGGAGTCGGAGTCGGTACATTTTTACCGACTCAGACTCCACCTACAAATTCCTTCCGACTCCGACTGCACCTAAAATTCCTTCCGACTCCGATTCCACAGCCCTGTGCATAACAATGAAGAGTGGTGTTCACGATGTTACGCCGTCTCAGAATTATTTAATTGGTCATTCAGCCCCTTATTATTTGAGTTATTTACTTACATTTTATGAAAATAATACATATAGCACCCAAGAATTACTTACATTCTTTACTTCTCAGACGTAAAACTATATTTAGACGGTCAAAAATAATTCAGTAATAAGAATTCTAAGGTTACGGTATGCCCGCATCTTAAGCCTCATATTTTGGTAGTGAGGTACACTACCCTGAAAACGGATGCAACAATTCCTCCGAAACACTGATACCAAACTAGGGACCGCACGGTCACTTACCAGAATACCGTAACTTTCACTTCACAGGTGAGAATACCCTAAAAACTCTGCGTATTAATGATAATAAATAATCTATAAAGAGAAGCGGGTGTTATTAGTCGTGATGTGACAACTGAATCAACAGGCTGCTCTTTTTATGAACACACGAACTGCTGTCCATTTACAAATTCTTACTGCTTCTCAGTTGAACGCTTGTACAGTCTGCGTTGTGTGGGTGGGACCTAACATCGTTCTAGAGAACAAGCGTATTACTAGACCACAAGCAGACGTATGTAATTAAATTCGAATGTCATTAGAAAGGCACGCCAATTAGCAGTTCCATTCAGACTCCCTCCAGTCCACCCTCTGACCAGTTGACACATTGGAGACACACGCATGCGCAAGAGTGTGTTCCTGCACAAACTACTGTGTACCAGGTTTTCCTGATGGTGCACATTCTTGCTAATGAGATGATCCTTCCTTCCCACAATCATCAACGCACGTACATGGTTGGTGTCAACTTCAAAACCTTTAACAGCTACATTAGCGGTAATTAAACTGTCAAGATTACGCTATTCAATGTGTTAACACTGTCTACGTACATACAGAAGCATGTGAACCTCTTAAAACTTGACCTCTCTGCGTAGTATTTATAAATACAGTTTCTACATCACAGAAAAGAAACTGCATCAGAGAAACTCCCGTCCTCTGGAATGCGACGTCGCGTCATCTGGCAGCTGGTAACCAGCGCTTCAGAGAACCTGCTATCCCTCAGCTTTAGGTTACACACTGAAGATAAAAGCAGGTGGTTCTGTCAAATGTTAGTAACTCTTTACCAGACTAAATGACGTCACCCCCCATAAGAAAGTGTCTTCTTACTGACTAACGTGAAGACTCAGTTTTGACACACTGTACAACCAATCACCGCGCTCCTTCGATATGTCAGTAATGAGTATAGCAATACATGTGCATGCTATTACATTACCGGAAGTAGTCGTCTTCGCAGCAATCGTTGTGGCAATTTCAAATTTTTCATTGTACCTCAATTACAAAGGAAAAATTCGTTAATATTCTTCTAACCGCCAGAATATAATTACCCGGATTAGGTTCTTTCGAAAGTTTGTAACTGCATATCTGAGTATTTAGCCCCGTGAGGAAGGAGGTAGTAGCTTAATCCGAAAAGACAGTTATCACCCATCATACCATATACCCCCATGAATATGAAGGCAATAAATCCCTGCAAAACGTTGACAATCGCCTGTGAGGTTACTCTCCCGAAAAACGCAAACACTGGGTTTCTCCGAAACGTTCGTAAATTAGCTAAACGGGACACATTTTCCTCAAGACTGAAGCAGTAGGACGCTGAAAACTTTTGTAGCCACTTACGAGGCTACCTATTCTTCTGAGCACGGAGGCCAACGTTTCTTGCGAAATGTGAGGATCCACCTAGCATCCTACACCGTGTCATATTCCAGACGACACCCCATAATATTCTATGAGGTCATTTTTGTATAATCTTCCATGACAAAACGCCTTTGGTTCTGCCTCAATGTTGTAACCAGCACGCCCGTCGTACGCACTTCAGCTTATTTCACGTACTTGTTTTATTACAGCCATTGTCATGAGTCTGTGTAGCTTTGGAGTATCCAGGAAGGAATGTCATGCATTCAGGAAGTTTGCATACTACATCGGGTTGCTTTAGAATCAAGATGATTTAGCAGTGCCGCATAGATACATGGAGCCATAGAATACAACATCGCAGCTCATTTGATACGAACCTTCTTTGTCTGCTAGTGTTGCAGAGTTTGTAAGAACATCGCTGCGTTATAGTGCCTCAAATAATACGGGATGCGAGCCGAGAGCGAACACTTATTAAAGTTCTTATTGTGATTTCACATTTATTACTGTTAAGTACAAAAATCAAACAATGGAAAAACCACGTAAAACTATACACAGGTCGATATGGGATTTGAGGTCCTCTTGGCAGTAAATATTAAAGACTACTGTGTTTTGTACATGAAGTTTCACAGTTTAGTACAAAAATTCCGTGGAATCCACCGCTTCCAATTTCATGGCAGAACATTCTTCCACCATTAACCTTTTAAAGCCTAGCGGTAACTTTACATACGACCAGGTTTAACATTAAAAAATTCTACGTGGTGCCCACATTGCGTTTATCTGTTTTGTACGGATCTCAGAATAAACAGCAACTTTTGCCTTATAAAACATTAAGAGACTGGTTTTTATAACCGAAGTGGACAGTGTTTACAGCGCGGTACGCACTGAGTCCTTAAATAAAACAGATACGCTTCGTCTTTAAAGCGTTAATATGGAGACAGCAAGATATTCTGAAACTTTGGCGCTTTATCTAAATAACGTCACGTCCAAGAAAACAGTAACCTTTATATCAACGGTCATATTTTGTATGCATGAGGAAAATTTCAAATTCAGAAACACGTTTGACTGGGAAATGTCATGGACACGACATGCAAGGGAGACACGTGTAATTAGGACGTTGTCCGTAAAAAAATGATATCCAACTAGCACAGAGTAGGTTTGTGAGCTTTAGTTAACAGAATATTAAACATTAAAGTTGCTTGAAAACGGTGAATTTCCGGGTAGACATAATAGGCCCGTATTCTAATCTTCAAATAAAACACTGTACCACTTACTTCGACGTTAAACTCAGAGGAAAATATTAAAAATAACATCCCTCACGATACAGACTTCTGGGATGTGACACTGTGTATTTTGATAAGTAGCAACGTTTCGGAGGAGTCGGCTGTAGGATTCTCCTACCTGAGAAAATAGACAACTTCCTTCGCGACGCTGAAACCTATCCATGAAACTACTGTGTGTCATGTCCCAGACTATTACAACTTTAAGTGTCAACGCAGCGAGATCCTTAAACATAATGCTACTCCATTTTTAGATTAACCTTTTAAAGCCTAGCGGTAACTTTACATACCATCAGGTTTAACATTAAACAATTCTACGTGGTGCCCACATTGCGTTTATGTGTTTTGTACGGATCTCAGAACAAACAGCAACTTTTGCCTTATAAAGCATCAAGAGATTGATTTTTATAACCAAAGTGGAGGGTGTTTACAGCGCGGTACGCACTGAGTCCTTATATAAAACGGATACGCTTCGTCTTTAAAGGGTTAATCTAGCGCGCAACAAAGCTTCATACATTAGACAGCATAACATTACGGGAACTTGCTTAGTTTTAGCAAGCTGACGTACATATATGAGACAAACTTGTGGGCCAGTCTAGAACAGGGTGCTCAGCAGAGTATTTGTACCTAAGAGGGAGGAAGTGACAGAAGAATGGAGAAAATTACATATTGAACAGCTTCATAATTGTAGCTACCTACTTTTACAAAATACTGTTAAGGTAATAAATCCCAGAGAATTGGTTGGATGGGTCATGTAGCACGATTGGGAGGAATGAGAATTTTGTACAAAATTTTGAGTTAAAAATGTGAGGTCACTTTATGGACCTATCCTTACTTGGTATAAGCTTCAATATTTATTTAAAAAATGACGAGGTGTGATAAATTCTTGTGGCTGAGTAGAAAACAACTGTGAACTCTGGTGAACACAGTAATATACTTGCTGGTTTTGTTTAATACAAGAGATTTCTAGACAAGCTGACTGGCTATTGGCTTCTGAAGAACGACTCCGTTTCTTGCAGTCAATTAAAACACATAAACAGCGAACGCATCACCTATGTAATGGGAACTTACATTCTGATACAATTACTTAATTATTCTTCTCTTTATTCTTTTTGTATCTCTCCATCCTTCTTCGTTCCTTGGGCATACCGGTTTCCCACACCCCGCCGTCCAAGTCCCTCTAGCTTCCTTCATCTCCATTACGCTAAAACATTTCTCTCATCACACTTCTTCCGTTCTTTAAACCATTGCTTCCCTTTCTATCCTCTCCTTTCCACGGTTCTGTCCTTTCCAATTCAATTTAGTCGTCCGTGCTATTCCGCCGCAGGGGCAGAAGATAATCTGGGGGCCCTGCCCCTCTCCTAGAAAGGGAACAATGTGTTCTCCACCAGCATGACAGAAAATGGCTATTATTTAACATTTCTGTGTGTTAATACAGATATGTAACCAGCTCCAACCCAAAGTGTTGGAGCTGGTTACATATACCAATACGGAATGGAAAATGTTAAGGTTTCTGTGTGTGCTACTTAGCGACGCTGTCAGTTACCAAGAAAATATGGCGTGGGCGATACGTGGAGCAATATGAGCATAAAGGTGGATGGGATAATACTGACAAGAAAAAACCGAAGTTGTTGGACATAAAACCTGTCGCAGTGCCAGTTCATCCACCAAAAATCCCACAGGCATTGGGCTGGAAACAAACTCGGGTCTCCAGGTCCACCATTTATATGTATGTATGCAATTACATATAGCCGTACACACACATACACATACATACATACAAGAGAGTCAGTATGGGCAACCTCCAGCCTCCGAACCTCCTCCACCTTATCTACCTTTTCAAATCTACAGTCTAAAGGCTTTTTACATTCACTTGCTTCTTTGAAAATTTATATCAATTACACACCTCTTATTACATATACGACATACGTTTCATTGCAGAGGTTTTTCACTTTCAAATGTTCCTTGGACTACTTTTATATAAGCCGCGGTTTAAATGTTTAAACCTTATCATTTCATCACACTTGTATCTCTCTCTCGACTCTTCCAAGGACAGAGGTAAGCGAAGTTGCCTCTGAGCTTAAACCACTAGCTATTCAGACACAAGAGGGAACAGAATTATTACTCCAAACCCTCTTAACCTTGGCACAGGATGACACTTGGTGGCCACACTAAAGCTCTGGTTCATTTAACTTAACGGAAGTGTTCCAGACACTCAAAGAGTAGAGGCTGTTTGGTCGCCAAAGACAGTGTAAATACACTGCTGAAAACAAAATACTCTGCCCGTAGTGCGCATCACATCCCGTTTGGACATTCGCTATCCAGAGCAGTCAATGAAAAAAATTGCTGACAACGTAATTCAAACATTACTCTTATCACATATCTATCTAATAATTATACGTACATTTGTGCAGTATAAATATGTCGAAAGAAAAATGTTGACAAACACACTAAAAGCCTACGTACAGTAGCTACCACCTTGTTCTAGCTCACAGTGACTCTTGCATACATCGTATGACGCCACAGACGCACACAAAGCCATTTACGATATGCTATGTCACACACGGATGGAAAAACAGATGACAGAAGGACAGGTGTGCTCTCCACATAAGACATTTTTCTTCGTTAGTTCTTAAACAGCCCCTAAAAGTGTCATTTGGTCGTATCTCTGAAGTATCTATCCACAGTTCTGCGCGCCATGTGTGCACCAAAAGTGAAACGTTGTATCTTGCCTGACTATATTGTTTGACCCTACCCGCAATTTACGTTTCTCTCTCTCTCTCTCCCTCTCTCTCTCTCTCTCTCACACACACACACACACACACACACACATGCACAAACACTAGAGTTCTTGTAGGCACACTTTCTAACATACGTATAGATATATCCTATTCAAAATAGTTTAAGAAAATTCACGCCCTCTATAATTTTATTCTACAATTTCTCTCCAGTTGTTTACGTTTTATATTCATTATTTATTACAAAATTTAGTATTTTGTGCAATGTTATCCCCTTTCCTGTTTGTTGTGCTCAGTGTCCGACCTCGTTGCTAGACGACCACTTTCAGGTATGGTACAGAGTCGACTAGTTATTTTCTGCTTAGCAACTCTTCAGTCAATAGAGTGGTCATTACAACACAACAGTAACAAAAATGCATTAAATGGAATATGTATGGGTACTTCCCAATAAATAACCCACTTTTTTTATATAAAATTCGTTTCAATAAATTCTCTAGCAAAATACAGGGGCCGTTCCGCAGGGGTTAGTCTGTCGTTATATTTTGTTCGCAATCAGACACCGCGGTGTTTACATTTGGTAGCAGAATAGGGTAACGCTAGAGAAATATATTCGGATTCGGTATTGTGGTGCTCACCTCTTCGGAATAATGTTCGTAGCTTACATATAAGCAACAGAAGCATTTAATCTGCTTTAAATATAGCCATCTCCCCAAAATTTTAGAGAACTTAATTTGAGGTACTTGCGACGAAGACATATGTCTACGGCTGTAATATACGTACATTTCACCATTCTGTGACACGCTGCACACTGCTTACTTCTGTAGAGGATGACTCCCTGATGATGGCTGAGAAGTTCAGCCGAAACATGTAGGATCATATAAAACTACTGAGCAGTAGTTGGTAATAAACATACTTATGTGCGGAAGACACACACACACACACACACACACACACACACACACACACACACACACACACACACACACACACACACACACATATATATATATATATATCTCGACACTCGAATTTTCTTCTCAAGGTATATTATGATCAAAACACA
The DNA here is from genome assembly GCA_013340265.1 of Coptotermes formosanus. NCBI lineage: Eukaryota > Metazoa > Arthropoda > Insecta > Blattodea > Rhinotermitidae > Coptotermes > Coptotermes formosanus. The sequence goes on from BLKM01000221.1 coordinate 80,815, forward strand.
ATACTGACATTAATGCCTGCAAGAATTCCTCTTTGAAAATTCACTGGCATTTTCATAATGCGTGGTCAGAAAATAAGTCTACATTGCATGGATTTCGGTCTCTTTATTTCATAAGAACAGTTCGGTTTGAACTGTACTGCTATACCGCTTCTTAGTCACGCAGTTCCCTCCACAAGTGAGATGTCTTATTGCGGGGCCATCTTCTGTCTTCCCCGTTGATAGAAGTCTATGTTATATGTTATCAGCCATCGTGTAACAAGACAGGCAGTGTGCGTATAAACGTACAATTGTACATATAAACGTACAATTGAAGCGCGTTCGTGTAATCACTGATACCGCAAAAAACCAATAAGTATTACATATTCTGAACGTGTGCGTGTAGCGTCAGTTTGCCAGCATGCTATGCGCATGCGCCTTATTATACTGACATCTGTGTCTTGTTCTGCTCAACCATACTTTTCCACATTATCTCATAAAAGACACGACCTTTGGAAAAAAAAAGTTACGGGACATAAAATGTGTGTTTTGATTTTCTTAACAACTTTTGTCTGAAACATTTCTCAGAGAGATAATACGATAAACGTACATACTTCTTCATGTTAAGTACCCGTTACTCTTGTCAGATTTTAATAAAACGTGAATTTTCAGAATAGATTTTCGACAAATACTTAAAATATCAAATTTCATGAAAATCCGTTCAGTGCGAGCCGAGTTGTTCCACGCGGAGGGACATACGGACAAATGGACCCACATACAGACAGACATGATGAAGCCAATAGTCTCTTTTCGCAATTCTGTGAAGGCACCTAAAAACTGTTCCCACCTCATAAACAATCTTTACATTTGTGACCGCCAAGATTTCGCTTCAGCGCTGAGAACAGAATATAATCATCCTGTTACGAATTCCTCAGACAGAAACACAATAACTTTAGGGCTTTTAGTTACGAAATTATAAGCCATGTAAACTTATTTTCTGATCGATACTCGCAGTATTAATAAATAAACCCAGAAACAATATTCTGAACACAGCACGAGTGCAGTTATAAATCATCTAACTCACCTACAATATAGCATTTGCCATTACTTTAAAAATTACTAGAAAGAAGATAAATTGATTTACGTGCAGCATCCCTTCAATAAGGTATGTGGCTGTATCCTCTTCCCTTACTGTTTAATAAATCCTCCCTTGTCTCTATCCCTCATCAACTGGGAAATACCCCATACTGGTGACCGCAGAACTGGTGCTAGCGTTGACATTGCAGCGTATAGGTTACAGCTGTATATATGGTGGCCTGGTGATGAATAGGGGTACGGAATTTCGTTTGAGGAAAACGGAAAACAACCAAATTGGGAAATGATCCGGAACAGAGACGGGGGGATGTAGGATAAATGAGAAAAAGGAAGGACATCTTCCGAGCCACTGGCCACTGAGAAAGTATTCACTTCTTACCGCAGCCTGGAGTCAAGCAGCGATAATACAGCATCAGGTATTTCGAATGCGACGTGCTTTGAATAAACCCATGATTCACTGTGCCTTATGACATCATAAGAAAATCCTACAGTCTTTCGTTTCAGACGCTCTGATAAGGAGTTTTCACTTCACTAGTCAATTCATGTGATGGTCCGAAAAGCCAAAGTGATTATATTTATGTCCGGTGGATTATATTGTTGTGAACGGCAAGTCTCTGCACGCTTTTCTTAATGTGCCTATCCGCCTGTCAAAATATCCGCGTGCTTAGAAATGAGAAGTGCTGGACAGATTCTGACAAAATTTGATATGTACATTTTCCATTTTAGGCAACATAAAACTCGCAATTTTCATATTTGTACAATCGGGAATGAGGCACGCAGTGGCGCAGTTGGTTGAGGCATGACGCTACAAGCCGGAAGGTCGCGGGTTCGATTCCCGATGATGTCACTGGCATTTTTCATTGACGTAATCCTTCCGGCCGCATTGTGGCCCTATGGTCGACTCACCCTCTAATAAAAATGAGTACCAGGAATATTTTCAGGGGTAAAGGCGGCCGCTACGTACGCCTGACAACCTTACCACCTTCATATGCCGATTGTTTTGAAATCTGGGAGCTTCAACCTCCTGGAACCCTCAGGGCCTGTCCAGGCCTGTATAGCGATACCGTTACCTTTACAATCGGCAATACTAAGCTCAGAGGGGCAGGATATTGCTAAATGCTGTGGCATTAGTGCAACTATCAAAATAACGTAACCACGGTAGCCAATAACTTGCATGACCGTTATTAAAAACTGATAAAAATATCGATAAAACGCACAATAATACAATAAGGTATCATGAAGTTTTCGTTCTCTGACGGGAATTTCACACCGACAGCATACATAATGTAAGGGAAATAAAGGGTGATTCAACACAAAATGCAATATTAAGGATATATTGTTTCACTTTTTTATTAATATACGGCATCGATTTCAAGAACAGCCTGTGGACTGAAGCTATAATATTTGGGATATTCGTCTTAAAGGTGGTATGCCATACCGAAACGTGTAGCGGAGTTATAATGTGGACAGACACTCCCATAATACACTTGTATTTGACTGAAACATTTTTTAATGTTTCAGAAAATGAAACACGACTATAAAATAAAAGTTAAAGGAAATGAAACCTTTAAATTAAAAATTCACCCTATGATGGAAGTAGCAAGTCCCTCATGATTACACGTTTAGTAAATATCGTACTTTAAGCGTCAAAGTTAAGAAAAATGTCATACAGAAAGCCACTGTAGAGCTGAGACAACTTATTTAGTTAGTTACTTATGCTTATATAAAGCAGCTGGGGCGTCCCACTGCCCACGCACCCCATCTAGCGCCGAGGTTAAATACATAGGAAAGCTTAATATTATACACATTTTCCGTGCAGTCTTTTACAATATACACTTGTTATTATGCCAGCAACTGCACACAGTCTCTTCTCGCCTGTTCCTCCTACACGTTTCGGCTGTTACTTCCAGCCATCTTCAGGGAGTCAACAGCTGCTGTGTGAATCATTTGATGTTGACTCCCTGAAGATGGCTGGAAGTAACAGCCGAAACATGTAGGAGGAACACACGAGAAGAGACTGTGTGCAGTTGCTGGCATAATAACAAGTGTATATTATTAAGTACCTCTACTCGCCTTCTGGGCTTTAGTGGCCTGTTCTAGGGTGAACCTTACTTTACGTACTTTACTTTGCTTTACTTTTTTACTTATTATATAAAGACGTTTTCAGTGGCTCAGAATATATAGCGCCCACATAATGATAATAATAACATAAACAATGACAACAATCATCATAATGCAGTGCTCTTGGTTATGAGATCTTCTAGTGCAGTAAGTGTGTAGTGATATTTATGGGCACTATACTGTCTACAGTTACAAGGAAAATAATAGAGCTCGCGCATTCTGAAGTATTTTAACACTGCAGTTTCTACGAAAAAGATTCTCAGGCCGGGGTTCTAACCCAGGGCAATCTACGTGGGATTTTTGGTGGAAAAAGCGACACTTCAACAGACTTTCTTCCGAGTACTTTGTGAGTTTCCTTTGTCAGTCCTCATATGCATTCACCTACGATCGATGCTCCATAAGGTTAGTCATTAAAACCGTGGCTAAATAAAGCGCTAAAATTAAGCACAATGACAATCATAAGCTGCAGGAGAAGACAGATTAACCCTTTAAATACGGACCGTAATCTGTTTTATATAAGGACTCAGTGCGTACCGCACTGTAAACACCCTCCAACTCGGTTATAAAAACCATTCACTCAATGATGTATAAGGCAAAGTTGCTGTTTGTTCTGAGATCCGTAAAAAACACACAAACGCAATGTCACAACAATGTAGAATCTTTTAATATTAAACCAGGTGCTACGTAAACTACCCGCTAGGCTTTAAAAGGTTAAGGAAACAAGGACAGACAGGTCACAACAACTGGAGGCTATCTAAATGTCTTCATAATATCGGCCAGTTAAACGCGTTGCTGGTCAACAGTGGCATTTAATTAACACTGCAATTGACACATATTTCAAACACTTTCCTTGTGACACTGGACATCTCATTGGGTCTGATCTTCAACTATTGAAGACGCAATTCTAGGAACAAAAGTCTGGTAATAGTACACAGTTGAAACTTTCCGTGCATGAAACTGATTAACACATTATCGAAAATTATTCGGAATAAAATACGCAGAAGGCAGTGCTGTGTTATGTGCAGGTCACGCAGTATTTAGAATTATAGTATTTAGAATCATGAGTGTACGTCCCAGTAACAAGAGTATTGGTGGCACTCTAATGTAGTAGTTTCCGTAATGATTCTTACGTTACAGCAGTCACACTGTACCAAGTTTCTGAATAAAATTATGGTATTCCGGGATGTGATACCGTGTACATTGGTCTACGGGCACCAAGGTTTCAAAGAAATCTGCGGCCTACCTCTGTAGCGTCCACTTTCAAACCCGAAGAAGTGCGCAGGATGTTCCTCCGAACAGCCCGTAGCCATGCAACAAACTGCACGGCGTCACATACCAGCATAACTAAAACTTGACGCTGCTTGTGAGAACCTTTGACTTCTGTTACTGAACGTTGAGACGTTACAGAGAAACGTGGAGCTTACGTTGATACTTGCAGACAGATGGATAAGACGCGTTATGGTTACGTAGTCGGGTAGAAAAAGGGAAAGCAAGTTGCGTTTTGGTATACTGAAATACTTGGTGTCAGATTTTGTTAATGGGGAAAGACAAATTGTAAAAAATTCTGTTACGGCTGGGCAGGTAGGAAACTCGAAATATGACAGTTGGACAAGAAACATAGGTGACGATTTATACAAAATTGGCCTGGGATGCGTTTGTTTATAAAGAGATGGGACTTGAGATATATACGTCAAAAATAATTGTAACTAGTAACGATTTTTTACATGTTCCAGCTCCACGCATTAACCTTTAAAAGCCTAGCGGTAACTTTACGTACCAACAAGTTTAACATTAAAAAATTCTACGTGGTGCCCACATTGCGTTTATGTGTTTTGTACAGGTCTCAGAACAAACAGCAACTTTTGCCTTATAAAACATTAAGAGACTGGTTTTTATAACCGAAGTGGAGAGTGTTTACAGCGCGGTACGCACTGAGTCCTTATATAAAACAGATACGCTTCGTCTTTAAAGTGTTAACTCAATTAAAACGATAAAACACCAACCAAACGCATATATTTTCTAATATTCACTATTATGGTCACACACTCTCCTACATCTTTCGACCCTTCTGGGTCATCATCAGGGAGCTATCTAGTTGTATATAAAACAGTGATAAAATGGTTAAAATACACGCGTGCAGTTGATTACCATCGTTTTTCATTCAGGTGTTTTTTATGTGTGCAGTCGTTGAGGCTAGAAGTCTGACTTCAATTCTCAACGAGTGCGCACATGCGCGGTGCAGGTTGCAAATGCAATACAGCGCAAGCGGCAGCAACCGTACTGAGACCGGAGATTAAATATACGCTGTTCATACATTCTGATATCTAAACAAATGAAACCAATCACATCCGTGTTAAAGGAACGACACTTTTCTTGTATCATATAAAACCGTGCACGCATATTCATGGGCTCTAGGGCTGTTTAAACTTAACGCAAAGTATTGCGGTCCAGTCTGGAAGTATCAACTTTTGTCGGGTGGAAATAGTCTACCTTAAGATAATATCACACTTTTGTCCTACAGGTTCTGTGTAGGCCTACAGAAAAAAAAATGTGCTACTCCACATGAAAATATGTTTGCTTCCCTGCATGGATATTGAAGATCTAACAGCTTGTTTGGAAGAGGTACATAAAAATTCACTCGTCGCTCACAAATAAGTTGACATTTCAACCCACATTATGACTCACAGCTCGAGGGCATAGCCAGTAACATTGGCTCTGATAAAAATGTAGATATATGTGTAGAGAGAGATATTACTAACGCTGTGGAAGAACAAAAATACGCAGTCTCAATTGGAAAAATATTAACATCAAAAGACACGTAAATATTATCAGGTAGCAACCTAAGTTACATTGAGAATGGCTGCAAGACTTGCAGTGGCAGGACTTTGTTTACGTGTTAGTAATTGATTCTATCAAAGAACATTTTGGATATCCACTAATATTGTTCAGTAGAGTTTAGAATTTATTTCTTGTCGGTTTATTTAAAGGCGATGTCAGTAGTTTCAGATTATATAAAATCCGATAGAAGAGTTATTATTGAATAATAAATTGCGTTGGCCATCCACCTCTTCTAGCGCCGAGGTTGACATGTGTAGAGCTATACGTGTAGCCTACCTCTGCGCCTGCAATGCCATGTTACGGGGTGACAGTCACCTTTACCATTGACTAACAACTTTCTTTTTCTGATTTAAGGTAAAGGTACCGTGTATATAACTCTAAATGTACAAGGACTCGTCTTAAGTGATTAAAACGGGGGGAATATATTACATTAATTCTGGGGCAAGTAAAAATTATAAAATTTGAGGTTTTCATGGCGGTTGGGATACTGTGGGTTATAAAATCATGCAGTATGGTGTGACATTACCAACTTTGCGTAGACAAATTTCTTCCGTCTTCAGGGTGGAATTATTGTATTCTGATGATTGTTTCACAAGCCAGAAACTCATAACAAAGGTACAAAATCACGAAATCTCAATTAAGCCCTTCTTATGGAACACTAATCGGGTTCGGCGGTTCAGGTATGAATATTATAGACCCATTCCTTTTAGGCGCAGCATTATTCCGCCAGCTGCTCAATGGCGGGCTTCTTATTGCATCACAACAGGTTACAATGTCCACTTATTTGTTTGACATAAGCAAGTGTTTATGTGTGTCGTCCAGAGTTACGTTCTTTGGTCTGAAATGAACGAACAGTCACGGCTTGGTTACAGAGTGTGAAGAGAAACTGCACAAGGAATATGACGCGCGTTTGGCCCCGCCATCTTCATATGAGAATAAACAGGGAACGAAGGATGCAACTAATCAACCAAAAATCCAGACAAATGTCTAACCAACGAACTAATTGTTAACAACAGCAGACACTATTCAGCAGTCCTTGACATGCTAGTAGGGGCTCAGCCAGACAAGACTGAGTCTTTGTTATCGCGTTTACAAGACCTCGAGAATGGTTCCGATCGTGGGCTACCTAGCTCCTTGCCTAGCTGAGGAACGATTAGATTTCAACAAGGACTCCCCCGCATGGAGTTTAGTTAGTTAGTTAGTTAGTTAGTTAGTTAGCTAGTTAGTTAGTTAGTCAGTCAGTCAGTCAGTTAGTTAGTTAGTTAGTTGGTTGGTTAGTTAGTTAGTTAGTTAGTTAGTTAGTTAGTTGGTTAGTCAGTCAGTCAGTCAGTCAGTCAGTCAGTCAGTTAGTTAGTTAGTTAGTTAGTTAGTTAGTTAGTCAGTCGGTCGGTCAGTCAGTCAGTTAGCTAGCTAGTTAGCTATTTGGTTGGTTGGTTGGTTGGTTGGTTGGTCCACTAAACATAACGGCACACAAATCTGAGTATATACAACTTCAAAAGCATTAGCTTTGCAAGCATTCACAGCTGACGGCCATCTACTGTTAATGCACTGTGTAGACGTACTGTGTCAATTTCCACTCTCTATGCAGACTGTTTAGATTTTAACTTTTAATTTTATTATGCGATTTTAATAATCACAGTTTGAACCATATGACATTGAACAAGTCTGAAATTTTCAGAGCAGGTCGACGTCAGTCTGACGGATGTTCTTGACTGCTTAATTAGACCGTCATACGTTCAACAGTGATAAAAAACTCACTCCCATCTGCTGTTCATAACTGGAAGTTAAACCAGTATTTAAAATATTCGCCACAGGCGTATTCTGCAGAAAATAACGATGAAAAATTTACAGACTTAGCACACAGCACTTCTAATAATTTCAAGGAAAGGTAGATATCTATTACGAAGCAAGGTAAAAGGAAGGGAAGTGAGAAGCGTCGTGAACGAAACGGGAATGAAGTGTCTGCGGCTTTCTGCCGCTAATACGAGTAATTATTCTGCCGTTGCTCCACACTCATTTATCACATCACCTTGATTTGTCCGATGGCCCTGATAAGAGAGCACACTATCACATCCTCGATCATTAAGTTGGATGCTTTATCTCCGAACCTGTATTTGGCTGTTCACGGAATGAGAAATTTAAGTTTAAAATCCGGATAGAGTTTCTGTCGTGTTGGAGCAATAAGCCATAAGTGCTTGTAGGTAAGCTCCCCATGCATTGGGCGTCGCGGATTTAAATGATCAACAGTGGCCACATGAGACTGCCGTCGATTTCCCACGGAGGTGAGCATCCGTATCCATGTATTTACGGTTTATTTAACAAGGCGCTCAGTAATTTGGATTATATAGCGTCGGGTGATAGAGTGTTTATAGAAAAATAAACTGGAAGCAATGTTGAGGGGAGTGGTCAAGGCCTTGCGTATCTGGGTTGACTGGAAGCAGCGAGAAGAACTATGCAAACATTTATTCAGTAGAATTTCCGAAACTTGGTTGGAACGAGGCACCACCGGGAAACAAGACAGGTGTGCTACTGTCAGTGTTTCAGGGACGTAAATTTTGAAGTACTCAAATCACGCTCTGTCAGCCTCTTTGTTGACTAAGAAGTCCCAGCTCACACACTCACATACACACACTCACATGCACACACCCACACACACTCACATGCACACACCCACACACTCACATGCACACACACACTCACACACACACACATACGCACACTCACATACACACACTCACATGCGCACACCCACACACACGCATGCACGCAGGCACGCGCGCGCACACACACACACACTCGCATATACATAATTTCGATAATAAAGCAGTGGCACATAACTTTTCAAACGGATGGAATCTTCCTACCTCCATGCACATCAACTTCTGTATCTGGCACAGTATCGTAAAAAGCGCTATACAGCCGCTTAAGCACGGAGGTAATTTACATGTGTTATTTGTTTGGCAATTAAATAATCTGAAATTTTGCCAAAGTTTCGTCTGGTACTTAGAAGAAGAGGCGATTACAATTCAATACGCCTTTCTCAAGCCAGCAGCCGTATCGGGTGGTTGAGCGGGGAAAGAACCAGCGTTTAGATATCAACCTCTGTTTGCGTCATCCGGGAAGTACACAATATAAACTAGTTAGGCTTTATAATGGCGAGGGATTATGTATACTGTGAGATGAATTTTTGCACACTCTTTAGTTGAACTGAATGTTTTCATGAGGAAAGCCCTGCGATAGGCCAAGTTGGCCACGGTTTTCCGCAGTTTTCCGACTCTACGGTGGTATCCTGCATGCTGTCATGCATACCTTCCGATATTAACACCAAACGTCCGACGCGTTGTAGCTTTAATACAGTAACTACACAGTTTTTATCTCCTGCATGCTCAAAACAATCCACTTCTCACAACCTTGCACTTTAACTTCCCACAGCTTTACCTTGTCTTTAACCTACCTTTATGTGACAGACAAGTGGGCACTACTTGTGAACTTTCATAGCAGTAAAATTCTCAATAGTTTCTCCCGTAATAAACGTACTGGCACTATCCTCTCTGTACCCTTCCTTCTTCCTTCTTTTTCCTTCGCACTTAAAGGGTTTAAAATATTCCATGATTAGTGAGCAACAAGCTGTTTGTTACAACATGGTTTAGCGCCAGCACCTGTAGTGTGACTAAGAGTGCTGAAGCCTATTGTACCTTTCTGCCGATAACGTCCCCCCACTTGAAGGTTTTATGAAAGTTCAGACGCTTGTTGCATTCCTTCACAGCTTTCACAGCGTCGTACAAAGAACGAGATATTCTTGTTTCCCCGCGATTTCACCCGACTTTCTGCCTACGTCATATTTCGTTGTCCGTCTCCGCTCTGCTGATCTCACGTTACTAAGGAAATCTACCTTCAAAATATCGCTTTTCTTGAGTTTCTACAGCACCAAGGACTTGAAAATCGATCAAATCTCAACACCTTCCGAAGGCATACTCCCTTCTATTTATCCCGTGTACAAAATACGTCGATTTGAAAGTTGCAGATTTAAAGTTATGTATGAAGCATATTAACGCATTTAGTATTGAGGATCAGGCTATTCCAGTCAGGATATAAAAAAGTGTCAGCTAATAATCAGATCGAATGTTGTTACACAACATTCGGTCAGACGCTCTCTTGAAGTGATAAGAAGGCGAGAATAAACTTCAACAAGGAGACAAAAGCAGATGGAAGGAGAAAAAGGAAAGTTAGGGAGCTAAAAACAACATAGAAAAAATTAGAAGACAGAAAATCTGAGGAAGAAAAACGAAGGGAACGAACAAAAATATAAACAAGGAAGGAAGTCAGTCAAGAGAGAAAAATAACAAAAAAACAATAAAAAATAAAAGCACCTCAAAGTGAATAAAAATTAATAAAGAAAAGAAACGCAGGGAAAAAAGAAATGAATGAGAAATATATAAATAAGGTACAGGAAAAGTAAAAATACAAGCGAAAAAAAGAAAGAGAACAGTAAACACAAAAGGATGGGCACAAAGAAAGAAAGAAAGAAAGAAAGAAAGAAAGAAAGAAAGAAAAAAGAAAGAAAGAAAGAAAGAAAGAAACAAACAAACAAAGAAACAAAGAAACAAAGAAAGAAAGGCAGCCCACAGCTACGTAATTCCACGTCCCTGTAAGTCAATGGCACTAATGTTAATGAAGTGTAGAATTCTATAAGAGATGACGAAGACACAGCTTTCAAGCTTCGTCTAAGATCGTGTACAGAGTGAACGCATGATCACGAGGTACCACACCGCTGTCTACCCACCCCCATACTTTCTGGACCTAACGTTACACAGCGGAACGAGACTGCGATCGACTCCGGCTGGACATGGTGACAAACAAACTACTCAGTACGGTCGTTACATGTAATACCTGTGAAAAATCCGGATGTTTCACTGTGCCGTTTACATTATCGCTCACTGACTTCCATCATAATTCATAACTTGGATCCTCTACATACCTCACCCACAGCACTATACTCCACGTACAGAAACTTTGCATCTTCTAATCCATCCGTATGACACCCCTTTAACTCTGAATTTAAACCAGTATTATATCAGTACAAATGTGGACTGATTACGACATACTTTAATTGTAACTCTATTCCTGTTCTTACCATCCTGTAGATAGCCACACGAGTGGCCGAAACATGTCGGTGATTACTACTTACACATAATTAAATTACATGCATACATTCATGGGCACGTGCTGGTCTTTTTAAAGATTTTATACAACTGATTAATGCACGGAACGTGGAACCTGTAAAACTTCTAACAACAGATTCATAATAAAGATTTCAGTTGCTATCGTATGTAGAGCAGACGGACTTAATATTTGCAATGCTTCAGTCTGCACACTGTGTGTATTTATGTGCTTCGTACGATGGCCACAAGAAAGAGAATTTCCCCCTTCCCACAGCATTAACTTAGCGGTCCTTATAAAGGAGACGCAGTGTACCTCCTACGCTGTAGAAACTTAATCTTTAAATGCAGTTTAGACTAATTTTAGTTCTCATAGCCTTAGAACACAATGGTTACCTTTCGTAACACCTCCTATAACATTAACGAGTCAGTAACAGACTAACGAATCTAATTATGTAACAAAAACACACTTTACTTCATTCTCTATTTTTATATAAAGTTTGATGCTGGACTTTTTGGGCTGAAATATGCAGCTCATTGCTCAGGGAATACTCTTAGACAATGAACAAAGTTGTGTTTGATGGTAATATTATTCATTAGTCATAAGAAAAAAAGCGGGATGCTATTCACTAAAACAAAGAATTTAAAAATTAACTCAGAGTTTGACCCACGTAGTCTGCTTCAACTTTTCGTAAGACTCTCAAAATAAACAGCAATATGTAAGCTATGCCGCTAAAAATATTAAAAACTTGGGTGCTTGTGAGGGAGATGCAGTGTTTCCCTTTTGTTGCTGCAAGAACTGCAAGTTTTAGTATTATTTAAATGAATTTCACGCTTCAGACGGTTACCAAGACAAAAGTTTGAGTCGTAGTCTGAAGGCGCAGAAGGAATCGCGACTGGCCGCACACCTTCCGGCCCCGTGCCTCATTAGAAAAACGAATTTCTTCACACCGATCGCAGCTTCCGCCGTTGCGGCATGGCGCAGAGCCGTATGAATAATTACCCTCACTGAGAAGAAGCCGAGATTTATAATCATTAAAACCGACGTTTAAATTACATGGAGTGATTAATTAAACGCTGAAATAAATATCCTTATAAAAATCTCTTCGCTTAAAGTTTCCACATTATGCATCGGGCCTACGCAGTATAGGATCATTATTTTACATAGCGTACATATATCCTTCTGCAAGAAAGCTACGAATTTTAAAAGTATTCAAATTCAAAAGAATTGAATCGTGTCACGTATAATGTACGTTGACATTCTGTAAAAAAAATAAACAAGGGAGAGTTTACACTGCTTGACAAATTTCATTACCTGCAATCCCACATGCATAATTTCGATACAATGCATTACGAAAAGCCAATATATACGCCTTATATGTCACTCTGCATTCGTGGAATATCTTCAGTTCATCGTCAGTGACACAACGTCACGACTGCATAGACCGTAACGAAAACAATAAAGTAATTTAGTAAGTAGGGAAGAAACCGTGTATCTAACTCCACAAAACGGAGTTCGTCTGTGCAGCTAAATGATTCAGAATTTCTCTGCCCCTTACGGCACTGAAATTTCACGACCGTGTTCACAACAGCCCGTATCCTGACCCAATTTAATTCAGTCCACAAAATCACACCCTATTTAACCTAAGATCCTCCTTCACAATGACTTCAAATTTACGCCTATCTCACAGATAGTTTATCTTCTTCAGGCACACAACCAACATTTTGTGTGAACTTTTTATTTTCTTTATTCGTGCTGCATGTTCCAACCATTTCAATGCCCTCAATTTTATCACCCGAATATTAAGTTGCGCTAGGAAAACCACTTAAAACAAAACTGCAGGAAAGAGATGATTTGTGTTGATAGCTACATATTTAGTTGTAATCATTAGCAAGCACAGAGACATTACATATCCAACGGCTATCGCTAGTTACTTCCTGCAGGCTCGATTACGCTTTCTACAGCCGCCCGAACACCGGCTGAATATTCCACTGCTTACCGGAAAGTGTATGACTCTGTTAAGCTGACAGCACTCGGGTCCCATATTCGAGACATTTCGGGTTCAAATCTCGGCACAGAAAAAGTGTGTTACGACTACGGTTTCTGCTCGTTTCCTCAGACCATACAGGCAAATAAAGTAACAATATCTCAAATTAGACCACAACAAAGTTCTTCCAAAATATTTTAAATCTCTTTCTCTCTGATCACCCTGCTTTTCAAACCTATGCACTGCAAGCTAAATACAGCGTAAATAAAAAAACAAGTAAATAAATAAATAAAACACATAAACAAATACGTATGGGTAAAAGTTCTTTGAATATTGAAGGAGGTGGAATTTCTATGTATGAGAAGCACAATAGTTTAGAGGGTTGAATTATAAACACAAATTTTACCCAGTGATGTTACAGAATTTCCCTCTACATGTGTATTACATGAAAATAACTTTTACAATGATGAAAACAACATAAAAGATCCCAGCTGCGCTAAAATAAGTGAAGTTTAAAAAGGTAAAGTTGTTGCCAAGCATAACCCTTTAGAACTCAATTGCTGTTACGTATTGCCAAGTTTACCAATAAACCTCGGCATTTTGTCCCCATGAGGGATGTGCTTCTTATTATTATTATTATTATTATTATTATTATTATTATTATTTTCTACTGCAATTGGGTTTTCACCCAGTGGCAGCAGCCTTACACCAGTACAGACACCACAATACAGTAACACATATATAAACGGTCACATAATGGTCACTTCCAGAGCAAACAACGAGTTTTTCTTATACTGGCTGGTCTTTCTAGTGTGGAAACACACCCTGAAGCTTTATGTTCAACGCATATTAAATTTTAGTCTTCAGAGCGTTAGGCCTACATAGCAGACAATAACGACGCATGTAGTTGTTAAATCCACACATTTGTAACCTATACACTGAGTATAGGCAATTGATTGAATTCACGCTCTGGAGGTTTGTTCCTTTACACAGAAAGATGAGTTTTTGTCAGAATCGGCCTGCAAGTGCTGGCCAAGACAGTAATTTTGGACCCCGCTGGTTATAATTCCGATCATCCGGCATTTTCCGAGCTAAACTATCCAAGAAGCTGCCGTGGTCCGTATGAATTACTTTTGTGCTCCCTCAAATTAGTTCGAATCCCATCTTCTGAAACATAATCTGTGGTATCAAAAATTTTAACTTATCACAATAGCTATACCAGAAAAGATCCACTAAATTTTGTCTGTCACTTATAAAATAAGCCAAATTTTGAAGAATGCTTAAGTGGAAGGGTCAAGCCGTAAATCGTATATTCATACAGCCTCTCTTTGGTTCACACCGACAAAATCACCTGTGTAACACGCCGCCCGTACTTCCTATAACCAGGGGACGCAGGAAATCCAAGGATTCCTTACGTAAAAACTTCTAACCTGACTTTCCCATGAAATTATGAAAATATTTGTAATGAGGTTTGTGTACCTTTTTGTAAGTAGACATAGGGACTTCCTTTGTACTGTTCATAGAATGATACTGACGGGAAAAAAAACCGAAGCACTCGCAAAAATACCTGTCCCAGTATCACATCGTCCACCACAAATCTCACGTGGAGTGGTCTGGGATCGAAACCGGACCGCCAGTGTAGAAGCCGGAAACTCACCATTTCATAGTCTTGCAGGGAATTCTGTGATGATCAGCCGCACAAAACATTCCGAATTTAGTTTATTTCATAACTGCTTTTAATACAACGGACACAGTTCAGTCAGTCAGTCAATGAGAGGGAATGTGGTTGTTACTCTGGTATCAGGGTCATCAGTATAAAGTTAGAGTTATTGCATTAGACCGTCAAGCACAAAATTCGTAGAAAACCTTGCGTTTCTTGAAAACCATCCTGTGTTTGATGACTCAGGAGTCGTAAAACTGCACTCACTTCAGCACAGAGTACCGCTTGTTGCTCTGGCAACTCAAGATTTTTCGATTTCAGCCTGATACTTCTCTAGAGGCGCAGGCGCCATGGCGTCGGACTGGGAAACATCCGCTTCGGTGAAGAGATATACGCATACAGATAGGAAAATAAAGTAAGTAGCAACATTTATAGTGTATTTTAGAAACAAACAGTTATTTAAACACAAGTATAACCAAAAGTTTAATGACTGTGCCATGCATTTTTATTTTACGTTCGACAAAAATACGACCTTAGTCTTTATGTAACAGCTTGGACTTAGGAAGTAGAAAGACCAGGTGGATTTAATGACATAGAATACTGTGCACATCAAGATCCATCAAAGATCTATGAATGCTTTTAGAAGTCCTCAAGAGGCGGAACGGACACACACAGGAAGACAGGATGATACAATAACTCCAGCTAGTAATAAAACAAAGATCGATAGTAATGGTACAGTTGGAAGTACTGTTGCTTCAGATTTTGGAGATCGCATGTTCAAGTACCAGCAAGACGATCGGTTAATCTGCGTGAGGTGTTTTGTGATGGATCCTCCTGGCGAAAGGTGAGAGAAAACAACAAATTTCACTAGGACCGCTAAGTTCCAAAAGCTATCCAATTCATTATCCTTATCATATCACGCTATAAAATATTGAAAACATCCTTAATTACATTAAAATCAATAAACATGAAGGAAATATGCTTATTAAGATTTTAGGGTGCACTGGCTTAAAACGTTGAAATAATGAAGTGTGTGTGTGTGTGTGTGCGCGCGCGCGCGCGTGTGTGTGTGTGTGTGTGAACAACTTACAGGACCAAGACAGCTCACTTGCTACTTTCTCCTCTTTCTCCATCACCTTCAGCGAATTCAATTAACTTGATCGGGGGACCTCATTGAATTTCGTCAATTAGGACAGCGGAGGTACGAAAAGGGTTAATGTTAGTCTCTCTACCCCCTGAAGGTGTAATGACGTTCGGAATTCTTACTTCAAGAAGACATTTTCTTTCGTTCTAATCATAGGAAACAATTTGCTAAATCTTTTCAAGTTCCCCAATCTTCCACCTTCCCTGGGTGTGAACTTTCATCTTGAAAGCTTCACTACGGAGGTTACGCCCCCCCCTATAAATAATTCACTTCATTTCATACATTAAAACTGTATATAGCACGAAGATCAAAGATATAATGAATCCAGACTTGTTCAGTTCAGACTTATTTATTCCAAGCATGTACACAAGAAAATATAAGAACCACGAAATGAGTGGAAAATTTATGTAAAGGTAAAATTACTTCTGTTCTTAATTAGGTGTCGCGCCATAATTACGTACTGATAAGTAATTTCCACTCATTCTTAATCTCGGAACTATATTATACAATTAGTAACTTCGTTGATTTAGACAGGGTATTCATAGAGTCGATTTTCAGCGAGCTGAAGAACCTTACAGTAGGCCGCCCTTGGGTAACGTTAGAAACGAGCATAGCATATTGCTGGTTCAAATTTATTCGAAAATATCCCTTGGAAAATCCGCAAGAAGATAAGGTGGAAATATTCACTTTGTTCCATAAAAAATATTTCGTGGATGGAAATAAATTTTGTAACGGACGTGCTGCTTTTGCAAGATCTGTTACAAGAGAGTCAGTTAGCTCGTTATGTAGTTATTAGAGATTTAGTTTCCTAGATCCAATCAGTTATTTAATTGCTTGTTTAGTTAAGTGGTTTCGGTTTAAAGGGTTTAGTTGTACTGTGTGTCGAAGCTGCTCCTTTTCGGGATTAACTGTAATAGACATCTTCAAGATAAATGAAGAAGAAACAAAAAGCTGACCAGTATATTAGTCTCGCAGTGGCAGTAACACAGGTACGTGGCACAGGCTGGTATCTAACTGCTAGGAGTCGTGCTTTCTCTTACGAAGGCTTGAAGTAAAAGAGACGAAGCCAGACGTTGCTCAGTTTGTATCTGTCCTCACGGTTGGAGTTGTAATTTTATCACTGTTTCAGTGGTTTCCCTGATGTGACAGGACGGCAAGTGTGCACGTTGCCTGCAAAGGCTATATATCGGTAGATTTACTTCTTTCTCTTCACATTTATCCCAAAGATGGTGACTGCAGAGGACACAAAATGGTTGAAGAGTTTCAATATACGATGCGACTTAGCAACAAAGTTACAGGCAAGACACAGGCCACGGATAGTATTAGGAAAAGATCATAAGTGCATAAGGGAAAAACACTGTCAATACAACCAGTAGATATATCTTTAATGTGGCAACATGTTTCGACCTCAAGGAGCCGGTGGTATAAAATGCATAACATGGAATGTATACAATTGTAATTGTGTCTATAATTGAGATCTCAATTCTAATTACATAATTACAGCTGTATAGGCTACATTTCATTTTATGCACTTTATACCACTGGCCTGACGATGACCCTTTGAGGTCGAAACATGTTGCTACGTTAAAGATATCACACCTCCTGGCTGCGTTGACGGCAATTTATTTCTCTTATTATAGCTCTAACACAACGGTATGACAAACGTAAAAATCCTAAATTAAATTAATACTTTACAGGAATATTATTTGTATACAGTAGGACAAAGTGAAACAAAGCAAATTGCCATTGTTGTCACTCATTCTACTGAACTGTGTTTAGCACTGATAATTTACATTTTTGGAGTAAGTTCTATGAAAACTGTGATTTTTTGCTCCCACATGCTTTGACTCTTTAGAAGTTGAAAATGCAGCATGTCTATTTTCTGAGTGTCAGAACCGCCGAAAACATTTTCATGAAATTCGAAATTGGTAGTTTTATTAAAATTGTCGAAATTTTGACTACAATCGAACAAAACTGAATTATATAAAAAATGCATGCGTTACTGAGCACACTTTCACGAGGAATATTTCGAAAGAACTCCTTAGAGGAAATAAAGCGCATATTTTCTTACACCCAAAAAACTTTTCAGAAAGCCCTGCGGTCCCTGTGAAATCAAACCAAGGGGGCAAACTCCTGAGAATTGTTATGTTACTCGTACATATGCTAAAATGTTTATACTTATGTACACTCGATATTAATACAAAAATTCTGTTTCGAACACAAATATGAGCATGCAACGCAGTAAGTACACACGGGCACAGATTGTAATAAACACTGCAGAGGTCATATAATGTGTGTGCTCATGACGGCCCGGATCTGTAAGGATCTAACGGTGTGAAACTGCCTGCATCGAACCGTGCTTCAGAAGTCTTAAAGCTGAGTATTGCATTCCCTTCTGACAAAAATAAAGTTTGATTGTGAAATAAAAGGAAAAGTAATTTCAAAGTAAAATAAAACAAATCTGCCATCAAGTACACAGAAAGAAAACTCAGTTCTTCGACTTTATTTCTATAGGTCGTCTCGAAAGTTGTAAGCCAATCTACTTACAGATGACATAATCTACAGGGCGTGGTTCTTTTCTAATGTTTCGTGTTCATTTGTTATCACTCGATGGGTGGGTTACGTTAAAATAAAGTGAATGGAAGTTCAGAACTTCTGAGTTCCAGGAAGCTGCCACGTAAGAGCGGCGTAGGCAAAGCCATCAAAGCAACAAAAGATTTTAAGAACTACAATAAAACCTTAAACGCAAGGACCTCCTCTCACTCTTACGGCGCTACTTAGAGGTCAATTATAAACGTCAAATAGTATTTACTAATCCAATCATAAATTAGAAATTACTTGAGCAAGTATTGCTGTGACAACCTTTGTCGAGAAATCATCTCGATATTTCGCACACGGAGCAGCGTTCAGAGTGTATTCTTATCCTATCATATCTATCGTTTTAGTACAAATGCAGGCGTATTTATAAAACTTGTCACGTTATTGAGGCTTGGCACTTTTAAAGGAGCTTGTTACAAACACGTGTCTGTTAAAATTTGAAGTTCTTTATTCAAGCAATGGAATAAATTATGCATTATAACACTGACCTTATAACAGAAGAGAAATGTCAACGCTTTCATTTAATTTAGTTTAATTTAAGTCACTTTCTCAAAACCATTTATAGGAGAATAAAAGACACAGTAATTATATTAGCGCAAAACCCACGCAGGCTGTACATTACAGTAACTACAGAACTTACAAAAAACATTACCCACAATGAAATTTTTTCAAAGGTTCCATAAAACAGTTGAATGCGGCAGGGTGTTTTTTAACAACATCGCAGTCCCACACTTGGTAATTAGATTCGCCTCTGCTTATTGAATTCAAAGCTTCATTATAGCGCTCGCAACAACCCACTCTCCGGCCTCCTCAGTCACTTAAATCCAATCCACAACCTCACTTTAAAATCCGCTACATTTTGCTTCCATTTTTAATGTGTTGAAGCATGTTCCAAAACCTGTCGACAATTAAAGACACCTCTCAAATCAAACAGTACATTACTATAACTCGAATCTTTCCCGTTCAAAATGTTTTACACTTTGTCCTTTCCGGCTACCCCTTTTGTTTTTTTTATTTAACTTCACCTGGTATCAGACGCTTAACTACTCGCAGCACAATGTCCGCTCATCCAACAGACCAGATACCGAACACAGCGATTACTTTAACTCATCTAAAACACTACAAATAAAGAGGAGAACTTAGTGACGTCACTCTACAACAGTTACAGTGCTACAGTACACAGCGATCTGAAGGGTCACAGAATACCACGAAGGATTCCAGTGAACACAGTCGGTTTTCGGCCCGAAATTCGAAAATGAGATACTCCAATACAAGGCGGAAACAGTAATTACTTTATGAAATTTTACATGCTTACGTCACATTGCATTATTGAATAATTACTAAACGTTTCAGTCTTCAATACAGCACAGCCTACTGTACTTAAGCTGCTAATAGGCTATGTATTTCGACACGACTGCGTCATATTCAGGCAGTATGTTTACAAAAACTGAGAGGGAATAGGCCTAATTAAGTTTTGGTTAAGTAATAAATCTAATTTTATGTAACACAGACGTATAATTAAGTGAAATATTTATGTAAGCATAAAAATTATTAGTTTTGATATCGTGACAAACTCTTTGTGGTGTTGCGTTTTGTGATATTGTCTTGTCCACTGTACAGACAAATTCGGAGTATATTTCATAAATGAGACGGTGCTGTACTGGAGACTGAAATGTAATAAATGCTTGACCTAGACATTTCGTGACGACTCTTAAAAGGAGTGGCTGCCAAAGAGTAGTCCGCGAATCCCCAGGGGTCCGCGACATTAAGTTTTTCTTCCTGATAAAATTTTTTGTTAAATAATTTTGTTGTTTTCAAAATCTGTTTATCTGGAATAATGGTATAAGAGTGTGACTGTACTTAGGAATATAAAGTTTTTTGCTTTATGGTGTTCGCAGTCTTCAATCTACTGTCATTATTGGTAAAGAGTCACAGTTTTATAATACATTTTTACATTCACTTCGCAAATTCTTTTAGAAGTTTGTATATTCATTATTTGTAAATATTCTAAAGGTATATGCTGTCGCAAGTTGTGACTTAGTGGTCCACGAGGTTTTGATAATTTTGGGGAGGGAATACGCAGAATGAGCGAGTCTTTGCGGGGTGTCCGCAGTATGACAGAAACTGAGGAACACAGCTTTTAGGTATCGTGTTTACACTTATACCGCCTGCTTTACCACTTATAAAAAGGTAAGGTTCCCCCAGTCTATGCTATGAAGGTGTACAGGAGCACTAGAAATGTAGCACCCCTCATTTTGACCTTGGCATTAGATAAAAGAAAGTGGTCAAATTCATTCCTGGCTGTTTCATCCCCGGAAAAGAACCACGGTAGCCATTGATTAGAAGGCTGTGTCAGCCCCAGAGCCGGTGGGGGCGTTCTGGAGAATAAAAGATCACGGGACCCTATCTATTCACAGTCCACTTCATAACAATGGCCAACGTTTTGGTAATATCAGCACTGATACACACATTATTTTCTTTGAGAGACAGTCACTAAAACACACGACAGTGATTATTCATTTAGAGAGTCACTGGAAGTAAGTTACTCTGGAAGGTGCTCTTACACGAAACCCTTCACAAAATTCATAATAAATCCTGCGTACCATAATGGGATCCTATTCACTACAAAATTTTCAAAGAAAATTAAATTGCGAATTGTCAGGATTTAAGGTTCTCACGACGTGACCATGAATATTAGTCTTCTGGGATATACTACTATTACTAGTAGTAGCAGTGGTAGTAGTAGCAGCAGCAGCAGCAGCAGCAGCAGCACTGCTACTACTATCAGTCACTGGTGGTGGTGGTGGTTGGTGGTGGTGGTGGTGGTGGTGGTGGTGGT
>BLKM01000221.1:107215-401448 GCA_013340265.1 Coptotermes formosanus
GGCGGCGGTGGTGGCGGCAGCCGTGGTGGTGGTGGTGGTGGTGGTGGTGGTGGTGGTGGTGGTGGTGGTGGTAGTGGTGATATATATATATATATATAGATTGATAGTGTTGTAAAGTGACTAACACGTGTCATTAAAATTGAATTATACGAAGTATAACATGATGAGAAAGTTTTTGGATTCTGGGTCAGGGATTAAAGTACTTGAGAGGAGAGCATGCTGCAACGTGTAATGGCCGTAACAATCGAGTTTTAGAAGCAGAAACCTACAAAATGTATTGAAGTTGTCCAAATATTTGGAATACAGCTGGAAGTACAAAAGGAAATCCACTTTAACCACTGAAACGCCCTCCGTCCATTCGTCATAAATATGGCCGTGCTTCCATCGAGCTGCTGAAGACAGGCTAGGAATCTGCTCGAAGTCCTTGAGATACACGCTTTGGAGAAACTGGCGCATGCACTGAAGCTGACACAGATGAGGAGGAGGGGGAGGAGGAGGAGGGGGGAGGGGGAGGAGGAGGGGGAAAAAGAGGAGAAGCAGGCGGTAACGAGGAGGAAAAGTCTGCTGAAGGACAAGAAAAAAGGAATTTACAAAACAGTTTGCTTTAGTATGTTGTTAACAAATTTTCATCAATAATTTTTACGTGACTTCGTTCAATAAACGCCAAAGCGACGATTACCTTCGCCATGCTTGTCCATCTGTCTGTCCCGCTGCATGGAACAGAGCGACTTCCACCTGACGGATTTTTATCGACAAATTCTGATTTTGGGCAAAATAAGGCAAATATAACAGACATTTTACACGATGACCTACGTACGTTCGTTTTTATTCCCTCGCCATTATTTTTCTTAATAATTCAGAATGTGTTCCCTGTGACGTATGGAACCGGAGCAGAAAAACAGTTGAAAATCGAACATCAAGGGTGATCGGTTTTAATTGCCGAGTATCGACGTTTACGCAATATAAATTTCAGGAGACACGGTACGGAACAAACCAACAAAAAACAGAGCATATATTAAAGCAGACGTTATCTGTTAAATTTGTCTGTTTTCTTTTTTGTCTCTGTTCGAAGGTTCGTTTCAAGGTTCTGGCTTCAATTAAGTGACTTTCCCATTATTTCAGACGCCATTCTTTAAAGATCAGGTTTAACCACTTTCCCTCCTCGCTCCGTCTCTCATATAAAGGTAAAGGTTCACCCTACTACAGGCCCTGAGGGCCCAAGAGGGGGAGTAGAGGTATAACTCTACCCGTTCGTGAGCCTTGGCACGAGGAGGGAATGGGGTGGCTAGCCCCACGCCCCGGCCGCTTTACGCCCGGGAAAGAGACCCGGTACCCGTTGTACAGGAGGCTGGGTGGGCCCCAGGGCAGGTCTGAACGCGTGCGGAAAATCTCGCGCCCACCGGGATTTGATCCCCGGACCGTCCAACCCGTAGCGAGTCGCTATACCGACTACGCTATCCCGGCCCACGTCTCTCATATATATGCCTATATATTATAAGGGATTGAACTCACAATTAATTAATAAAGGAGAAGAATGACCACAGATACAAACATAAGCAAAAAGTCCGCAAAACACAAGTTACTCGCAGGGCATAATATTTGTGGCATGTTAGCTCTGTTTGTGTCCTTATATTTTAAACACGTTAACACTTTCCAGAAAAGCACTATTTAAACATACACTGTCAGATTTCTCCATACCTTGGGAAGGGCTTTACAATACTACATCATCGAAATATTGTGGGCCAAACGGTGCAGTCAAGAACTAATCCCAACCGTGAAAGGAACGTAAAAAATGCCTAAATGGATTGCTGAAGGAAGGAAGGAAGGAAGGAAGGAAGGAAGGAAGGAAGGAAGGAAGGAAGGAAGGAAGTAAGGAAGAAACGAAGAAAGAAAGGAAGAAAGGAAAGAAAGGAAGAAAGAAGGAAGGAAAGAAAGAAAGAAAGAAGGAAAGAAAGAAGAAAGAAAGAAAGAAAGAAAGAAAGAAAGAAAGAAAGAATAAAAGAGAATAATATAGAAAGTGCTACTCATCTGTTTCCCCAATTCGCAAATTCGCCTTACACTCATGTTTTGAATAATTCGTTACAGTTCTTTGATGTGAACTGCGGTATAAGGAACGTAAGGAAACGTGTGTTATGTGAGATCAGAGGGTTTCACAGCTGTTACTAACGGTCTCCTGGGACATGACGCCGTGTC
The DNA here is from genome assembly GCA_013340265.1 of Coptotermes formosanus. NCBI lineage: Eukaryota > Metazoa > Arthropoda > Insecta > Blattodea > Rhinotermitidae > Coptotermes > Coptotermes formosanus. The sequence continues at coordinate 109,409 of BLKM01000221.1, forward strand.
GTTCTAACCTAAGTATAGAAATTAGGAATAATATGCTGCCTTCATCACAAGAGCACGCTAAAAGGAATGGGTTCCTTTGAAATCACACGGCGTCACATCCCAGAAGATTGTAATCTTTTAAACATCTTCAGTGTCTCAAACAGGAAAAAACATAGGTGGAGAGTGTTGGACAATATGGGCCTAAGAGGGTCGAGGTAACAGGGGAGTGGACAACACAAGATAGTGGGAAGCTTTATGATGTATACTCATCATAAAATATTATTTGGGTGACCAAATCAAGAAGAGGGGCACGTGAAACGCATTGGTGAGAGAAGTGCTTACGGGGTTGTGGTGGGGAAATCTGAAGAGAAAAGCCCACTTGGAACACCTACGTGTCGATAGGCGGATAATATTAAAACGGATCTTCAAGACGTGGGATGGTGTGTATGGAGTGGCTTTATCTGGCTCAGGATAGGGACAGAAGGCCGGCTCTTGTGAATGTCGTAATGAACCTCCATGTTCCGGAAAATGCAGGGCATTTCTTGACTAGCAGAGAACCTGTTACTTCTCAATAAGGACTCTGTTTCACATAGTCAGTCAGTCAGTCAGTCAGTCAGTCAGTCAGTTAGTTAGTCTGCCAGTCAGTGAGTTAGGCATGTAGGTAGGTAGGTTGGTGGGTGGGTGGGTAGGTAGGTAGGTAGGTAGTTATAAGTGTATTTGATTACAAACAGAGTCCGTTGTCTGCGGCCATTGCATCTAAAGTATTAAATCTTCTGTAAAGGATTGCTTGAAGGAATTGTCAATGCAGGTTTGGAATAACGAAGATAAATTGCCACCAACGTAATGAATGGACCAGAGGGAAGAAGGGGAATATATTTTCAGACTGGGTAATAGGGACAATGATGGTTCCCTCTGAGACCATTACTTGCAGGGCTGAGGACAAGCGGTAAAGATGCGGACGAGTTGAAATTGGATGGGGGTCTGAACGGTTGCGGACACAGTGATTAGCCGCTCACGGAACATCAGCACCTACGTCGTATTTCCAGACATGCAAGTCGGCAGTCTGAGAGGGAATCTACAGTACTATTAGGCTTTAACGCTTTGATTTCTGGAGCTCATCTAAACAACACTAAAGAGTAAATACATAGGTCACAGAAGACACAACTAATTCTCAGTTACAAAAACTAATCTGCTTATGCTCTTTAGGGCGATAGTCACTTTTTAATTTAGGAATCATATGAAATCCATAAATACACTGGGTCTGTAAAGTGGAGTTTATTGATGTCGAAGCAGGCAGGCGATATATCTTGCCATCACCTACCGTGTATTAAGGGCTCATCCACTAAAATACTTCATTTTTTCTGTGAACAACTTCAGCCTTTACAGCAGTGGTCTTCAAAATCCTATTACATGTCGAACCCTTGCGAGTAATGTGAACGTTCGTGAAATCCCTAAAGATGAGGACACCACGCTGCGTCGAAACGTCGGGGTCCGATTACTTACCGATGCAGTGTCATGTCCCAGAAGAAGGGAACCTCTATCAATAAAATCATTCGTCAAGTCGAGGTACATTTCATTTCCTTCTTATTTCTTTATAATATCTTCACTTTTTCCTTTCCCTTCTTTCCCTGTTTCTCTAAGCATTCTCGCTCTCTCTCTCTCTTTACATATCTGTCTTCTTGTACCACATTTATTCATACGTTACTTCTAACCTCCGTTCTTTCCTTTCTTAATTTGTCTCTTTAACATCCCGCCTCCTTTATGTTGCTTTTATTTCTGTATTTATTAGTTTATTCATTTCTTTCCTCCATCAGTTCTATAACATGTTACATCTCAATTTGCTGGCTGAACCACAGTCACGTAGTACGTATCGGATACTGCGCTGCCTTCGTTTGTGTTTCGATAGTGTTAGAACGAACCGCTTTCCTACAGAGTCAATATTTGCCTTCTTGAAGCCAAAAAGCGGGACCATTTTCCCTTCCTCTCCGCACACCTCGAGGCTTAGTGATATAATTATCATCTCCGCGGCTCCCGCTTCTACCGTACCAAATCGCCCTGCATATTATGTGGAGGGCAATATGACGTTTAGCTTCATAATATGACTACGTCAGCAGCATGTTGAAAGCAGGAAACACTTCAGGGGTTTGGCTATAACTTAGCTAATATACTGACAAGACTATGGGCCAGACAATCGGAGAATCGGGGTTCGATTCCTGGCGAGGGCAAATTTTTTCTCTATATCCTTCTAACTAGTCCTGAAGCCCACACAACCTAGCAGCAACCACTAGACACCGGCGACACTTTCACAGGGTAAAACAGCAGGTGTACGAAGGTGACCACTGTCCTTAATCTAGTGCTGTTAAGGAATCGTGGAGCTGTACCTCCACGCATGTCTATATTTTCACGGCGTGGTGATGTATAAAGCACAGAAATAAAACCACGTGCATGTTCGCAACAGAGCAAATTATAAAATTGTTATAAATTCATGACGCTAGCACACAAGTGTCCCTAATATATTTCCAAAACACACCTAATAAAGGAAATTCAACATCAAAGAATCCCTCTGTGGAACCAAGAGGAACCAAAATGATTAGCACACCTGCTTAACAGTCTCTAAGTCCCTTGGTCATGGTTAAATTCTAGACCTCGAAAGAGACCAAACTGAAGCAACTATTTTGAGAATTCCCTTAGTGCCTCCATGAAAATCCCTGGGGTATTATGTCTAGCGTTACACGCCGGCTTTATTCCACACGCATTCCAGTCCATTACTCACTAATCACACAAAATTTAACTGTCTATAACAAGAAACTCTAATAGCATCTTCATCTAACCGTAAATTAAGAAACTCGACTCCACATTCCTCTCTAGGCGAGTTGTGTTCGGCTAGGCCTGAGTTTTAGTCTCTGAATTTTCTCACGTTTTACAGGAGCACAGTGACAGTATTTCAGTATAAACCATAATGTCTCACATCAGAACTCAGTAACCATAATAACTCTATCGTCTAATCTGAGGCAAAAGTAACTGCAGTTTTAACAGACTAATTAACACACCAAAATATCACAGCCACCAATTAATTCCTTTCGAATGGGTGGTATATAGTATTTATACAACCTGTAAGCCTTTGGATAAAATCAAGTTACATTATTGGGTTGCATAAAAATTTATACGTCAATATTGACTTACGTACATACGTATAATTTTGGGGACAATACAAATTGATGTGAGGCACAAAAATATTTTTTGGTTCTTCATAGTCTTATAAGTCAATTACTCTTGATATTTCGGAATATTGTTAGCTTTGAGGTATAGATTTACCTCTAATCGAGCAATATGTTATAAGAACAAGTCAAACCTATTTGAAGTGCACTCTCCGCATACTGCAATCGGATCACATTCCTACAGCCTACTGTTTATTAAATTTCAGCCTTCCTTCTACCTTCAGAAAAACAGCCTGTTACAATTTTTCTGACTTCCCGAAGTCACTATGTTTGTAGAACTGTTGAATTCTTGTTGAGGAAATTCAGAGGGGAAATCGAGGGTTTGCTGAAGTGTATCATGTACCGCCGACTCGTGTTTAAATGCGGTAATGCATACAGATATTTTAATTACTGGAAGTTGTGTTAATGAGATATTTAGTAGGCGTACCTATAGTCTAGGAACATTAATTAAGTTACACATTAAAGCAAGGGGTAAGGGAATTACATTTTACATATAAACTTTTGTTCTCATAGTCACCTCCAAGTTCCACGTCAAAGACATAGACGAAGCCAAGACTGAAACAGTGAATAGCAAAGGGAATTGGAGTTTGCACTGATGATGTGTCTGAGCATAAGATACGAGAACAAAGTACTTTGGAAAGCAGCGAGTCTCTACGATCTTTAAGCTGCGTTCTGCAAACAACAGAACAGTTTGATTTCATATTAATACAGAAGTAAAGGAGAAAGGTTGAAAGAAAGCACAACAGAAAAGAGGGATAAATTCCGTAAAAACCCAAACACAAACAATAAAGAATGGAAGAATAAAGAAAGAAACCAACAAGGAGGAAAACGGGAAGAAAAACCTCAATAACTGAAGAAAGAAGAATCACAGAATGGTAAGAAGATAAGTAAGAACTAAGGACATAGGATGAAAAGGAACGGTTTAAAAAAACAAAGAAAACTAAGTGACAGCATGAGAAGGGAAAGCTTGAGAAGAAGGAATGAAGGAAAAGAAAGTAAAGAAAAAATAAAAGAACCGTACTACAGTGATATGCTTTAGGTGAAGTGGGAAGTACCATCAGCCTTCTGTGCGTAGTCAGAGAGTAGCCACTGTATGAGCCAGCCTCTTTAGGTACGTTTGTAAGTACAGTGCTGAAGCACTTAGTCAGAGAGTAGGTACTAACTGACCCGCCCTCTTTAGACAATTCGCCTCGCAGACATGTCAGAGAAGTTGCCGTCCCATCGGGAGTTCCGTTAAACTAAGTAAATATGCATTTGATTTGAGAATTTCACAGGCGTTCAGTGCTGATAACAGTCCTGCTTTTGAGTAACCCATCCCAGTTTACATGAATTATTTGCCTTGAAAATGGGAGAGTAAGGAACTCCAGAACGTAGGAAACACAGACTATATACACACAGCGCCCTTACTCCAAAACAGGATCAAAAATATCAGCAACTTCCATACACAGCTGCAGGATTTGGAAGACAAGAAAATTCACATAAAACAATGTACGTGTCCACTGCAAAGATTATTTAATATCGAGTGTAATGACCGAAAAGGGTCTTAAGGATTTTCGATATGAGAGAGTGGAGTGGATTAAAATCCCTTAGGTACAGTGATTATGCTAATGAACCGCTGGGATTCCATAAAAGGCGAGAATTTATAAGGCAAGTCTGGAGTTTTTAATCGTACAGAATTACATTTTGGACACTACTTAATCGTCCTACTTCTTTTGTTACATTTAGTGCTTCGGACAGTAGATCAGTCCATCAGGTAACGAGGTGGCCAATAAATCCTCTTATGCTGCGCATCCTGGCAGCTCCAGTGTGAAAACTGAACAAGGAGAATAGTTAGCTGGGCGCATATCAGCTTCTGAAAAACAACTCTGCCACCACCAGGTTAGTTCGGTCATTTCAAATATGAAGCGTAATGGCTGAGGTTCATGACGGAGTCATAAGCTTCGCACGAAATATGCAGACTGAAACGTGCCTATATTGTATACAAAGATTAAGGTTGCTCTTTACAGAAAGACCAGTTTGCGTCCATTAGAAAGACAATTCGGTGAATGGTATGCAGGGAAACAAGCGTTGTTTATGGAGAAACTAATATGTAAAAATAAATACACGATGTGGACAAAACATAGAGTTTATAGTATTAAACCTGACGATACAGTTACTAACCACTAGGCTTTTTTAACGTTTAACCCTTTAAAGACGAAGCGTATCTGTTTTATATAAGGACTCAGTGCGTACCGCGCTGTAAACACTCTCCACTTCGGTTATAAAAACCGATCTCTTAATGTTTTATAAGGAAAAAGTTGCTGCTTGTTCTGAGATCCGTACAAAACACATAAACGCAATGTGGGCACCACGTAGAATTTTTTAATGTTAAACCTGGTGGTATGTAAAGTTACCGCTAGGCTTTAAAAGGTTAAGGAGCGTACAGCAAAAATCGTCTATTCTGGGGTGTAACATCCTGATGGCTTTAGGATATAAACGGCATATTTTCAAGAACAGGGTCTCCAGTGAAGAGACGCCATGCCTCAATCTTCAGGTTAGATAGGCTTGTCACCTAGATAAATTGTATTCATACAGGGCAGAAAGAACTGGCACAGAGGTTCTAAGCCACCTACTGGAAATCATGGGATCAGTACGAAAGGTAAGAGGGGAAATCATGAAGTGTAAGAGGAAGAGATTGGGTAACAGAGGAAAAAGCAAATAAAAATAAAAATGCCTAAAAATGTAAGTTGAAGATAAATATGGACAATAAATGGAGGAAAATGGAGTGGGGACAAGAGGTCATCAGAAGGGGGGGATAAGGAGGTACAGAAGGTGTAAGGCGAGTGCCACCGGTAAAGGACAAATGAAATGAAATGGAAAACAAGACAGAAATGTGAGAACATCAAGAAGAATAAAACTGAGAAGCGAACCTCAAGAGCCACATTTGTGTTTCGATGCGTTTAATAAATTCGGTACATTTTCATATCGCAGCGGACATTAACTTTGCAATGGGGTGCCGTCATTCGTCTTTGGCCTTCTTTCATCAGATTCTTTTTGTGGATTCAAGCCTCGAAAAGCAATGTCACATACTAACGAAAATCCAATACTGAGCTGGCAGCAATTCCATAAACGACCATCCACTGACGAAGTAACGTCTCTCCGATATTGGACTCAGGGCTGAGAAAGCACGCTCAGTGCTGAAGCACAACGTAGCAATACATAAATGTACAATGTAGCCACTGAAGGAGAGGGATGGCAGACGACTGGTGTCTTTAACATGCGAACAACGTAGTCGCATTTGAGTCATCAGGATTGCGAGATGCTCGGATATGTAACATAATAATGGGAAATAAAAAATACATACGAAATTTTAGTCATAAACTGAGGAGAAGTGTTACTTCGGAAGTCAAAGGTGATGAAATTAACTTTAGAATACACCTTAAACAAAGGGGTGTGAATTCCTTCAACTCGATTAGAATGGAAATATTTTCTATGGTTTTCACTTGCACGACGCTATCATTATATCAGATTACATAGCATTGCTGGAGTAATTACTGTTAAATGATGAATTGGAAAGGATTTTAAAGGAAAAGACTACGGCTTTAGTGGTGTACACTCCTGCAGCTGCTCCTATTTGGAGGGACTGAGACAGAATAATAAAATCGACGTCACTATTCCTGGCGAGATTCAGACGGTTGTCTCCAGATTTTATTTATATGGGGCAACAGCCCCTAGTGGGTCAGGGCCTCCTCATTATCGAGGCTTCACGATCACACTCAAACACGCCACACTCGGTAGGAGTCCTCTCGACGAGTGATCAGCCCGACGCAGAGATGTCTACCTGACAACACACAATACTCACAAGAGACAGACATCCATGCCCCAAACAGGATTCGAACCCACAATTCCTGCAAGCAAGCGGCTGCAAACGCACACTTTAGACCGCGGACCACTGGGATCGGGTGCCTCTTGATTATATATTCAAAATGTTACTATGAAATACATCAACCTAACTGGCGGTGGGTGACTTTTATGACAATGAGATGAATCTTTTGGTTGCATAAAAGTCAAGCAATTCTTTGACCAGCTGAATGCGTATCATATTCTCAATAAGGATTCTGCTTCATAAAGTAGGTCAGGTTTTAGATCAGTACCACCAGAATATGCTACAGGGATCACCGTACAGTTCCGACACCGTATTTCGCAACCCACTTCCGCTCCGCCAGTAAATACACAGATCATATATGTCCGTGTTTCGTCACAAATAAATCTGTACAGAAATAAGACAATCAAAATATAAACAACTCATATTAAATATTTACCAAAACTAGCAAATATCTTATTTATTTTATTATTATTTACGAAATATTTAACGACAATGTTGGTTAAACTACGTAGCGTCCAATGATAGGACGAGGGAACAAGTGCAATGGATGCGGAAAGAAGCGCTTGTACCTTACATTCAGGCCTGAAGAAAAAGGTAAAGCAGTCCCATTACAGGCCTGGACAGGCCCAGACGGTTCCAGGAGGTCGAGGCTCCCAGATTTCTAGACAATCGGCACATGAAGATGGTAAGGTTATCAGCCATACGCACCGGCCGCGTTTACCCCCAGGAAATATTCATGGTACTCATTTCTGTTAGAGGCTGAGCCGACCCCAGGGCCATAGTGCGACCGACAGGATTATGCCAATGAAAAAATCCACTGACACCACTGGGACACCATTGCCGGTTTGTAGCGCAGTGCCTCAACCAACTGTGCCACTGCGGACCCCACATTGAGACCTTATCTTGACATATTCTGGAAGGCCCGTAAAAAACAGAGGTTTCACTCCGTATGTAGTGTCAAATGTGGACATTATTTAGAGTAAAACAGATTACTTCACACTGAACTTGCAAAGTATTATCTGCTCGAATGCCAAGTAAAACCTACCCTCGTTACAATAAGAACACATACATCGTTGTATATACTTTACACTCATCTTATTCCATACCAAATAATACCTGAAACTGATACAGCGACGTTAATTAAAATATGCATGCATTAAAGCGAGTATTTAAGCGTATACAGCCACAATGTGATTTAAACCCACATTAACCCTTTAAAGACGAAGCCTATCTGTTTTATATAGGGACTCAGTGCGTAGCGCGCTGTAAACACTCTCCACTTCGGTTATAAAAACCAATCTCTTAATGTTTTATAAGGCAAAAGTTGCTGTTTGTTCTGAGATCCGTACAAAACACATAAACGCAATGTGGGCACCACGTAGAATTTTTGAATGTTACACCTGGTGGTACATAAAGTTACCGCTAGGCTTTAAAAGGTTAAACCATGTCTACACATAACGTTCATCCACGTACAAACAAAATGTAAAGAAAGTCGTGCAAAACCTCTGAATAGTGCAACTTATAAAAACAATGAAAATTACCAACAAAATGCACATTAAGTTTTATTTTTTTATTTTAAGCTAATTCGCTCCTACATGTTTCGGCCCTTGTGGGCCATCCTGAGGGAAATTCTCAAGTAGTACACCGCGGTAGATGGCTGCCCTTATCTATTGCACGGAGATGAAAACCCATTAAAAGTATAACTTATATTTCAGAAGAGGAAAATTTTATTATAAAACTTACGCCCTGAGGCGTACACGTTTCAAGATACACGTCAATTTCACATGGCGTCTCGTAGTTATACGTACAATAGGTGTAGAAGGCGACCGTCTGTAAACGGACTACGCACTGCTACAGATCGGACTCACAGTCAACACGCACTTCGAGAAACTTCGCCACTTCGACACTAACAACCTAAAATATTTAAACACCTTCACACTACACGAGGACCACTCAGAAAGTAATTTAACGTGTAAAACTGCGTAACTAAAGAACTTATACTGAAGTTGATTAAAAGGTCACGCAGTCCCACTGCAGGCCTGGACAGGCCCTTAGGGTTCCAGCAGGTCGAGTCTCCCAGATTTTTAGACAATCGGCGCATGAAGATGGTCAGGTTGTCAGCCTTTACCCCCCAGGAAATATTCCTGGTACCCATTTCTGTTAGAGGCTGAGGTGATCCCAGGGCCATAGTGCGGCCGGAAGGATTATTTCAATGAAAAAATTCCACGGGACCATCGGGAATCGAACCCACGACCTTTCGGTTTGTAGTGCAGTGCCTCAACCAACTGCATCACCGCAGATAGATTATCATATGTGCTTCTAGTGCTGAAGCAAAACCTTGGCGGCCACAGATTCAAAGACTGTTGTGACACGGTAACTGATCAGACACGACATGGAGTTACATAAACAGGCGACAGAACAGCGCACCCCACTATAAATGCCTCGCCTGTGGGGGGAATTACGCGAAAATATAGCGGGACAGCAATTCAGTTTTCTAAGTAAGTTACTTAAGGACGCTGTCAATTTCTGAGACTATATAGCGTTGCTGAAAGATAAAAGAATGAGCACGGAGCACCAGTGGAATGACGCTAACAGGGTAAAACCAAAGTACTCACAGAAAAGCCTTTGCCCGTGCCATTTTGTACACCATAAGTCTCATATGGATTTGCCTGGAATTAAACTCGGGCCTCCGCGGCAAGATGCCGGCGACTAACCGCCTTCAGCCATGCCACAGCCAACAGTGCATTTATGTCTGAACTGTTGCAATTGTAGGTGGAAATAAAAGACCCACAATACATATGCACTACGTAAATTCAAAGTGTTCCTCTAAGTCAAAAATGTGTAAAAGTGGCTCTATGAACGGGTTATTTGTGGAAACTGTAGTCAGAGATAGAAAACGTCAAATTTTTTGTTTGAATTTTCAGCTGGTGTTTCACGAGTAATCTGTCAACGGACCGTGTTTCCATTGCATTTTACATTATTATTCACTTATTTTTATGATGCTATATAACGTAACACCTACTTCTGATATAAGATCGTTAAAGAACCTACAAAACGACCAGCCAACCATTAACTTTATGTTTTGATGTCATATATTTCCTAACAAGTTTTATATGAAAGCCATCCACTGGATGAATTAACTTTCTCAAGGCTTACGCAATATTATACAGGGAATATTGCTTTTCGTTTTAAGCTCTCAGACTCTATGTGTATTAGTAGTACACGGTATCTGAAATTGAATTACTTACTCTGTATAACATTACAAGCCTGAAAAGAGCTCCTATGTTTATATTCGTATCGATAATCCTCAGTGTATGAGATATTCAGATTATGTTACATAACAGAAACCTAGAGCACAGGAGGTTAGGCTGGGGATCGTCCAAGCTAGGCTTTTCATATTTGTTCTCTTTCTGCATGTAGATTATTCGCCTTTCTTTTACGCAAACCATGGCTGTCCAAGAGCGTATTTTTGTCCGTGTATACATGGAAATGATTTGTTAAATGTTTAAAGCCTAGTGGTTATGTGACGTACCACCAATTTTAAGTTTTAAAAATTGTACATTCTGCCCACACTGTATCTATATTGTTTTGTATTTATCTCAGGAAAAACAGCGACTTTTTCCCTGCATAATATAAAATAAACTGGTTTTTATAACCGAAATGGAAAGTGTTGACTGTGCGATATGAAATGAGTCTTTGAATAAAACAGTTTACCCTTCGTCTTTAAAGGGTTAACATTTCGTACCATTACCCCAGTAGCTCATTCCAAATAAGCACTATTGTAGCATCATCAAATGCAACACAGGAATATTAATCCTTTAAAGACGAAGCGTATATGTTTCATGTAAGGACTCGGCGCGTACCGCGCTGTAAACACTCTCCACTTCGGTTATAAAAACCAGTCTCTTAAAAGTTTTATACGGCAAAAGTTGCTGTTTGTTCTGAGATCCGTACAAAACACATAAACGCAATGTGGGCACCACGTAGAATTTTTTAATGTTAAACCTGGTGGTATCTAAAGTTACCGCTAGGCTTTAAAAGGTTAATTAATGTCGGAATTTCTTTCATCTCAATAGCTTTGGACCTCTGATTACATATCATCATCGTGTAGATATTAAAATTTTGGATTTGAGTTCCGCATAGCGGGTGAACATCAGGATTAGGGTCTTCTGGAATGTGGCGAAGTGTAGAGTGGTAGACTGGTACCACAGTTTCTGAACGAACGGATGAAACTCCGTTACAATGACAAGCTGTGACTTCATTGTTCTAACCTGACTCATATGAGGGCCAACATCTATACTCCGTTTTCCTTGCTTTTTTTCCCCCCTTCTCGCCTCTATGCTCGCACGTTCCTTCTCCCGTTCTCAACGTTTTAAAGCCCAGCGGTAACTTTACATACGACCAGGTTTAACATTAAAAAATTCTACATGGTGCCCAAATTGCGTTTATGTGTTTTGTACGGATCTCAGAACAAACAGCAACTTTTGCCTTATAAAATATTAAGACACTGGTTTTTATAACCGAAGTGGAGAGTGTTTACAGCGCGGTACGGACTCAGTCCTTATATAAAACAGACGCGTTTCGTCTTTAAAGGGTTAAACTCACTCTTCACTCTTCACTTCCCTACTCTTACGTTTATTTACTTATTCAGCCATGAACAAAACAACCATCCTCAGGATTCAACTGATACGCTCATATTCCGGTCCTGACACTCCACGCGTCCTCCCTGAAGGTGGAGGCAGCTGGTACATATCTACTTACATGCTTCACATTTTGGAAGACTGTAATTTTTAGACCATGCACACGTGCATTAAGTAAGATGAAAATCTGTAATAACTGCACGAACGTACGTCGTGTAGAGACTATATATGGAACTGGATCAGAACGTAAGTTCTCAGTACCCACAAGTGAAAAGAAAAATGTTTATAGATGAAACTGTGAACACACTATAAAGACGTCACGAAGGAATTAGGGCGTGTATTGGGATCTGCAAACCTGAGGTACTATATTATACCACGTTATATTAAGATCTAAGTAATATTAAATAACTTTAAACAACTTCCTCAACACACTCAAAATAAGTACCAGAATCAAAACATCGCAAAACAGGTCAAACAACTGAAGCTAGTCCTGCTTCATATACGCACTTTTTCTACACTTCGATGATCCGACTGCAATATATGCACGTCGTTTCCAAAAATCTTATATCTAATTGCTTACGTCATATTATTCTGTTTATTGATTTTTTAACGTTTTATAAATTTTAACTTATACATGTCAGGTATTCTGCATCTTTAACACTACATCAGTACTTTATGTTGTGAAAGTTTAGATCTCAATCCCGAAATTCAGTTGTAAGATATACTGCCTTCAATATTCTTCTAATTAGGCCTAACGCTGGCTACCCAATTTTAGCCGAAACATGTAGCTTTTACTTTTACTAAATATAATTTTGTGTTGACTGATTGCAATGTTCATTTGTTTTAAGATGATCAACGGATGAAGAGCTGGAAAGGATGTAAAAGAAATGGTCAAGATCTAATTTGAGGTACCACCTCACAAACCGCCGGGAGGAACTGTGGAGTATCATAAGAGGCTTCAGTTAGAACAGCCCTTTGCCGATTCAGGATTTTAACCATGAAGCAAAAGCGTGAGATTAGCTGCTACTGGCTTTTGTGCACACCACACATGAACAGCAAAATTCTATGCATTATCTTAATTTGGGTCATCCCGGTGTGTTGTTCTAAATGCAATGATAATCAAGACTGTCAGACATACTGTGGTGTGTCTGCCTGTGTTTATTATCACTGTATCTATGCATTATATTTATTGTTAGCTACTAGGATTAAATAAAATTTTGTTATTTCCTTATGCCATTGATAATATTTCGAAATATTTTGAAAACTTCACGTCCTGTCTTTACAGGAAAGTTACAGGCACTGAACTTGGGTCTTAAGTCGGAAATAAAACAAAACTGGTACAAAGTTCCAAAGCCAACTTATGCCCTTTAAACTACGTTCTGGCTTAAGCTTCTTTTACTGAATATCAAAGATACAAAATCATAATAAAATACATGAAAACTGAGCCTACCTTTAAAAAGGGGTAAAAGGTAAAGCAGTCCCATTACAGGCCTGGACAGGCCCAGAGGGTTCCAGGAGGTTGAGGCTCCCAGATTTCTAGACAATCGGCACATGGAGGTGGTAAGGTTGTCAGCCGTACGCACCGGCCGTCTTTACCCCCCAGGAAATATTCCTGGTACTCATTTCAGTAAGAGGCTGAGTCGACCCCAGGGCCAGAGTGCGACCGACAGGATTATGCCAATGAAAAAATCCACTGACACCATTGGGACACCATTGCCGGTTTGTAGCGCAGTGCCTCAACCAACTGCGCCACCGCGGCCCATTATAAAAAGGGGTACTGTTGTATAATGTTGCTGGAGTCACTTATTTACATTTTCAAGCCAAGTAAAACACTTTGCCTTAATATTAAAAAAACAAGCATATCTTTTTGTAGAATTAAACGCACATTGTCCAGTACTGACTTGCATGGCATGCATACACCAACTACTCTGTAGCAGCAAATTTACAGCCACTAAAAAGTGAAAACTAACATCTCTTTTCCTATTATCTTCAAGTGGTGGGCGATTTAAAGGGAAAAGAGGGAAAGGAAAGAAGAATTTGGAGACAGATTCTGAAAGAGAGAAACCAATAAAATGGTCGGAAACAAAATTAATTCTTCTTCAAGCAAACAAGCAAGAATCAGAAAGAGAAGAAGTCGAAAAGTTCTCAGCACAATAAAAGCACCCGCTGGTGTAATTGCCAGTGGGGAACAAGGGAAACCTCTAACCCGCTAGCTATATTGAAATTGGTTTTTACGTTTGCCGTTACAAACCACACCTTATCACGACAATTCATCACAATATTATCACAACGGAAGTTCTATTTCATTAGTTTTCTCTCTGCTAGCTCACGATATTATTACAAGGGAAGATATTTGCTTGAACGTTACCGAGAAGACAGAAAAGCACACATTCATGAATTCAAAGAACATTCTTAGAACCACTTTTAAAAACATATAACAATGTTATTCAAAAATAAGAAAGAATAACGTGTTAGAAAATCTTATTTATGTGGTAAAATGTAGGAATTTTGATTTAATATTGTGGTACGCAAACTTCCTAGCGTCTCTACACTGGTATGAGGAAACATACTTTGCAGCTCCCTACATTCCTCAGCTGAATTTTCACAGAACACCTACAAAAACTGAAGTCCTACATACAACCATTTCTGGTCGTACCTACAAACAACATTGTCTGGTCGCACCTACACACAACCATTTCTGGCCGTACCTACAAACATTGTCTGGTCGTGCCTACATACAACCATTTCTGGTCGTACCTACAAACAACATTGTCTGGTTGTACCTACATACAGCAATGTCTGATTTTATCTACTACAGGCTAACGCAGTTACAAATTACATGTAAGGCAGAGGAAGCAAAGAAAGGATGGTGGTAAAGTTAATAAGGAATTTCACATTTTTCACTATGTACCAGGCATTGGGATGATCAGATTTTGAAGTTTGAAATGGCTGGAACTCGTGCAAGCAAGGATGATTAGAAAGGGCGCAGAATTTAGCCGAAAATCCTGAGACTAGGAAGTACAAATAGGGAAACCTATACGCAGAATGGAAAACAATACTCACACGTCAGAAAAACTGAGCGCCGCTCTAGACCAGTGTCTCTCAAACAGTGTGTCGCAGGGCACTGAACGGAAGCAGGAGTTATGTAACACTAATTACCAAGAATACAGTTTTCAATATAAGCATACAGGGCACAAAAGGTAGGACGGGGCGGGGTTAGATGAGGTCTTGCCAGGCTACTGGGCAAAAATTAGGCCTACATAACATTTCTAAATCACTGTATTTCCCTATAGCATTGGTAAACCACTATATTTACCTATAACATACGTAAACCACTATACTTACCTATAACATACGTAAACCACAGCATTTACCTATAACATTTGTAAACCACAGCATATACCTATAACGTTTGTAAACCACTCTATTTACTTAAGTTTTAAGTGTATGTTTGCATCAAAACCGCATAATAGTTCTCTCTTATGACAATTTCATGTTCCTATATAATAAGTACCCGGAAATAAAGCGGCCGGAGCGTGGTGCTGACCACCCAGACCGTCTAGCGCCGGGGTAGATTATGGGTAGAGAGCTATCCTCCTGCCTCCCTCTGTGCCTGCTTGGCATGATACAGGACAGCTCTACCTTTCACATAACAAGTAACGTTACTTAAAAATAGGTGTGTTCCTTATATAAATTTTGGTTCTCTATTCTAATTCTCGAGTGCCGCTAAAAAAGGGGAGTATCCAAAATGTTCCCCGAGCATCGAAATGTGGTGAACCATTGCCCTATGCAGAGTATGTCTTTCTGTTGTGCAGTTACGTCAATAACCACAATAAATACGTAAATATGTGCCGGACACGAAATGTGTGTTTTGTGTTGTCTATAAAGTTTCTTCAAGTATCTTTCCTTATGGCAACTATTTAGCGACATGCGAGCAGGAAGTTATGCAAGTCTTTAAGTAAAGTGTCTTTCATTTTAGGCGAAGATTTAACTAAAATTTTAATGTGTAGATGACGTTTAGTAGACCTGCAGAGGGTAAAATACAATAAAAATCCTTCTGGCAACTCTCGACTTGTTACGAAAGAAGACAGGCGGACAGACACATACACAGAGACACGGTGAAGTCAACACGCGCACTTTTACAACGTTTCTTCGCGAAAACACAGAAAATTTATTTTACGAAATTAGACGAAGTTATGGGCTGTGCAGTAACTTCAAGATCCGAATGAATCGTGGGCTGTTGTGGACGTAGTACTGAAAGTTAGGTTTACTTGCTGAAAAAATTCTTAAGTAGACGAGCAACTTTTAGCGTTTCAAGAGGCAGTGTCTTAAGTTCAGACGATTTGACTGTGTATAACGCACCGGGAACAAGACTCTACCACCGACGCATGGACAGAAGGGTAAAGCCTACATGCATTTTATAAGGAGTACTGAAATACTGGGTTGATGTTCAAAGGGGCCATTTAAAAGTCTTCATCTCTAAATAACAACAGTTTCCAAAGAAATCGTTATAATTGGTTCACTCTCATACATTATGTAGCTTTGAAGGGACATCATTAAATCGCACTTCCCTCCCTATGTAAGCTACAAACTCGAGAGTCTTGGAGAGATACCCCGACATAAAATGTTGTGCTGATACATAAAGATAACTTCAGCAAAGATAGAATGAAACACACATCCTACTGTCTTTCTCTCCGTCACGACTCCCTACTACCGTTGCAATCCTAGTTCAAATTGCTTTTGTTCAACGTGAATCTCCAGTTCTGCAAAAGAAGATCTATGATCTAACAACTGTTTACCTAAAACTACATCCTCTATGTAGTGTTAGATCTGCCTTCCAGGAACCACCGCGATTACATGTATACTGTATATGAATGACATAACAATGAATTTTGCAGATCTTTCGGCTGTATACGGATTTCTTTCTTCTGGGACATAACGTTGTAATGTCTGGTGTTGGTGCGACAGATTCGGAGTACGTTTCAAGCCTAAATTCTTCCAGTTTTAGGTACCATGTTTCTCCGAAGTGATAAAAATTATATACCAGGCTACACGGAATTGCATACCAAAAGACATTTAAGAGACAAAATTTCTTTCTGTAAGTGATCGTTTCTAGGCAGACTCAGACTGTTTCACGTTCAAAGCGTGACTAAATCAACAGAAAGAAAGACAATAGCAAAGCGAGAATGAAGTAAATAAAGCCAGCATGGAAAGGAAAAAGAAAGTTGTACTATAAATTCAAGTAGCTCAAACTTGCCGCAAAGTGCAGAACGGATTTCTACTTTATTAATGCCAGCAGTTTCAAGGGCTCTTGATAAAACAAAAGAATATTATAGTGACGCCAGTCTTAGTTTGGGTCTCCAGTGGCTCTCAAGAGCTTGTGGTAAACTTTCTGACGTTTGTGTTTTGCTTCGTAGATAGGAAGAGACCCGCAAATTAAGTCTGAAACTGGGCAGTTTAAGCAAAGGAAGTTACACAGTACAGAACTGTAGTCAACACAGTGGGCTATCTAAGCCGAGCTATTGTCGATTTTTCTCGGAATTTGCAGGGAAATTAAAAATTTTATATAAACAACACTCCTATTATAACTCAATTTTCAGCATCGCTAACAACAAAGAGCGGAACTCTACATGTGTCACAGCGAGTTACACCACCCTCATAAACTACGCACGTAATCTCATTCTTGGTCTACCACAGATACTTTTCTAGGAGGGATCAACATTAGACTTTTGTTAAGTGTTGCTTGCTTTCACGGGTCTAGGAGCATGCCCAGCCCATCTAAACCCCCCACAAAAAAATAAATAAAAAAGCGGAATATTCATATTGAACGCGCTTAGGCAGCGAACACTGGAAAAACTGAGGACATGGAACGATAAAATTACAATTATTCTGAGCAAGGCATTGTGAGAATAGAGACCAAATGAAGCCGTCCTCGGAGGGTAACCAATGCTGCTATTCCATAATAAATGTGCAGACATTTGAATTACCAGAGAGATATTAAGTTAAAGTGGAACAAATAAAAGCCACTGGCAAGTAACATAATACATGCCCTATCAAAAAATTCTTTAAATTTATGGTCCCCTAGCTCCAGTGTATTTCTTTCGGGTACGGTATCTCGCACAGAGGTTTTCTTTTGTGATGTTCGAACACATTTTTCTTCCGTAGAAACCTTTTTTATTCACTATCTACGCTGCCAATTTCCCGTTACTTTCATGCGATGTTGCAGTAGTTGTGGGTTCATAGTCCAGAGGTCTATCCATCCCTCTTCGTCCCTAGAGGCTATTTACCTTATAGAAGCAACGCAATGTAGCGGGCGGACGACAGACGGGGAAATCGCTATCAGTGGACAGACAATTTTATTCAAAAGAACAAAAATCGTTTCAAACAGTAAGGGAATTCTTGTGAATACTAGCATGAAAATATATCTATTATTGTACGGTCTATTGTTTGGCGCATTGACAATAGTAAAAGGCCGACCTATTGCCAACGAATCCTGTTAACTCCTACAAAAAACGTCACGCTTTCGTCCTACGGATATTGAATACGAAGATGATAACAGGAACTCTGTATATTAAAAAATCCTTGTTCATGGTCTGACAATTGATAGCAAGCTGGCCATAATCCCAAAGGAATAAGTTCGTTTTACGGTGCGATTCCATCAGAAACCCTTAGCGAAAATCACAATAAAATAACCGTTTTCACTCTCGACTCTCTTGTTCATTGGTTGCATTTCCTTCTTCTTATTAGATATGACGCACTGAAGTCTCGTAAACAGAAAATAACATTTTGGAGGAACATGCTGTCTTCACATTCAGCATCGAAATGATCACTTACAGTCAGAATGCATAGGCTTCAGGTTTTTCCGAAACGTCTGTACTCATTTACTAAATTGCACAGCGTCATATAAATAAGAAGCCATTCTCAATACCCACTTCAGTTAATTCCTTCAAATCTCTCCTCCCTTACTTCATCCCAGTGTTTTTTATTTTCCTTGTTTCTCCATTCCCATGTTCCTTCGTTTTCTTTTGCTTCTCCCTTGTTTTCTCTCTTAGCTTATCCCTTCGCCCATGTCCCTTTTCATTTCTCATTCTCCTTACCCTAATTCCTATTTTCATTCTCCTTTGTTCGTATTCTATTCTTACTCCTTTCAGCCTCTCCAGCTCTTCTGCCACTCAGTTTTATAGATACAGTTTAGACGGGCGGCAGGATTCCTTCTAAGTTGAATCAAAGCGTCATAATAACGAAAACAAATACGAAGGCCAAGTTAAGGATCCGATTTTACAATCTTAGCTTAGAGAAGGTGTCTTTTGCGATTTTCCTCACAATCTGAATGCAAACACCGTGACAGCACTTCACATTAGGCCAAGACTGCTTCACTCCATATCCTTTAAATATATTATTCATTAAGTATTCTACTATAATTTATTAAATTGCTGAATAAATATAAACAATAAATAAATAATAGAAAACAGGAGTAGCCTATTCCGAATGACACCGTTATCGAAAACTTTCAAGGGGCGCAAAAGACCCCAAAACAACCCGGGTAAATACACAATCAATAGTAACACAGCGTTTCTTAACCTCTTCACTCTGCTTACTCTTTCGTCTTGACAGTGTCATCAAAATGTTTAAACCGAATACACTCACTTCGACGCTACGGACTGTGTCGCAGCATCATCCTCCGAAATTCAGATATCCATCTACGGTGTCACAACCAAGATTCCACAATCCTTGGCTTAATTCAGTCCTCAATTTTGCACTTCATTTCCAAAAATCTCTCGATTACTTCTTACTGCAATAGTCCCCACGGAAAACGATAAATTCATTCGCAAAATCATGCGTGTTCTATATGCCCAACCAATCTATCACTTATTAAGTCATTAACACAATGTCAGATATAAATAGTGCCTTATAATGACGTGACACATCGTGTATGGAGTCACATAAAGTGTAAAAACTATTTACTCTTTAAAAATTAATTTTAACCTGAAAACACTGAAAACCCACGAACATATTATTAAAGAGGCATTAATTTTCTTGTTATTAAATTTACTTAAAAGGTAAAGTTCACCCTATAACATGCAATCAAGGCAGAAAGGGTGGAGGGTGTTGCGGCATAGCTCTTTTCACTTTGGAACTTCGGCGCTAGTAAGGAAGTAGGTGACCAAAGACACACCCCGGAAAAAAGGTACCCATTGTATAGGAGGTGGATTGGCCCCAGGGCTGGTCTGTGACCCTGAATATTTATGGACGGATCATTAGCCCATAACAACACCCCAGATACTGAGATGAATTTAATGACCAACATTAAAGATGGACACAAGTATACATGCCCTTAGCAGTGTTCAAAACCACCGTGCCAGCTTTCATTCAACCTTAAATCATATACTACTGTCCAGGGCTGTGGAGTCGGTACACAAAAGCTCCGACTCCGACTCCTTCATAAAAGCTCAATATGCATTAACAACGGTAAAAATATAAGACATTTCATCGCCACCACGTGAATCATCAGGCTACTTTTTTTACCTATAACCTATATTTAAGTATAAGTCTATGGTTACTGTAGCTATCAGGGCTCTGGAGTAAAATATCTAGATAAGATTTTAGACTGAGGTCGGAGTCGGTACATTTTTTCCCGCCTCCCGACTCCACCTAAAAATTCCTTCCGACTCCGACTCCCACTACATCTAAAATTCCTTCCGACTCCGACTCCGACTCCACAGCCCTCTTCCTGCCACAGGATAGACATGTTGATATCTTAAATAATTTCGTTTTTAACATACCAGATGACACCATGGCCTTCTGCATTATGACACATTACAGATCTGTTTGTATGTACCACCAGTCAGAAGAACATATGCTCCCATTCTTAGAACACACGAGCACATCTCTTTTTACTTCTACTTGCTTCAGAAGCTGTCCTATGTCCAGTTCTCGCTTTGGAATCTCTGAAATAGATTCGAAGGCCTACCCACAGATACGACAGTCTCTTAGTACTTTGTATTCCACCCACAGCTTCTTCAAAGAAATCCTTTATGTTCAGACTGTCTTCTTTCTTTTGCAATATGGCCATCCCATCTCTGACAGCAGAGACCTGGACTTCTGCACTTCTGTTTTGTGTCACACCAACTATAAATAGGTGTATATCACCGGCATACATGTTGTGATTCAAGAAACACATGCCGGACGTGACATTTTTAGAGAGGGTGACAGGCGAGAATGATGGAACTAGAATATCTTGTATTTTCTTGCTTTTGCCTGTGGGGTTTCCTCCTCAAAAACTTGAAAAACTGGAAAAGACAGTAACAGACACACGAACATTTAACAGTCTGCGGTTTTTACCCCGAATGTTTCTCATTATTTCGAAGGGTCCCCTTCCAGATCTTCGTCTTAGCACTTGTTAAACTTATTGCAGCCTTTTACGGCTTCCTTCCAACTTTGTTCCAAAAAATTGGCCAAAATCAGATAAGTGAAAACAGCATGTAAATTTTAGTAACGAAACATAAAGGAAAGAACGATTTTGGAAACTTGAAAGTAGACGCGATTATAATATTAAAACGGATCTAAGACAGATCGTGTGTGAGGGTCTAAATTAGATTTAACTGGCAAAGATACGTACAAATGGTACGCTTTTGTGAACACGATACTGAAATATTTGGTTTCATAAATACAGGAAACTTCCAACAAAATCCAGTGGTCTCTCAGAACCACAACACCAGCCACCCTGACTGACAATTTTTACCCCTGATGTGATGGGTCATTTCTCATAATCTCGGTTCAACGTCCGGGTTTCATCGGACAATGGCTACTTTCTCACTTCTCATGGTTTTGAGTGACAAAATCCACACCTTGCTCCCTACATTACCTGATCGTGCTCTTCTTCCACGAACTTCAACGCTGAAGGTGACAGTAACACGTTTGTTTACCTACAAAACTGCACGATGTCACAACCCATAATATTACCGCATGAACACTTACCGCGATGAAAACCTAAAATGTCATAACCAATACCGATTCGTCTTCTACAGGATATAATCTAACGACAGGCTTTTGGGAACACGGCAATAAGGTTTAGATAAGCATATTGTTTGCATTACATTTCTCGACAAACAGGCGATACTTGTATTACTGTACCCGGGTTTGAGTGGACTGCGTGTTGTTGCACTGCTTCTTAACCCTTTAAAGACGAAGCGTATCTGTTCTATATAAGGACTCAGTGCGTACCGCGCTGTAAACACTCTACACTTCGGTGATAAAAACCAGTCTCTTGATGTTTTATAAGGCAAAAGTTGCTCTTTGTTCTGAGATCCGTACAAAACACATAAACGCAACGTGGGCACCACGTAGAATTTTTTAATGTTAAACCTGGCGGTACGTAAAGTTACCGCTAGGCTTTGAAAGGTTAATATAACACGTGTACCACGCATGTGGGACAAACCCTACCACATACACAGCACTGTCGAGACCTGCCTAGAACCCTTAACCTTTTAAAGCCTAGCGGTAACTTTACGTACCACCAGGTTTAACATTAAAAAATTCTACGTGGTGCCCACATTGCGTTTATGTGTTTTGTACGGATCTCAGAACAAACAGCAACTTTTGCCTTATAAAACGTTAAGAGATTGGTTTTTGTAACCGAAGTGGAGAGTGTTTACAGCGCGGTACGCACTGAGTCCTTATATAAACAGATACGCTTCGTCTTTAAAGGGTTAATATGTTAAAGTTTGCTCTCCTGCTCAGATTGTCATTCTGTCACAGCAGCAGATGCTGTCCGCTCCATATAACACCGCTGTAACCGTCTCCTGATCTCGTCTTCATAGTCCCTGCGGACTGCGTCATATTTTATACGTCAGGATGTATCGTAGTACAAGAGACGTGTGGATAAAATCTGTTTGGCTGCTGGTACTTTGTACAGACAACTTTGAGATTTGGCCTTCACATTCAGCAGTCACTCACTGCAGCTTTTAATTTGTGTACGTACGAATGGGAAGTGCTGCCCACAGCACCAACATATGGACGCTCCTGAGGGGAAATTTTGTACCTCCCATATCACTGTTTCAGTACCTCTTGATGAAATTATTTGTTTCATTTATTTTTAAAATCACTGTTACATATTTCTTGCAGCTTAAGAAGAAGCAGACAACGTAGTCTGGCTCTGATAAATGGTAAAAGCTTCTGAGGTTTCTCCCATCTTGCGTCCCTCACGTGGCACCTACATTTCGACTTTTAACCTTTTAAAGCCTAGCGGTAACTTTACGTGCCACCAGGTTTAACATTAAAAAATTCTACGTGGTGTCCACATTGCGTTTATGTGTTTTGTACGGATCTCAGAACAAACAGCAACTTTTGCCTTATAAAACATTAAGAGACTGGTTTTTATAACCGAAGTGTAGAGTGTTTACAGCGCGGTACGCACTGAGTTCTTATATAAAACGGATACGCTTTGTCTTTAAAGGGTTAAGCTGGAGGCTGCAGGTTTACATAAAGTTCTATCATCCACCCACACTTCGACTGTGATGATGCAGACACTATACTTCTCCAAAATTATGATAACCATCTACCAGACTGTACGGTCACATGACCCAGAAGATCGAAAGAAAACTTGTCTGAGTTGCAAACGTTCGTAGTGATTACGTTTCTTGGACAAAAGTTTGGAAAGAATGTTATTTTCACTATCAACAGTCGGCAAAGAAATGTGTTAGGAATGGAATGGAAACAAGTTTGTGATAGTGCTGACTAGGTAGAGAGAAAGGGAGAAGACGAAAATTGTGAAGTCAACACATAAACTGCCGGAGATCCAGCGCCACTCCACCCACAAATGGATACCGAAAAGAAATATTGGGCTGAACTGTGTTTGCGTTTGCACAGTTTTATTTTCTGCCACAGATACAAAAGAAATTATTGAGACTTCCGGTTTTCAGTGCAGTAAGAAGGAGCAGGCATTGAAAAAACAGTGCCAAGTCGCTGACGACCACATCCAACAGATGGACTTCAATAATTAAAATACAAAGGTCACACTTAGCCTTCTTTTATTGCTCATTCTGGCTTATGCACGGAAAGTGAACACAGAATTACACGAAGAGACGAGTAGACAGATGCAGCTGTTATTCTTACAGTCTGTCCTGAAACCTTTCTGAAAATAAGCATGATTGCTGCTCTCCACTGTTCATAAGAGATTCTTCAAATCGATCAACAACAGTTGAAAGCACCAGCACCTTAGTTTTAAACTTCCGGGGGCATGTTTAAAAAGTCAGAATTAAGAGCATCATAGCGCAACGCCTCTCGGTTCTTCACTGGCGCAAGAATTTCATTACTTTATTCCAGCGTACTAACTGAAATACATCTGCTTCCTTTATTCCGTCACCAAGATGTTTCATGCGGGTTTGAACACACGGCCTTCTAAACTTCATAACCCCGAACGTTTGTGGCAGTTTACATGTTATTCCGAGGGACTCTTTGGGTACTTCTTTTGACGTTCATCCTACTAACCCACTAGAACGTACTTTACGTCGTCCGTTATAAGAGTATGTCGCTGGTAGTCTTCTATCTATATAACACTTAAAAAGCTCAGTTAATACGTCACAGAAAACACACCGTGTCTACAGTAAAAAGACAGTATGTTAATACTGTTTAGACAAAAAAGATAGGCAATGTACGTACAAACGTAACGCTGAGGCGCCTTCACCTAACACGGTTGCCGTGCAAAAGCAGTAAGTATTAAATATTTAGAGTGTGTCTGCAGCCTGAGTTATCCAGCATGCAAAGGGCATGATTCTTCTCTGCTGCACTAGCTGCCGGGTCTATGCCTCCTTCAGGACCAATTCCCAGGCGTCTCTATCCCCAGCTATTTTTCTCCAGCCGCGAATAACCATTTCCTTCAGATCATTTTCCAAATCATCCAACGATCTCTTTCTTGGCTATCCAACTGACCCTTTACCCTTCTGGCATATTCTTAAACACTTTCTTCCAGTTCTTTCTTCTGGCATACTGAACATAAAATTTTCTGTGCGGAAGTTGTCTGAAACATTTCTCGTTATAATAAACGGATATACTCCTCACGTAAAGTACCAGTTACACTTGTCAGATTTTGATGAAACTTTAATTTTTTCGACAGATTCTCCATAAATACTCAAATATCAGATTTCATGAAAATCCGTCCAGTAGTAGCCGAGTTGTTCCATGCGGACGGACAGGCGGACGGACATGACGAAGCTATTATTTGCTTTGCGTAATTTTGTCAACGCGCCTAAAAATCGCTGCTTGTTCTGACAATAATATAAAATACATAAAAACGTTCAGCAAACTTCACCCTCTCTTAATGTCACAGCAGGTATCTGTGTGCACTGCGTAGATTTTCCTCAAGATCTGTAGTGATTTTGTTCGTGTCCGAAATTCTTTCGTGTGCTCCTTGTCCAGCGTAAGATTACTAGTCAAAAGCTCGATGTTTTAACACAGAATGTTCACCCGTGCAGAGAAATTTGTAACAAACTGTTTCTGTGTACTTCGTATCATAGCAGTAGTTCTACAATAGGGCACTGGCTTTGCCTGAGAGGAATAAGATTTTTCAAATGCTTTATCCCGTAAATTAGCCACCGCGCTTGTTCGTGTACCCTTCGCAGAAAGTAGAAATTTCGCTTGAGTCGTCCGATTTCGTAAGTTCGAGTGACCACCACTTATTATAGCTGGTTATAGGGGATTCAGAAAAACGGCTTTGGGGTGTGTTCCCGTCGTATAATGTTCATAAGGAATTCCTTGAAATTCGGCCCATTGGTTAGGAAGTTTAAAAGAAGACACCGACACATACACAAACACACACATCGTGGTGATCGCGTAAGCGTTAACTTTTCTTTTCGAGTACTGATGGTACACTGACAATTTACAATCATATTTAATACTTCTCTAAGAAACAATCTACAAGTCGCTGTAATTATCTAAAAGCCTCTTTTCTACAACTCTTGCAATAACTTGGAACCACACTGTGCCCATTTTTTATGTCTGCGACTTCCTTAAGCGGATGTAAGATGTAACAACGCTTTCCGGGTCCAGAAGATGTGTTTAACCTTTTAAAGCCTAGCGGTAACTTTACATACCACCAGGTTTAACATTAAAAAATTCTACGTGGTGCCCACATTGCGTTTATGTGTTTTGTACGGATCTCAGCACAAACAGCAACTTTTGCCTTATAAAACACTGAGAGATTGGTTTTTTTAACCGAAGTGGACAGTGTTTACAGCGCGGTACGCACTGAGTCCTTATATAAAACAGATACGCTTCGCCTTTAAAGGGTGAATTCGCACTAGGTCCTCGGAAAGGTATTCACAAATGTAAGACTCTAGTCAAAGCTATGCACTATCCCTATAGTCTCTTTCCGCAGAGTCAGGTACCTTCCTGTTTGTACAACTTTATACCCGTTAACTGAAAATACATCACTAGACTTACAACTAGTGCTGAAAGGTACGTAATTCTCAGAGGTTTACAAGTTGGTAAACAACTATATTTAGGCGAAAGCAGAACTAATGACTCATCGTGTCAGACGTTCAAAGTCCGCCATTCACAAGGAGCACTGTAGATGTGATTAACACCCTCATGGAAAAGCACTCACAATAACGCTGCCATAAACATGGTCTGAACAAGACCCACTCGTAAATGGGCTGACATATTATACCTCCAACGTTATATAACGATGTTTTAAAAGCTTAAATTGTTGAACGAACTCGAAATAGTACGGTGACTAGCCTACTGGAGGTTTAACAGACAAATTGGGGTTTGTTTCTCGACAGTGGAATTGAGGACTACACAGTCCCTATCCATTTGGTGCAGTGACGCTTTCTTCGGGCGTAAAGCTTCAGCCGCGTGAAGCTGAACACTTGTTCCAATCTGACGCCGAGGTTGAAGAAAGCGTGCATCTATAAACCTACCTTCACACCCCATGCTTCTTAATGGCCTGGCGCTTAACTAAGAAATCGGAAAATTACCTCATACGAATAAACAGTGAAGGGCACTGAGATCGTAAGGAACTAATTAACTAACTCTATGGAGCAGCGTCCTTCCTGAGAAGCAGACAAGTCATCAGCTATTCAAGAAATACCCCGCATTTTATTCAACGCAAAGGTTCGTTACCGCATTCACAATAGCCAACCACCTGAGCCTATCGTGAGCCAGATCAATCAAGTCCAGGCACCCATCCCACTTCTTGAAGATCTATTTTAATATTATCTTCCCACCTACGCCTAGGTCTTCCAAGTAGACTCTTTTCCCCAGGTCTCCCCATGAAAACACTCTATGCACCACTCTTGTCTCCCACGCGTATCACATGACCTACCCATTGAGATGGTAAGGAAACAGGATTAAATCTGTTACATTACATTGCATCCTAAACGGGCAAGAAACAAAAAATGGAAATATCTAAAGATATATTGAAATCAGTCTCAAAATATCTTAGGTCACGAACAAATAGGATACAGATTAAGGGAATGTGAGAAGGCGCTGCTGAAGGAATATCTGGACGGGAGGTAGAGGAGTGGAGAACATTACGTTTGTATTCGTTAGGATTATAAGGGGGATAAGATCAAGAAACAGGATAAGCGGAATACGTAGCATATTTTAAATAATACGTTTACTTGACTACTGCTCATATACATCCTAAAACAGGATGTGTTTCAACTGAATTCGTCTAGCTCAAACAAGGAACGTGCGGTAAAACGTAAAGAACAAGATTAAGCTTTTGGTTTAGTAAAAGGCCTAAAATTCCTTAACCCCCCAACAGACTATTAATTTCTCAAGACCTACCTCATATAGAAATTTCTCCCCTTACTTATAAATGTTCATCCCCGCCACCTGTCCATCTAATACAACTGTCGTGCACAGTGTGACGCCTTTCCTCTCACCGTCCATTTGATCGCTCTGCCAACATTAGTTAGATCAATGCTACCTTAGTGTAAACATCCATACCGTGATTGGGCTTTCATATCTGACGTGGAGGGCCTTCTTCATCAATTTGGACCCTACGGGGTAAAATGCCCCTCCGTGATTAAAGCTCTCGACATGATTGATCTTGTGGAGGTCTCTGTATGACATTGATACCAAAGAGAAGTGATGATGAGGGGGCGGGGAGTTTGGCTCCGGTCAAAGGTTCCAGTTCACGTTTAGTGTACATAGACACAAAGAAGAGGCCTACTTTTAAAGGGTTTCATTGGAACTTGTGTGTCGGGCAGAAATGCACCTATCACTTCACTGTGTTACCAGTATTAATATGTGAGGTTACTTCGGTGATTACAAATACATATTCAGTATAAGCACAGCAGTAATGAACATGAAGCAAGCCAAATCTAGGGAATGTCTGGTACCACACATTCATAAACACTGTTGCCCCAGTCTGCTATCAAGACCAAAAATTTAATCTGTTGCAGCAATTATTCTTTATGACGTAAAACTGCTGATCTCAAGGTAAAGAAACAAATGTGTGGGACGGGAGAACTTTGAGCATGGTACCAGACTCAGAAGAAAGTAACACGGTAATGGTAAAAAATACACGAAGAACAGCTTCATGTTGTGCAATTTAACAAATTAATTAGAATTATCCTAACACTGAGTATGGCAAGAAGGGGGCATGTAGAAGCACAGCACAGATGAGAATGTAAAATAAATTTTGGTCTGAAAACCTGAAAGGAAAGGACCACTTTGAAGAGCAAGCCATAGGTAGGGATTGATATTAAGTACCTCGTGCAGAGATTGATTAGCAGCACTCTGCCCATCTCGATCACAATTTGGTCCAGATTTTGGTCCTGGTGAACATGAGAATGAACCTGCAACTTAATGCGGCCGGGGGGGGGGATCTCGTTCTTTTGCCGCTGGTGAGGTAGCCGCACCGCCGAGTGAACGAGGGTTACAATCATGAAGGTTCTACGGACCCAAGAATCAGAAATACAACACATAAATCAACATATCAGCACTACAAATAGTAATAAGCAAATAAGCATATTACTTAAAACAACACAACCAAATTCGCAAATTCGATAGCATGAAACAACCAATTTCTCATAAAACAAAATGAAAACAAATGCAAATACTGGGTGAACACACCATTTCGTCATCTAAGGCTTCACTGACGCCAACTGGGATGGTCAAAATATAAGACTGTAATCTTAACCAGACCAAACCAAGACACAAACAAAGACACACTGGTGGCCATAACTTTGATTGCAAACCCACATATAAAGTAATTTATCTTAAGCTTTTTTCGATATCATTGTTTGACTGTCCGACATTTCACCAGCCACGGCCGACCCTCCTCTCGGAAAGGAATTTTGAATGCACATGAAACCTTTCCCAGACTTTTTCTGGTGGTTCCATTCTCTCCACGGTCCGTCGTAAACTACTCGAGATTCGAGAGACAAGTCAGCACATACATGTGCATGGGTGCGATAAAGGTCGCCTTCAACAGCAACGAAAAGGAAACAATATAGGAGGACGCACAAAAGCGCCGCGGCCGCTAACCTGAGGGGTACGTTTCAAACCTCCGGTTTCCGCGAAGATAAATATCCTTAGTGGCTTAGCAATTATTAGGTTTCGTTACGGACATTCTGCAAACAACGCACAACAATTACAAGCAGGAAATTTCAGAAATGGAATTCACAGAACGAAGCAATGTCTGTGCCTCCTTCCTACTGCCTGCCCGCCATATTATCCTAGATGAACACTGCACATTTGGTGAAATTAAATACAGGAGTGACTTATTAAAAAACTTTCTACTCTTTGCAATTTAGTTGAAGTGAGACAATACGAAGTCAGAACACGCAAACATGTTGTCTGAGCAGGGGCTTCATAGTCGGCAGAGCTACTAGTCTAGGGGCTGGATGGCTCACGGTTCGAATTCCAGTAGTGGCAAGAGGGTCTCTCCTACAAAACGTTCAGACTGGCTTTGAGGCCCACTTAGCCTCCTATTCAACGGGTCCCAAGGCTCTCTCTGGGGGGGGGGGGGGCCCGGAGCGTGAGTTTTACCACTGACTTCCACCTAGTGCCGCTGTTAAGAATGAGTGGAGCTATACCTCTCTTCCTCCCATATGCTTTCATGGCATCAACAGGGATAACTTTACGTTTACACACATCGTCAACACTTCTGAGATATTAGCTTACGTTTTTTAGTTATCTAAAAACGTAAAGAAAAATGTTAGACACAAAATGAATACTCCGCTTCCCTCTACAAATTTTATTCTTACGCTTATTCAGGGAGATACGCAGGATCTAGGCTCCAGACGTGTAGAGAAACCCTAAGTAGATCTTCACGTAAGATTTCGCATCATTATTAATCAAATTTAATCAGGACTGAAATGGTTAAACGTATTTTACTTGAACTCCTCGATTTCAAACAGCCTATGACAAACCGATCAGCGCTTGTTGAATTATTTCGAGCATGGACGGACGGACGGACGAAGAAACTTTAATATGTCCTATGCAGGAATTCGAAGATACCTGAAAACAAAGACTTCATAAAAATAAATATACGTATCTTCGATGTTAGAAGTATGGCGACAAACTCAGAGGCATGTTTAGTTGTTCAAACACCAATGAAATAGAATTACACGGTTCTACTTTCATGTTAATGTTTTGGAGGAGCTGCAGTACGTCAGCTCTTTCACAAGAGAGGTTTAATAGAAATTTTTACACCACACGCGCCGCTAGTCACATAAGATAATTTCAGCGAAAGTAAATTACGTTTAAATGAATCCGAATATAGGATACAATTTTAATTAAATTGCCCTGTAGAAGAACTGTCGCCACAATGGTTTTCTCATTACCCTTTGTGTCTTTTCAATGTTTTCATTCTAGACGCTTGACGAAGAAATTGCATTTTTTTTTATTTTGCGCCTTCAAATGAGAAATAAAAAACTAATTTAACATCCCCTATTTCATCTTTCCAAGTTCTGAAAGACTTCACACTATATTCTCAACTTTTCTCCCGAAAAGTTACGCATGAAAAACAAAAGAATTTCTTACGAATGGTTCTGACAGACAGAAGCAAATGTAGTGGCGACATTTCTGTGGACTTCTCAAGTAATTTCTCTTCCTTTGATTGAAGAGTTATCGCGGTCCACACGATCCGTGAATGCAACAAGAATTGGATTCTTCCTTCACGTCTCACGGAGGCGAATTCATCAAATTAAATTACAGTTCAACACGACATGTAGACAGTAACATCGTAGTTTGAAACTTTAAAAATATGTCAAAAAGCAAGTTGTAGGAAGAAGCTGCATACCAGCATATGTTCATCAGGATCAGAACTTTCCTTTATGAACATATGAATTCAAATCCACGTAGAAGAATCAGAATTTGAAGTTGGGGCTAGAGAAAATAACAAAATGAGGAAAATCATAATCTGTATTCATCAGAAAACCTCAGTACATCGTCATATTTAAGAAATATGAGATGGACGGTAAAAAACGTACTGACGTATCACGAATTGTAGCGGAATTTTTGTAAAGAAAACTGAAGGGACGAGGCCTCTTTGGAAGACCTAAGCTTACTGAAAATTTAATATTAAAAAGGGATTTAAGGAAACAAATTTAGACTGGGTGGATATAGAGTGGACCTGTCTGGCTAAGGATGGTGTCCATTCAAATGATTACGTGAAGACGGGTATGAAAATTTGTGTTCCACAAAAGACGGGATATTACTTGTCGAAAGAGCAAGTGTTAACTTATGGAGGAAGATTCCATTCCTTGGTGTTAGTTAGTTGAAACACATAGATTTGGAATAACGGTAATAACCATACACATTCATGACTGGCTAATTAGTAGGTCACATAATGACCCACAGAACACAGGCTATATACCCTCAATTATATGGGATTGTGGCTGGATGAGGATTTGGAATAAATTTTCACGGCATGATTCTAGCTACTATCAACGACAATTTCAACCGCAGGGAATGCATACTGTCAGTGGGCTGTAATAGTGAATGGAGAAGAATATGCAGAGAGACTTTCATTACTTATGTACGGGCACTGATAGCAAAGATTATAAACCCCTCTGACAGAGAATAACTCACCGAAATTCCATACACAACAATACGACTATAGAGCTGCCGCTAGTGTACTGTGAAGGTGACTGTTTGTACGTTTAACTGGACACCAACTGCGTCATCAGGTGACGAAAACAGTTTGTCTTTAAAACGTAGTGTCTGAGTGAACTGTGGCAACGGAAATAGTCCTAACAGAAATTAGTGATATCTCGCATGTGTCACCATTGTCGAAGAATTTTAGTGTACTATTGACCTCAACGTGTTCACATCGTCGCCATATTGTAACTTTTGCCGTAAACCAGTACGTTTTATGTAAGGTAACATTTTAGACCAATATCCATAATATTTTCACACTTGTAGGTATAACAACTTACATTTATCAAGGTCAAAAACACTTCGCAAAGCTTCCATGTAGTTATGGTAAATACAAGTGGGATACTTTCCAGAGATCTAATACATGTCACTGGGGCCCTAAAGTAAGTGGCGCTAGTGTTTCTAGGTACTTATAAGTTTGCGCGTCGGACTTCTTATTAATGATTACGGGAAGTTTAGAAGTATGGCAAGTGGGTGGTCTCCAGCACAGAAGGTTTCGACTCGAAATAGATGGCGCGGGTGAACCCCTAGTTCGGCAACTTGCAGGAAACTTGTGCCGACCGAGGGATAACCAAAGTAACCTCAGGTCATAAACTACAACATATAGAAATCAGCAAGCCAGTCGATGCTACGTGTTACGGCCAGACCGACAGAGCGAACAGTCCCAAGCACTTGCAGGCATGCCTTAGTAAGGTTTCCGTTACTTTCCTCTGTGGTAAGGCGAAGGCCTCGGCCTAACCTAACGTATGGGACATTCAGCCAGCCTGCATGCTGCTCAGGTCGCAACGGCCTTCGTTCTACGCGATGGAGGCTCTATAATAAGTAATGAAGAGGGGCGCTGGTCGAAAGGACTCAAAATAATTTTAATTTCCAGAGAGTGTGCAATAAAAAACTAAATGAAATTTAGAATGAACTCGGACACAGTATTCACAGCGTTGTTGGCGTACTTTCCAATCTTCTGGCATACGAAATCGTGCCGACTGAATTTTCAGATAAACTTAATTCAAAAATCACCACCCAAATTCTGGACAAAGAAACCCATTTCTAACAGTTGCCCTTGTGACCCGATGTTTACTCTGAGGCTTGCTGGCTTCTGACAATCAGATTGACCAACAGCGGAAACGGTGTAGGAGAAATACAACTAAAGAGAGGACGAGGTTACCGGCCGATCAATAACTATGTCAACCATAAGGTGCGTTGGACACACACAAATCACTCTCCTTTTCTACCACCAATTTCTCGCCGCCAACAACACTAATATGGCAGCTGCGCGAATGTCTAAACTGAGACACTTATTTTACATCTGGTTCTGCAATTTGACACCGCAAAGGCTCGTTTACACGGTGTCTCTTTTTCGTGCATCGGTGCATGCAACTGCACATGCGCCGACGCCTACTTCAAGGCGCAAGCGACGCGCGGCTCTTAAATCATGCATCCTCCTGTTCACACGTTACTGAGAGGCACGTTTGTTTGTATGAAGAAACGCTTTCAAAAGTACTAAAGTCTGTGGCTATCGTTGCTTCTATCATTGTAATTGGACACAAAAGAGCAAAAGGTTAAAGAAAGAGTAGAGCTATACCTCTACGCCCCCCCTGGGCCTTCATGGCCTGTTATAGGGTTAACTTTACCTTTACCTTAAATACTTTTCTCCTAGCTCCTGGAGAACAATGCTCCAAATTTCTGGACTTTCATAATTTTTATCTGATGAACGCCACAGCACTGGATATTCTATGTATTCTTCAACAATATCTAATGTTTTTTCTTACGTATTCCAGTCCATCATGTCTGTTCTCTAACATAAAAACATTTAAATTAAATGCTTCATACCTATTTTAAAATCAATAAATAAACCTTTATTGAAAATTCATACTTACCGATAGACCAAAATTAAATCTATGCAGCAACAACAAACCATTAAAGCACAAAAACGCGTGTTGCACAGTGTGACGCATGGAGATGTCCATTGAGTGTGGGGCGCACATACAACTACCTGCGCCTGCCCGTGCGCACAGGTATGACGCATGTGGCGCTGCATGCTGCAGTCTGCCTCTAGCCGCATGCTTCAAGTTACATGAAAAGAGGAACCGTCTAAACGCACCTTAAAGTATTCGAAATATACGCAACATTTCAACCGTACCAACCAATACTTATCTTCCATTTAAGAGCGGTAACGAACGAAAAATTGGAGACGGGCACATGAAATTTGGAATTGAGATTAATCAGTATTATAGGTCCATTTAAGCTACTGGATGGTAAAGTAGCAAGGATAAGTGAGTCGAATTCTACCTCCACTCCCTCACATGCCTTTATGGCGAGCAGAAGCAGAAAGCTACCAGCCTATGATAGATTTTTCACGCGTTAAAAATTACAATTTAGGCGACAACGCGAACGAGTGAGACTACATTAGGGAAACGCACATTCTGAAATAACGGAATGTAGGCTTACACACAGAAATGCATCACTCAACCGTATAACAGTGAATTTATTTTGCCTGATTTCAGGCTTCCGCCGCGACATAGACCAGATCTCCGCTATTCTGGGATCCTACACAGCGCTGAGTGGTAGTTCTGCCGTTTCGGGACAACCTAGCTGTCTCATCTTCGAGGATAACGAAGCCCATTCTTGGACTTCTTGACCGTTGAAGATGGACTGACTACTACTTAACGCTGCCTAACATCCCAGAACAGCGCAGACCTCCGTTAATTTATTTGTTACTGTACTCACGAAACAGAAATACGTGCCTTTCATTTATCCCAGAATTCCAACCTCGTTGCAGGTCATAGCGGTACACCACGTACTGTAAACATAGAGCTTGAACTTTGAATTAAGTACCAAGTCATGAAGGCATAGTGCGGGATGGGGTATAGCTAAGCACAATCTGCATCTCAGCATTAAATGGAAATGCGTCACCAGCTTTACGATCCAGCCGTTTTATCCTCAATAAGCCTAACTGGCAGGAGACCCGACAGACCAACGAGTCGCTCTGGACGCACCAGAAAAGAGGAAATTCAGTGCCTGTGAAAAATAGCGAACACCAATTTCCCGGAATACGAACGAACCAAGCCACTATACTGAGTCATTCCAATTTAAATTTGAGAGAATTTACGATAACTCTACAAGGAACAATTCTACATGAATGTCACGAATTTTTAAAGAAGGAACTACGTGTGTGTGATCACTCAAATTACACTAAGAATAGGATACCAAAGCATTTTGCTTGTTCCAATTTAACGGTCACAAAAGCAGAGGCAGTAATATTGAGGGCGAATGCTCAGTTTCGTACATTCTTTCCTGCCTCCCAGTTGCACACAGAATTTTCTGTATTCTCATTGCACTCTTCGGTATTTGAACAACAGCTTTGAACTTCTAGTCTCCTCATTTACTGACAGCAAAACGTCCCACGCCAAGGTCCAGCTGAGAGCTCTTGTGATCGTGGTAATGACTCTTCGTGTTGCCTAACACACAAGGAACTTCTAGGCCAACTAAGTGACTGTCACGTTCTATAAGACTCTGCTTCATGGAGGCTGTTAATCATCGACTAGGAAGTCCAGAAAAATAAAGGTAAAGGCCGTTCAGGTACATGCCATGACTGGCACAGCGAGGGAAATACAGGTATAACCTTGGC
Organism: Coptotermes formosanus; assembly: GCA_013340265.1. NCBI lineage: Eukaryota > Metazoa > Arthropoda > Insecta > Blattodea > Rhinotermitidae > Coptotermes > Coptotermes formosanus. The sequence goes on from BLKM01000221.1 coordinate 144,848, forward strand.
AGTAGGTGGGGTTGGCTGCAACGCCATTTCCCGGCGGATTTTCCGCCCAGAAAGAAACCGGTATCCATTGTGGAGGAACCAGGATGGGCCTGAGGGCCTGTCTGAATGGATACGCAGAAGAAAAAGTTTCTTTAGAAGTCTAGTAAGGGAAAGGTAACATCATATGGATAACTCTGAATAATAAAGCACTAACTACAAACTACTAAACGTATAATCGCATCGACCCATACATACTTATATATATCACATTTTGATATATGCAGGATCCTAACTGAATACACTCGCACGATTATAAATGTTGAATAGAGAGGCTGGGGAAAGCCAGAGGAACGTGATAAATACTTAACTGCTCCACGAAGACAGTCCGGAAAAAGCTCAGGAATCAAAAAGAATAACAGTCACTAAACCACGATGTACTGGGAAAACTGCATGATGACGATGACGACGGTGATAATGATTTGTGCATGATAATGATATTAATAATTTTTATTCTTCAGTGTAATTAGGTTTGTTACAGTAATGAAGATGATATGGATATGTAAGACAGGAAAAATTGGGAAATGTACACAAAATGTTGGTTCCAAACGCAGAGTGGAAGATAAAACTTACACGATTTATGCGTAGATGGGATAAAAGTATTCAACTGCATCTTAAAGAAATAGACCGTGAACATTTGTACTGAGTTCAGCTGTATAAAGTATGGGTCTAATAGATGAAATTTTGCGAAAATGGTAAGGATGTTGAAGGCTCAAGAAGTACAAAGAGTACGGTAACATTATAATTACTCCAGCTTTTCGATGAACGTACTGTATGCAGTTACAGTGAATTCCGATGCACCCGTGTCTGTACATCACGACACGATGGAAACCAAGACGGGCAATTTACGTATCAACGTAACACAGAAGTGCGTTTGCGTAACCATTGTTACCATGGAAAAGCAGTAAGTATTACATATTCTCAATGTGTGTTTGCAGCCTTTGTTATTTAGCGTGCAAAGCGCATGCGTTGTATTGTGTCTGTCATCTGTAGTCAGTGTGGCTCTACCACACTTTATAGATTATCTCATAAATGGCAGCATTTTCGGGAAAAGGGTTATTGAACATAAAATTGTATTTTGATTTTCTCTACAACTTGGGCTGAAATATGTCCCATTCTAAAAAGAATTCAGCGAGGCATTATCATAAATGCACACAGGTCTTTATTTTATCAAATGATGCAAGACGTACACGTGAAATTAAATCCAGAACTGCCATGGCAAAAGCAGCATTCATCAAGAGGAAGAAGAAGAAGAAGAAGAAGAAGAAGAAGAAGAAGAAGAAGAAGAAGACGACTCTTTTCACTAGCAAATTGGACTTAAATTTAAGGAACAAACCAGTAAAGTGCTACACTTAGAGCATAGCTTTGTACGGTGCTGAAACGTGGACACTTCGGAAAGTAGACCAGAAATATCTAGAAAGATTCGAAATGTGGTACTGGAAAAGAACGGACATCTTTTATTCCGATTGTGTGAGAAATGAAGAAGTATTACATACAGTCAAGGGCAGGAATAACCTATATACAATAAAAACAAGAAAGACTAACTGGATTTGTCACAAATTGCGTAGAAACTGCCTTCTAAAACACGTGACTGAAGGAAAGTTAGAAGGAAGGATGGACATGATGGAAAGACGACGAAAGAGACGTAAGCAGCTACTGGATGACCTTAATGAAAAGACAAGATACTGGAAATTGAAAGAGGAAGCACTAGATCGCACTGTGTGGAGAATCGCTTTGGAAGAGGCTATGGACCTGTCGTTAGCAACTGGAGAATGCACGAACGAGGTCTTTGTGTTAAGTACCCGTTATTCTTGTCAGATTTTAATGAAACTTAAATTTTTCCAACAGATTCTCGAAAAATACTCAAATATAAAATTTCATGAAAATCTCACCAGTGTAAGTCGAGTTGTTCCATGCGGAGAGACAGACGGAGAGACACGACGAAGGTAATGGTCGTTTTTCGCAATTTTGCGAACGCGCCTAAAACTCTAGAGCAGAACACCAGACTGAGGTGACAGGTCGGCTTCCTGTTCCGGTAGTTCAGTCACCGTAGCAGGCACGGACTTTGGTGTGAGCGGACGGAAATGGGAATGCGCCACACAGTCTTTGAGAACAAGGCAGCTAAAAATGCACCACCTCTAACAAAAATCGAATTCCATGCGCCACAGGCAAATATTAAAGTAAGTTCCACTTTAAATTCAGGGGCAATAGGACACATATCGCCATGAACACACTGCCATTTCCTGCGAACCATGTTCGATGCCTGCTGTCATCTGTGTTTGTGTTCGGTCCAATGGTTTGTTATTACAAGAGACAGGGGGGGGGGGGGGCTAGAGCTTGGGCCAAGTTAGGTCTAACCGGTCATCCATGGACAAAGAAGAGAATTCCGATAGGCAGTGTGGTTACTGGAGCGTTCGTTGACCGAGTTATTGTATTATCGACTGGGAGTAGGCGCCATATGATTTAGAATAACCAAGTTCTATAGGTCCATACATGCTCTTTCAGTTTCTTTCCATTTTCTGACGTTCTCACCCTTGTCTCTTTCCTCTTCCTTTCCTATTGCTGCCTCCTGGGAATATACGAAGAATTCTAGACCGCCCTCACAAAATTTCGAAGAGAAGATTTCATCATACAAAAACCTCTGTAACCGTAAAGGATTAGACGCCCCATAAAACTTTTATAATATAGAAAAGGATCTTGTAATACCAGCACTATTTCAATTCAATTTTAGCTTGAAAGAGAATAGGGCACAGGACGAGAAGACGATATTGCAGTAGGAAAAGTGAACTGAATGACGTGCTGCGCTCTAGGGATGGTTTGAACAACATTCAACTCTTAGGCGGTACATACAGAATTCTAAGTATCAAGACGTCTCACTAATAGATTCGGTTTGTAACTTGTACAGGACGCGCAGTGGTGAAAGTATAAAAATGTGGCGATAAAAATATAACGTAGGAGACCAGTCGCTAAACCTGAACAAATACGGGTAAGTGGAATATAATTTGTGTTAATATTTAATGGGAACACTTTGGTAAACAACTACATATCATAAAGATTACAAATAACAAAACACCACCAAAGAAAGTAATAAAATTCATAATAAAATATATGAGAAAAGAAAATACCAAGATGTAGTACTTAGAAGTAAGCATTCAGATAATTAAATGGAAATAGTCACGGTTAAAGATTGGAGGTTTTGTGTGTGTTTGTACTGGAAATTCGTGTATTTGGTTCCTAATAAAAAGAAAGGACGGTTCGCTGTCAGATTAGAGTAAAGCATATAGCAAATATATACATATATATAAAATAAATGTAAATATTCTTTGGGGTTTGTCCATATATTTCGGAAGCCGGCCCTGTTTTGGACATCAGGCGCAAATCTGATGGAATATTTTGACAGACATACAATCAGTGGACGGACGTGGTCTCACCGTGAAAAACGCCTACAAACTGCGCCATCATTGCCACAGAAAACGTGTTTCCTCACCAAAAAAGAGCAATTATGTCCCTGTACATCTTCAACCGACTGGTCTTTCTAATGGACACGGACGGCGTAGGTATGAACGGATGTTTTACATACATAACTCAGATAAACCTCAGCTTGAAAAGGGTTGAAAGTCCAGTGTGAGGATAAACTTAGTGATAAAAGAGGCAAGAACAAACACGATTGCGAGCAGGAATAATTAATTCCACAGAATAAAGAAAAAGAAAGAATTAACGTCAAAAGAATGTAACACAATTTATAAACAGCAGTATAGGGTAGCACAGGTTATGAAGCGAACCCCTACAGTTGAAACACTGCAGATCTTGAAAATGTTCACTGCTGACACACTTTTAACTTTCTTCGAGCCACGCTACAACTGGAAAATTTTACACCAAGTAACATCAAATTTTGTACGAGTCGTAATTGGGCTAATAACCTAGAGATTACGTTAAAGACAAAAAGTGTGGGTCTGTGGAATACATAAAACTGACAAAAAATAATAACTGGTGATATCCTGTTAACACGGTTGTTAACCTTGTTATGTACGTTAAAGACAGACAACTTTGTTAACTTTTTTCAGATTTTCAGGGCGGTGGGTATTAAATTAACAACACTTAACTTTATTAGATAGGTACCACAAATTCCAAAGGAGGGCTGGTCACTACTTAGAATGTTCAACATTGTAGACTGAGCCAGCAGGTTCCGGCGTAAAATTTGTTATTGCCTAGCATGCCTGTACGGCTTCTGATCTCAAAACACCGTAATCTTAATTAGGAAGTTTTCTGAGCAGCTGATCACCCGTAACATTCCGTGGTTAATCAAGGATTTGTGGCTGCTCCACTAAAAGTTTGCAGCTAGGAACGTTTTACCTTACACGGAATTCAGAGTCAGCTCCAGGAAGAGACGGATACTGACGGCTTGTATCCGTCTAAACACATACATAAGCCTACCTAACACTAATGAAGGGTACATGAATTAAAGTTGGGCTATGATGAGAATGAAGACATGTTTATCAAGCTGTGTGCCAGAAGCTTCCATCATACTCCACTTCAACCTGAACTCTCAGCTTACAATGTGACTAGAAATACAACAGGACAATTTCCATAATGTCATCTCCTTTCAGGATGGAATCGAAGCGTTACATACCTAAATTACTGACGTTTCAACGCTAACAGGAGCTTATCCAGGGGAGGAGGGGAGGGGGGATGCTGCCGAGCTGCAGCCCCCCATCCAAATCGAAATAAAAAAAGAAATTTTATTGACACAGTGATATCAAAAGTTTTACGCCAAAATCAGCCACTGAAATCGGCTGACGGCTAGTACATTGGAATTTTGAAAAAGTATAATAAACTTAAGAAGTCTCAGATGAACTTAAGTAACAAGAAGATTAAACCTTGTAATTTAAATCACGTGAGTGAATCATGAAACATGTGGTTGTACTTATATGTAGACGTATATAAATGCACTTTCAAACAGTGTTATGTTCCAGGTGTATTTATGACATGATTTTTTTATAACACAGATTTTAAAATCACACATACATTTTATATAGTCTCAGGATCAGCTCCCCTCCCACAGTGAAAAATTCTGGGTCTGCTCCCGAAAGATAATAATATTTGCATGTAAAATGTTAACTTTAATCTAATATGGATTGATTGTTAATACATGAAGCGGTGGAAATAAATGACACTATGTAAGTCAGAAGTACAGATATCAAAAAACAAATATTTTAGGCAGCAAACTCCTCTAAAAAGTATTTAAAAACCCAGTTCCTTCTTCTCAGAAAAATACCTGAATTACAAAACCAATCGGATAATTTTATGTAGGGGAGCAGCTGCAGTTTGCGGTGCGAATCATAAGAAATGAACTGTGTAAGTAAATAATAAATTTATGTTACAACAAGTGGTACATATCGTTAGAACACTGCTTCCGAGGCTTAAATGTAAAAAGTTTCTGCTTATATTTCACATGACGTTTACGAAGCAAAAAAGAGCGCGTTGGGTTAGTGGAGAAGTGATATACGTGCAGAAGGTACGACTAGCTTGTATCTGGATTAAATCAGCAGATACTCCGATATTCATCGCTGTATTACTCCGTATATTCACACGTCGTCATGATAACAGATTCCCGTGAACGTCAAAGGCCTTATTTCGACTCAGCACTCTCCATAATTAATGATTCTAGAGCTTATAATCCGTACGATAGGGGTATAGTAACATAACAATTAACTCTATGGGGCGCAGAAAGTAAAAGTGGCCCAGCTACGTAAGACATTACCCACCTCTTAAGAAACTATATGGTCAAAGATCATGCTGACAAGTGCCTGTTAGGCCTACTAGTCCTTACTTTGAGCCAGATAAACCCTTCCACCCCATTCCTCTTATCACTTGTTTTGTTAGTATTAACTTTTGCACCTAGATTTTCAAATGATCAGTTCCCTTAGCCAAGGAATCAATACACTAGAAACCCAATAACATAGTACAAATCTTCTCTAATCAGTTTCTATGAATTTACCTAATAAAAAAAATTCCCTTTAAGAAACAAGAAAGTCGTCACTGTTTCAAAAATATCTCGTCCCTGGATCTTATCTTGAGCCATTTCGAACCAGCTAATATCTCGGTCACGCATTTGCCTACATAAATGTTAATACCGTACTTCTACATACGCCTCAGTCTCCAATGTGGCTCTTTCACATTCATTTTTAATTCTAAAATTTGTTTTCATTACACTTCTAAATTCTTCCGCGAAACACATTCATAAAATCGTCCATAAGATCATTTACGGCTGACATATGAGAAATAATTAATGTGGAATTATTTAAAACTTACGAAACGTTATACAGGAGTCACATAGCATTCATTTGCAGTTAAGTCAGTCTATGGGACTCCAAAAGATTTATGTCCTCCTTCGGTTTATAAATCTCTTAATATTAACATTCAAACAGGGTATATATCTGCACGCACATTTCCTAACTTCCTAATTTAACTGTATTATTAATACTTCTACATAGAGTATCCCAGAATAATGTTCCCATATTGCATTTCTGTTGTTCGTCGTTGTAGATCGCGTTTTCGCACTAATGTAGGGCAGTTAAGAGCATTTTAAATAAGACAAGCTTGACTACACCTGTGTGCTACTACAAGTATTCTTGCTTCGTACGTGAGTTTGTATTACGAAATGTTATAAATAATGCATGAAACAAGACAAAATTATTATGGCATATTCTTTATGAAGGGCCAAGAATTCCTTTATATTGTTATGTACGCCAGTAATTAGGCATAATTACGAATGGAAGCAGAAGATGGCAAAACTGGACCGTATGTACGAGTCGGCAGGGCAGTGTCCGCCTTAGCCGAAAAAGTTCTTCCAGGCTTTCTTTTTCTGCTAACCTGATCTTAATACGTAAATGGTGCTGCCTTTCAAGAACTTTTAAACTGTCGAGTTTAAGAATCACATTTTTTGATGATTTCCATCGAAACTGTAATGGGATTTACGCTAGTAATCTTATCCATTTTTCTGGTCGGTCTTTGATCTGAACTCCGGATTAATATGCAACCATGAAGAAATCCTACTCAGGAAAAGAGAATTTGAAGGACGACAGAATATGCATATTACAAAGGAGAAATACTGATTCCAAATGGAATTAAGTCTAAATTAATAGAATTATTTCTTACCAACCAGTGTAAAATAAAACTAACAAGAGATGAACCAAACAATTTTGTGATAATTTGAAGCTTGGAATAGGGTACAATAGGCTACTTCCTTAATTTAAGATAATACAAATTCCTTTAGAGTAATTAGAGAACACCTTTTGATCAAAGTAAGAACTAATGTCTACCCCGTTCGGACGCATTCCTTTTGTCTCTTTTCCTAACCACCAGATAATTTCAAGAAATTCCTTCTATAGGTCTGCAGTTTAACGCAGAATTGCGTCTGTATCTATGTCATTATCGATCTGGAGCTCTTCTGATTTGCCTCGTTAGAGAAATGACACAAATTCACGCTGACTCGCGCGCGCGCGCGCGCGCGCGCACACACACACACACACACACACATGAAAATTTAACCAGTACTCCTTTTCTTTCTAGGTTACGGGCAGTCGCTCTTAGGAGACAAAGTCTGCAACAATTATAATCCTGGTTTTGCTTTTTATGCAAGCTTATCATTCACTTTTAAAGTTAAGTTGTATTCTCTAATCAGACACCCTTTCAAAAAGAATAATTTAGAAACAGACTGAAAGAGAAAGCCTAAATAAAACAAGGAAATCCTTGCTTTTTACCTTCGCTCTTCGGTAGAAAACATTAACAGTATTCTAGACCTGCATTTAAGACGTACTCGGTTTGGATCTAACTCAAATGACCAGCAATCCCGAACGTGTTTTAAAAATTGTTTGATGTTACTCTGAAACGTCAAACACTCATTCCTTCCAAATTTGTAAACCTTTCATTGCTGCATGCTTTCCCATCTCCTCCAAGCACGCATATTTTGTACAGTTGAAATATTGCTGCTAAATATTAATAAAAACCAACCATACAACAGGGTAAAGACCCGAGGCAGAAGGCGTGTAGTGTCTTCTACCAGTCGGAAATAGGTTCCGCAACTTTTAAACCCTCCCTAGCTAGGAATTTATGCTTTTGTATTGTAAATACTTGGAGGTGTATGAGGCAAGATTTGTTATTTACTGAGCGTGCTGTTGTTTCTTAACACGTGCGCTGCTATGAAGTATGGACGTCTGGATTCACATCTGTTATTTGTTGCAAAACGTCGGAGAAGGCTAGCCAAAGGTACCTACGCAAATCGTCGTGTGCCGATGTAGTTGCCCTTTACTAATTACTGCATATACTGCATGTCCCGGTTTATGACGGACCTTCATTTTTGTCTATGCAAAAACATTTTCTTTACTGATAAAAAAGAACTCATACAGTTGCCACGACAGGAGACTCCTTATGGGAGATTCAGGAGGAAAGATGGACAGAGTGGGGACGTTTCTTGGTGAGGAACGGTGTATATGGAAGACGAAGAAGTTCGGAAGGGTTACTGCAGTACTTCCAGCGGAGCGAAAAAAAACTGCTTCAGTTCTTTGTGAGACTTTATGGCGATGCCCACACTGAGATCTATATTGTAACAACACCAATGTTGTCACCATCTTTCATTCTTATCCGCCAGTTTTCTTCGAATTTATTTATTCCCGAAAAGGGGATTGCCGTTATCCAGTACGTCCCGAGATGCACATTCGCCAACCTACATTAACCTTTTAAAGCCTAGCGGTAACTTTACGTACTACCAGGTTTAACATTAAAAAATTCTACGTGGTGCCCACATTGCGTTTATGTGTTTTGTACGGATCTCAGAACAAACAGCAACTTTTGCCTTATAAAACATTAACAGACTGGTTTTTATAACCGAAGTTGAGAGTGTTTACAGCGCGATACGCACTGAGTCCTTATACAAAACAGATACGCTTCGTCTTTAAAGGGATAATGTTCAGCTCAGTATACTGTTCCTCGATCGTGGGTACACCCAACGTTTGTATGCAGAAGCCTTATGACAGGTGTTCGCCCTTGCACGGTGTCTTACCGCAAGGGTCCAAGATGAAAATCAATGATAAGTTCTTTTCTGACCAGTCCTCCCCGCTATCCACAAAGAACACAGTTTCTTTAAGGTTCCCAGGCTTCGACGTCTTGCTGTTCTGATAAGTAATATTAAGAATAAAATGAGTATGCAGTAGCGATAGTAAGATCCTGACAGGGGGCAACTGAGGTAGCCGGAGAGACACCTCTCCCAGTGTCGCTGCTTCAAGAACAAAACTCACACAGAATGTTCGTGTATCGAACACAGGCCTCCGCGATGACAGGCCAGTGATTTAAATACCTGAGCCATGGCACCGTCAAAGACTATTTATAAACCCGAATAACGAAAGGCCTTGGGACGCAATGACTTGTAGACTTAGCTAATGCGCGGTTTCATGCTTCCGTCGCAGTATGAGTGAGATCTGCATTCTTCTGGAATTTTGCACAACGTATATTGGTATTTACCAACGTTTCGGGACAACCTATCGGACCCATCTTACAGGGTAAAGCAGTTCTTAGATAGGTTATACTGAAACATCTGTAAAATCCTATGAATCTATGCTGCGTAGAATCCCAGAACAGCGCAGACCTCTAGAACAGCTAACCCTTCAAGGACCAAAAAATAATGCACTTTGTATAGAAAGATTCAAATCTTACGGCACAGAAAACAAGAGTGTGCCTTCATTGGAAACAAGAATCCGTGATTGAAGTGCGAGAAAATAATAGTTGTTGATTGTAAGGATCCTACGGAACATGCAGTGGACAAAATGCGGAGACGTTAGTATTAACCCGGCAATATATACATTAACCCTTTAAACACGAAACGTAATCTTCTTATGTAAAGACTCTGTGCGTACCGCGCAGTAAACACTTTCAACCACGGTTATAAAAAACGAACGAGTTGCTGATGTTTACGGCTAAAGTTGCAGTTTGTTTCGAGATATGTACAAAACACATAAACGCGATTTGAGCACTATGTAGAATTATTGAATGTTGAACCCGGTGGTACGTAAAGTTACCGCTAGGCTTTAAAAGGTTAATCACTAGTTGCGAGCTTTAGAAGGATACAACCCCTTCAAGAACAGAGCCTCTCAAACTCCTTGCCGAACTTCTATTTTCGAATTATCCTCAGATCTCACATTCTCTCTTATGAACAGTTTGCCCACGAGAAGTCTCTGTGCAGTTGCTGTTTCACTGACTGCAAACCCAACCTACCGTAACGCCCCTTATTTGACAATAATTACAATCGCGTGACTTTTTTCCCTTGTACATGCCATAAAGAGAGAAGATTTATAGCTCCACATATTCTTAACCTCAGCTCTAGACGGACTGAGTTAACTTCGCGCCCCGGCTGTTTTATCCCCGGTGATAAAACACCGGTACCGATTAACCCTTTAAAGACGAAGCATATCTGTTTTATATAAGGACTCAGTGCGTACCGCGCTGTAAACACTCTTCACTTCGGTTATAAAAACCAGTCTCTTAATGTTTTATAAGGCAAAAGTTGCTGTTTGTTCTGAGATCCGTACAAAACACATAAACGCAATGTGGGCACCACGTAGAATTTTTTAATGTTAAACCTGGTCGTACGTGAAGTTACCGCTAGGCTTTGAAAGATTAAACAGAAGGCTGGGTGAGTCCCAAAGTGGGTCTGGATTTTCTTAGGAAGTGAAAAGTTTTTTGCCTCTGCCAGAAATCAAACCCCGTACGGTCCAGCACGTTGTGTTGTCACTGTACAGATTAAGCTAGAGTACCCCTGAGCAATATATAGGCCTACATGTACTCATCGCCACTGGAAGCTGACATTTTAGGAGCAAGAAGAACTGGACTCATTTTCACATTGTAATTCCTAATTCCTAATTTGGCCCGTCCTGAGGTAACCAGTCAGCCTAAAAACACCACGCGAATTCCTCAAAACGATAAACCAACCAACACTCTCAAGTAGCGCAGATGTGTTAACTTATATTTCACTGGAATAAAAGCATATAATTGCAATTTCATTCCGGAATAATACGTGCAAAAGAAGAAGTAAAATGGAAAGAGCTGTTCGACTTTGTATTCATTTGTTGCTGTGTACTGTCCTTTAGGAGGCAAAACGTTATAGCGGAAGAATGAAAATGTAAAATTCATATCGTGACTAACGAAGAGGGGAAAGGGAAATAAGCATTCGTTCAGTCTCCGTCGGTAATGACATTCAGACAACAGCTCGCAGCTTGAAACTCTCCTATAAAAAGACTAATAACTTCGGTACACACACCAACATTACTCATAACATCTACTAACTTTTCAAATTATATTTTAAGATGAAGATCAAAGTCTTCTGGGATGTTATGCCGTAGCCTATTCACTGGTAAATAATTACGAAGGAACGTTTCGAAGGAAGGTAGTGCCTACATCTTCAGGGTTAAGCAGTCCAAAAAGCTGTTCTTTGATCTGTTGACCCTGAAGATGTGGGTACCATGTTCCTCCGAAACGTCGGTAATTATTTACTAGTCGATATGGTGTAGCATCCCAGAAGACTTGACTCTTCAGCAACACGGTTGTGACAGCCCCAGATCTACAATCTAACTTCTTTCCGACTATACACAGTAGCCAGTGCAGCCGGCAGTGACTATGCTACGGACTGGACAGTTGAAAAATTAGGGTATTATACCACGTAGAAGCACGAGATTTATTCTTTTCTCGACAGTGTTCGAACAGAGTGTGGAGCCAACAGAGCCTCGCATCTGATGGGTACTGTCGGCTCTTTCCTGGGGGTAAAGAAGTCGGGGCGGGAAGCTGACCACTTAGGCCAACCTCCACCTAATCCGTAGGTCACAGACGGGTGGGTCTATACTTCTTCTCTCCCACACCTCTTTATGGTGAGATGCTTAAGAAAGAAGAGACCGATTCTTTTACCTTTTTAGTTCGGCCTGCCCTTGTGGCCATGTTGTCAGCAGCGCGCACGGCTGTGATCTTGACATTTCCAAGAATTTAATGAATGACGGAATGAACGAATCAGTGGATGGATGGATGGATGGATGGATGGATGGACGGACGGACGGACGGACGGTTGGGTGGGTGGGTGGGTGGTGTGTTGGCGGATGGATGGATGGATGGATGGATGGATGGATGGATGGATGAATGAATGAGTGAATGAATGAATGAATTAATTAATTAATTAATTAATTAATAAATAAATAGTTGACTGACTGATTGATTGCATTGATGGGTGGATGAATAAACAAATAAATAAACAAATAAATAAATAATGATTTACTGATTGCATGTATAAATGGATGAATAAACGAATAAAATAAATAAATAAATAAGTAAATAAGGAAGTAAATAGGTTACTAAATAAACACATAAAAGCTTAAGGTTCCCACTGGGATAATTGGTTTGAGCTACGGCTGAGGTTTCAGTTGTCCCAAATTCTATTCTCGGACACAAGGCCGCATATCCTAGCTAGAATTCTTCGCGGTTTTGCGCAGTCCCTTAATACTTCCTTAAAACACGTCATGAACGCTTCCTTCCACGTGCTATTGAATACATCGTGGACAATAGTTCTCAAAGTCGAAGTTACACAGCTGAAGGCGAGTCCCTAATAAATTCGAAATATCAGTACCTCCACATTAGTACAAACAAAAGCCCCAAATTATACACCCCTTTATACCACCTACATGTCCCGCCCATCTGAATAGTTTGATACTGCCAATGTAGATGTGAGAGGACTGTGACAGGCTTTTGTACACACGGTAACGAAACTTCGCGTTCCGCTGAAGCCGCGGAATTTGACAAACTGAGGGAATACTGTTTCGTCAAAGGGCACTCTGCTCCACGCAGCTCGTTTGATGATACTAGGTCTGACAAGTCCCACTTTAAAGACGAAGCGTATCTGTTTGATATAAGGACTCAGCGCGTACCGCGCTGTAAACACTCTCCACTTCGGTTATAAAAACCAGTCTCTTAATGTTTTATAAGGCAAAAGTTGCTGTTTGTTCTGAGATCCGCACAAAACACATAAACGCAATGTGGGCACCACGTAGAATTTTTTAATGTTAAACCTTGTGGTATGTAAAGTTACCGCTAGGCTTTAAAAGGTTAAAGGGTAAAGACAGGCAGTTGAGTCGTTATTTTCGGAACTGGAAGCGAAAGCAATGAACTACTTCGCTTCAACATGTTTTGGAGACAACTTCATGTCACTTCAAAGAATCATATTACCATGACAAAGGCACTGTTTACACATTACAGAGATTTAACGAAACCAATTCATGGCTTAAATCAGTATTCCTCTGCGTATATTTAGCCACTATTTTATTACATTTCCAGCCAACACCACATGGCAAACGGATATACATAACATTTTGAAGATTAAGGTTCATCTAATGTTTAAAAATTACGTTTCCCAACGACAGACAATTTCTCCATTGCAAAGACCGATCAATTAGTTTTGTTTAGGGAAGTAATCTGTGTTTATTCCGAAAATCATACGAAACCCATAAATACGCTCATTGGTAAAATCCGAAGTATTTTAATTAATAAGCACGTAAAGCACCTTTTAAAGGCTTAATGCTCATTACTTTATTCATTTACGCGCTCTTTGTACTGTACCAGAGTACATAAAGCGACTGCTTATCCGACATTTTGCATCCAGATACAACTGTATACAACAGTTTGTACGATACATCTATTTAAACGTTGCCAGTAGAATATTAATTCAGTTGGTAATATTTGTAATATATAACATTAACTAAAAAATTAAGCCACAAACAAACATCGTGGGACACCATCCACGAGACTTTACTATTCATTCAGACAGTCGAAAATTTCCCTGCATTTTATGAAACCCGGAAGTATCATTTTCGTTTTCCCAAGCAACAGACACTAATCCGTTATTTTGAGTCAGATTAATTTTACCATATCCTCACACCTTATTTTATAAAATTTTGGTCGAATATTTACACCCAAGTGTTCTAAACTGCATATTTCCCGCATGTTTTCCAGCTAAAATGTTGTACACGCTTCTCAGCGAGAAATTTATGACTGATTAACGAACATAAATTTCACAAGAGGAACTATGCTCCCGTGAGATAGTTACACTTCGCTATTTAAAAAATGTCGTCAGCCCTATGGTTCATTTATTGCAAATATAAATATTATTGTTATACAGTTCATTGTTATACAGGGCGTTTGAAAATTTGTGCAGTTGCTAGGCAGTGGTTACACAGCACTGTAAGACTAGCACAACTGGCAGAGCGTGCTGATGCAGCACCACAACTGGCAACACAGACAACATGAAGATCGTATGCAAACACCGCTTGGGTAATTGTGTGCCATTGTTATTAGTCGTGTGTACAGTACTGTATTACGCGTTATGTGTTTAGCTACACGGCGACTTTCTAACGCTCTGTACGTTTCCGCAGGCATAAACAATTTTTATTGGCATTTGCTTAACATACACCATATAAAACAAAGGTTTCAAAGAGTGGCAGCAACTTCAAACGTTCTACATAGTGTGTTGTGAATTTCTTTGTGCTTATTCTGTTTGTGCTTTCCGTTTCACACACACGCGCGCGCGCACACACACACACACTCAACACAATCGTAAATTCAGTACGAAGACACGTGAGAACAAAATAACGGGCTGTATTACGCAGCACCTTCCAAAAATATGCCTGACGATTAACATCTTCCGTATGAACCGAACAGTACTGCCATCTTTCAACGGTTCTCCGTACCTTCGTACGGGAGGAATGGAGGAAAATCGCAGGACAGATAAACAAGTGGGCGTAGTTATATCCGATCCAAACCGGGTGCCTGTTGAATGACAGACTCACTCCTGTTTGGTTTAGTTCTTCGATTACCTTTTATTTCTTTATTCTAAACGGTGTTTTTATAGCAGGATTTAACATAACATACGCGGCGGTAGGGACTCCAATTCGTACTAGAAAATTATTATTTACGAAATAACAAGGAGATGGAAGAATACAGAAAGGATTAAAAGTAAAAGGTGGCACACTTTTAAGTGGGATTTCCTACGGTAAAGTACCCTGTAGTACTGCACTAAGCAGAATGTGTATGTTATAAATGTCTGACCTCTACTACGTATACTAATGTATATTAGAAATTTATGCACTTCTGTATAATAGAAGCACATTATATGTCGATAACATTTTCTGTTAACCATTAAATAATTCCTGAGTTACTACGGATATTATATATTCGTACACGTTTTTAATTCCATTAATTCTTATGTAACTTTAAACAGTAACGCAAAGAAGTAGAATCTGACCCTTTGGTCTTCTCTCTATTTTACGTCTTTATCTTCTTCATGGTTTAGGCTACGTGTACCACCTCAATTCAAGATTTAATTACAAACATTAAAGTGTTTAATACATATCTACATAGTTTCCAGCAAGAACACGGCAGAAAAAGCTATATTAATGTGAGATAAATATTTTAACTTCATACTACATTTTTGCTTAACTTTAAGCAGTTTTAAACTGGCAGTATTTAAAACTGACGATATTTAAACATACAAGATATTCAAAGACGAGGTAACACAACTGGGACCCAAACCTAAGACTGTATTTTAATTTACCTTCGCATATAATTGATCCTAAATGTAACTTATCTTGATGTAAATTACTATTGATTTATTGAATTTTTATTCCAGAAACTAAACTACATCACATATGCTAAGGAAATAAAAAAGAAATTAAGCGCGTTCAAAACGCAGTTTACTAAATAAAATGTAGGGAAAGTTTAAAATTTTACTCTGAAAACAGTAATGTTTTCAATTTCAGTCCTCAATTTTCATTTCTTAAGGATAAATTTAAGAAAATTTTACACAACTTCAGCCCAAGCATAGATGCTACAGGATATTTATATTGCGACAATTCCTGAAATTATAAAACAGAAACCTTATACGAAGGAATGAGATCTAATTCGTCATATTCTTAGATTATTGCTACATACTATCAAACTAATTTTCTCTGTTTATTTTTAAGATGATACCTGATGGCCCCTGCGGTTGAAACATGTTGTATATACAGTACAAACAGTACAAAACTAAACGAGTGGCTTGTAATTGACGGGTACACAATGCCTTTTCCAGTAATATTGCAACGGAATGTCTGAATTAAAATAACACCGCCTATTCGTTAAAAAGACACATCATAAATTGCTGTTAGGGAAATAATCGCGTTTACTATGAGAATTAACAAAAACTGCAAATGTTTGCTATGGGAAAAATTCAGATATTTTAATATTATACCAGGTGGTGTACATAAATAACGATTGTGCTTCAGAGGGTTAAGCATTTTCTGTTTACACAATTTTTCCTTGTACACACTTGAAACCAGATACGTTTTCTAGTAAAAATTTGTTTCTGTCTAAACTTCAGCCCACATTTCTGTGTAATTTTGATAAGATGTACTCAATTTTACATGACTACAAATATGCAAGCACCTCGGTGGAGCAGATTCGTCCAGCAGAGGTTAACATTTCCACAGCCAATCAAGAAATGTCGAGCTCTTCCTGACGCCAGAAGTTCTTTACCGTGTTGACAAGAGCCCAGGCACTTATATCTGTCCTTGGTCTGGGTACTCCTGTCCACGACCTCCTACAATGTAACTGTATGATTCGTTTTGATCTAATTATCCAGTCTACTCCCAAATTGCACAAGCGACCTCTTTCCTTCACATGTCTACAACAAAACCGTGTATGCTTTCCGCGCTCCAATGCGTGCCAGCCACACGCTCAGGCCATCTCTTCCTCCTTGACTTTATCATCCGATTAATATTTGGCAAGGTGTACAATTGATTAAGTTCCACGTTTTCTAATGTCTCCAGCCTCCTGCTGCTTACTCCCAAATATCTTCCTTAGCATCCAATTCGCCAGCACCCTCAACCTATGTTCTTCCCTTGATCTGTGCGGGCAAGTTTCACTTTCTTGTAGAATAAGATGCAAAATTACATTAGTATTTTTTCAATCTTCATATTACTGAGTAACAGAAAATACTGGACCGAATGGTGGCTGGCATTCTCCGAATTTAACCTGCTCTTAATTTCTCCATGTATGCAATTTTGATTTTATGGTCTCGTTCCCAGTATTTTAAATTCGCCACATTTTCATACGACGTATTATATATTAAGTGCTGTGATTTTGTTCTGTATTATATTCAGGAGACATAAAAGCACGTTTAGTTTTTTCAGTATTTACTTCCAGGCCAACTTCCTTACTAATAGCGACTAATAACGAGCATGTGTTTTTGTTTTTGGCCTGTGTTTTCGTCCAACAAATTAACATCATTATACACGGCAGAATATCATCATTTTACATCACAATAAGGATTACTGTCCTCTGTGATGAGACAAAGTTTAGTTTCGTAGATAGGCACGAACATTCCAGGAGATCGTTTTTCTTCTCAACTTTCGGGCTAGGAGGGGCCTTATTTTTATACCGTAAGCACGGAGACAGCAGGCTTTCTGCGAAGTGTACCTGACGGGTATTAATGTTTCGGAAAAGCTTTTTGTCCCCATATACAGAGCAGAAGAGTTTAACATCTGACACACACGTTTGGTCTCGTTCGCAAGTAGGCTATATTTCATGTCAGTATCATCATAAAATAACCTTTACGAATTTAAAACATAACAGTCTTGGTTAATATGCTTAGTAATATAAAACATACTAAGGCTTGTTTGCTTTACCCTAACATGGAGGCAAAAGTTTGACTGAAGTGTTTGTACCTAACTACATGGTGCCTAAGTACAGGTCTGATGCATACCGCCTGCTACCCATTTGTCATGCATACGTAAACGTTACGATAAATTTCTCACCACTGGAATGTTTGTTACTTTGGTTTTTTGGTAACCCACTGGGTATCCAGAGCTGTCACCGTGAGAAACTAAAATTTCACGATTTTCAGCCACGTATCTGCATTTATACATTCATTATTTCGACTGCTGAAAGCACAAATATTGCATTTTACTTTACACGTATTTAGCTTAACAGTGTGCCCTTTATTTCTGAGTATGGTACATTTGACTTGTACAAATATTAACCTTGGTGATAAAGAAAGAATAAAGAAATACCGCATGATAAGACTATAGAAAAAGCTTTTGTGTTATCGTATCTTTGAGTTCACTGACATCTTTACAAACTGGATACGAAAAATTCGTTTTGAAACCACCAATTTGATCTGCTGCGCTTTAATCCGTGTAAAGTAAAAAGTCGGAACAAATTATCGGCAAGCAACAGTTTAAACATCATATATATAGTATATAATTTTGCACAAGCCTTTAATCCAACTACAAATTTGTCTTTAGTGTAAAAGCAATTATTTTCATGGTTCTAACACATATGTGACTAAAAATGGCAACATGAAAAAATATTTGTCGCAGTTGGACTGACAGTACTCGTTGCACAAAACAGCAATCAGCAATTTAAACACACTTCAAAGGAAACTGTCAGTTCAAACGATGTCAATCGTCTGCGATAATTACACCTGACAATAAAACAAAGTTAACATGAGCATCAGCCTGTACTCCAATAGACTGTACACGCTTCTCTCTAGATTTCCAGCATTTTTTGACAGTTCTATATAGGACCGGGAAGTACTGGCGTACAGTTGATATATGTAGGGAAAAATGAGAAATCATGTGCAAATTCTGCTTCGGTGAATGTTTACATATAGCTAAATAGCAACGAAAGTTACATCTGAGTGTGAAATATGTGCGGTGGTGTTTCTACTGCAAACATTGCCTTCCTTGACATAAAATTTAGCTGCGTTTTCTCACACTAATAAAAACTGCGAAAGTATGTAAAGGGAAATCTTTGGCAGATGGGATGGTAAAAGATGCCCCACTTGTAATCAAGTATTTTCTACGCAGTAACGTAACTGTAATAAATAAAACTGTAAACAAATAAAATAATCGGTGTTCTGTATCACTATGAGACACACTTCTTTCTAGTTTTCTTAAGTTTCTAAATATGCTCCTAACGTTTGTAACATCCGCGTCAGATGCGCGTTTTGAATAAAGTTAAGCAGTTTTCACGCATCCATTTTCCACAGACACAGCACTGCTCTGCTCAGAGCAGGACTGCAGTAATTTTTCAAGACCTTTAAAATGTCTTCTCAGAGGCCTGTAGATATTTGGTACTGTGGGGATGCAAGCACAAAAGCTTAATGCCACTTTTTGCAAAGTCCAGCATCTGAATTCACCGCCATGAGTTGTTTCTGCATCTAATATTAACAATATTTTATGTTAAGTTTTCCATGTAACAGAGTGTATTTTCAGTCAAGTCATAAATAAACTTGTATTCACATATGATATTTAAGTATCCATAAATACCTCAGATCAGCCATTACTTTCTAAAACTGTTCTGACATATTAGTTATCAAAATGAGGTTTCACTTCGTTTACTGCGAGCTTACTACTAGCTGCTTAAATATTACTTCGAAGAATTAATGCTTCAAAGAGTTATTTACCTATCTAAGTGGAAAGTGGATAACTTTAGTGCTTAATCATAGAGATGACTGAAGTCGTAACTCATCATATCGCTTGCCTGATAGACAAAAATTTTACCCAAGAGAAAAAATAATGAGCAATTGTAACTGCGTGATAACGTGTGGTCCTCCCTCTCTACCGTACACACGGAAGTCTCCAATCAATCATAGACAAACAATCAGTCAAAACAATATGTGCTCTCGTTGCTAAGTTGCCTAATTTCATATGAGTCAGTACACGCATTCGGATATCCGCAACCTTCATCAATATCGTTGAATTTGCACGCGCTACCCCACCCCTTCTCTCAACACACCATCAACGCCACCTGTCAGCATCACTTTACATGGCCATCTTTAATCGTACCAGGTCCCGCCCGATCGTTCGCGAATATAGGTTGCCCAGAAAACCCATTCGATTTTCCATCAATGCTTGGAAATATATGTGTCGAAAAGTGTGTTTGTTGAGGGACCAGTATTTATTAGGATGTTCAAAGAAATTTCACATATTTTACGCAACCCAAAAGTTAATTACAGTGTTCATAAGAGGCCGCTAGTAGGCCCTAATGTGATCTAAATTAATTCCACTCATATATTCACGCTACATCTGTTTTAAGTTCCATGTGCACGTAAACCTTTTAAACTCTTCTTCTTCCCTTTAGGATTTCCGACCATACTTTCCATTCATTTCTCATCTGTTTTATGTGTGATACATGCTCCGCCCACCTCAATCCTTCATAATTAGAATGTGCTAATCGATTCTTTGTTCATTGAACCCTAAGTTTTGGCACATGTCTGTGAATTGCAAGTATGTGCTGCTCTGTGTCCTGATTCAGCTAAATTAAGCGCCATGCTATTAAGACTTTTTGTGGAGGGAAGGTTGAGTTTAAATTATTTTCAACTTCGGGGTCAGAATAAGGTGTGCAGTCTCTTCTACACTCCGCTGCCTTAAATAACTGGAGCTTGAACCGTAATTATTGACAGAGCCACAGGTAGCCTTTTCGCTTTGAAAGAGAGAGTAAGCACCTCCCAAAACGTCTGCAATACAGTGTAGGGAACTGTGTGCAAAACGGCCCCCGTACGGCAAATCATCACGTAACCGGAGTTCGGTTGCTTTTAATAATATAAACTAAATAGTAATAGTTGCGGCGATTATTAAGAAAAGTGGCATAATTTTAATACGCTCTTTAAAAATTTTGTTCATCTGAAATTTGAGATTTTCTGAAACCTTACAAAACGGCCGTTTTACCCAGTCCCCTGGATAAAACGGAACCCTATATTTTCTGTTAAAGTAATGGAACACAATTAAAAGAATCTAATGAATAAATGCAACGATATAAATTTGATAACTACATGTTTTAGCTCACTGTCAGGCCTTAATAGTACGTCTTACATTAATTACGTTCTAAATGAAAATCTGGAAAATACGATGTACAGAGAGGCATCGAAAAAGAGTTCTAGTCAAACAGAAATTTGTTCCTTCGCAGAAGCATATCCACTTCCTGTGTGTGATCTCACTACACTACTACACATGTCGTGGGCCTCAAGCCTGGCCAATGGCATCACTAATAAAGCATAACAGAAAATGGCCGTCTTACCCCAGGAGGACCGTTTTACACACAACACCCCTACACCTATGTAGTGCCAGAGTACTAAACTATTAACTATAATCAACGTCAGACAGCTGCAGGTTGTTTATGTAAATGAATATTTCACACGAAATTAACTGCTAAATTTTACTGACAAAATAGTTTGAAGTCAATGGGCTAGAGGCCTAAAAGTTTTCTCCAGAACCCCTTGTTGTAGTTTCAGATCATGGTATTCAGTATTACGACACTGTATAAATTTTATATTGACTTCCATTACTACTACTACTACTACTAATACTACTAATACTACTAATATTACTACTACTACTACTACTACTACTGCTGCTGCTGCTGCTGCTGAAAATATGAAATTTTCG
This sequence comes from Coptotermes formosanus, assembly GCA_013340265.1. Classification (NCBI taxonomy): domain Eukaryota; kingdom Metazoa; phylum Arthropoda; class Insecta; order Blattodea; family Rhinotermitidae; genus Coptotermes; species Coptotermes formosanus. The sequence continues at coordinate 166,393 of BLKM01000221.1, forward strand.
AAGAGTCTTGTTGGAAACCCCTAAATCGAATTTGCATAAAATCTATTCAACCGTTCACGAAATACGTGATAAAGTTTAACGGCCTTTATAAATTACGATTAATTATTAAACTAATGTCTAAAATTCGAAATCCGCCGGCGGCAACCTCTCGTAACGAATGCCAGCAGAGTCTGTGGATTTGTTTATGAGAAACCCATTTATAATTGTATATAAGGGATAGTTGAAAGTGAGAGTTTTCAGGGGGTAAGTATGAAGGTTGTTTGATAAATAAGCGGACAACATATATATTGTTGGGTTATGTGTAACGTATGTTAATCATTCTTGTGCTGTCCGACAAAGGTCACTACTGACTACGACAGGCACACGTCATAAGCAGGCTTCTCTGTGTGAGCTCTGCACAAACAGCATGTTGCCCCGTGGAGGACAGTAAATGGATTCGTACAGTCTGGTTATTTATCAAACAACCCGTATATATGCCAATTTAAAGAATCTGTCCAGTGGCCTAAGACAGGCAACTGCCTGCCCGTGGGGCGAATTAATGTTTTCAAAAGATTGTGGGTACTGCCTAAGGATTACAATTCATAAATAGAAAAGTTTGACCGGATACTATCACTGGGAAGAGGAATATTTCGTTTCACGGATTCAAAACAATATCGCATGTCTGATTTGTCAAGAAAACGGTCAGCGTCTGCCAAGAGCATGCGTTAAAACGTCATTACAAAACATACAACAAAACAACGTACGACAATGCTCACAAAAAATGTAAAAATGTCAAATTGTGCGTATTAAAATCACCTTCGCAAAATCAATTTAAATTCTTCTGTAACAGTAATAAATCAAATTAATCAGCAATTAAAGTAGGCTTAGTATTGGCCAATTTAATTCCAACAAGTCCAAAATCCTTCACACCAGGACAAGTTACTCAAGAGCTTAAAACAGCTTAAATGATTTTTCCGGGAATTCGAAACCACAGGCTCCAGTAGAAACACAATGGCCTAACTGTCAACGATATAACAAACGGGTTGACGAACCAATTAAAGGAAAATTGCAGAGTTTAAAGCCTACTCGGCAGCAGTTAATAAAACCACATACGTTAAAAATACTGCTAAGCTGGTAGTGTTTCATGGTTGTAATCCAAAATTGTTTGCAAGTGAAGAACTCTGGAATCAATTGCTTCCCACAAACTACAATTGGAAAAGAATTTTTCTGTCAGGCAGATAATGAAATAAAGAATGAAGTCCCACTTAACAAACATGTGTGCTCCTCGTACGTAGGCTACTAAAAGCAACCTATGTGAAAAATGGATGAAAAATTCATAGGAAGTTCGGCATTTGTTCGTATAATACAAGTACATCAACAAGTATTGTGTGGCAAAATAACAAGACTGGTGCCAATCGTTAACTCTACTCTCGTCTGAGGATTATATAAACCAGATCGCCCCTTTTCCTCTCGATATTGAAAATGGATATTAAGAATTCCCATATTACACAGCAAACTAATGATTATCAAACCACAAAATGTTGAAGCATTTTATGGTTTCTTATGTGAAATTTTTGTGAACAACACAACCAAAATACACGACAGTTTAAGATCACAAACACATTTTAATATCTTCCAAACATGTTTCGGCTTGTTTATATTGTAATACAGTGTTTATTTGTGCAGAGTCCGAAACTGAACATTACGAGATTGACATCATATTTTGAAAATGAGACAAGTGGTTAGCGTCATAAAAATATGGAATGTTAACGACAAGTGCCAGCTTTAGCTCAAAGTACAAAGCAACAAAATAAGTTAAACGTGAAACAAGGAAGACAAAATTTAATAACATAATTCTATGATCAAATGCAAGCCTTTCAGACGAAGCTTTGGCTCTTAAAAACGCAAATACGAACGACAATTTTCTACATTCTGAAAGACGCAGCAAGTCACTTAGTTTGCTTGGGGCATGTACACGGTTCATTACTACTCAGAAAATACCGGACTGCTGAAAACCACATTTTAGAAACTATCCCATCACTACAAGCTTTGTGAAATGGAAATCCCATGCCTATTGCACCATATGGATAATTCTGACGTTCATAAAGCAGACAAGTATTCGTACAAATATAAATCTGTCACTGCAATGTTATTCGGTGCTAAAAACAAGGAGTGACATTTGGATGCCAAGATTTTATACCCACCTGTCTGCACATCACTTGACCAAAATTCTTCAATTTGCTTGCCAAATGTGTGTAATGTTTGGTGGTACAGATTTGTGCGAACAGCTGTTTACGCTCGTGAAAGGAAAAAAATGCTCCGAAACTACACGTTTAACCGACATCAATAAGGAAAAGAGCTTTAACCCTTTAAAGACGAAGCGTATCTGTTTTATTAGCGCGTACCGCGCAGTAGACACTCTCTACTTCGGTTATAAAAACCAATCTCTTAATGTTTTATAAGGCAAAAGTTGCTGTTTGTTCTGAGATCCGTACAAAACACATAAACGCAATGTGGGCACCACGTAGAATTTTTTAATGTTAAACCTGGTGGTATGTAAAGTTACCGCTAGGCTTTGAAAGGTTAAAGGAAAAATTTAAACCTCATATCAATAGCTACGAAGAAACAAAGATGTCAGTTTTCTGGAAAGTATTTTCTAGTGGCCGACTGGATAGGTGAGGTTTATATCTCTACAGATTCAAGATAATTATGTTTACGTTATTCGTGGTACCGTGGAAATTTATTATATTCATTTTTACAACTTTGTGGCACAACCTTATATGTTTTAGCTCACTACGGCCTGCATGCAAGTTGTGTTTGACATGCCAGGTTTAAGCGCCAATTCCAAACCACAGAAGGACAGACACGACATTCACATCAGGAATTTTATTTTCCACCTCGTAAAGAAGGCCTACAAAACTAAAATATCCTATTCTTCTGTCGTGTTTTTCCTACTGCCTCTTTCATGTGAAATACAAATGTTGTTACAAATTTAGTGCGTTATCTTGCCCATAAGGACGGTTGCCACTGCCCTTATACCGACGCGCAAGTAATGCGGTGAAGTTTCCGTTATAGTTTTGAAACCTCACAGCCACTCACTTAAGACGCAATCTCTTTCCTGCGGAAGTTACACTAAATCGCTGTCCGTCCGTCTGTACTGAAGGCGAGAACAGCTGAACCTATTATTTTAAAAATACATGATTAAATTTAATTTATAAATTTCAGCGTCATTCCTTCTTTAAATTCTGAGCCGCTACATATTACAGTGACAAACAAAGTGACTAAGTGCCGTGTACAAAACAGGTACTTCGGCTTGTCATTAATAAATGAGCAAATTAATATAATTATCAAAATACTGAAAATTAGGTAAGAAATTTATAAAACTGCGTAGTTAAAAGGCACAGTAGTTTGTAGCTGTGCTTAATTAAGCGTCATGTTCTGAAACCATGAGGCGGGGATGGAGGTATAACTACATGCATCCTTAACCTCTGAACCAGACCGTCGTTGAGTGGTCAGCTTCACGTCCCTCCGCTTTAGCCCCACGGCCTCCATTACCCACTGAATAAGCTACTCCCGACAAATAATACAAACATGGAAGTATTGCAGTTTCTGAGACACCCTATGATCATGACCGATCCAGCAGCCTCTGTGTTGCCACCGCTGTTACTGGTGGAACAACTAACTTACCCCGAAACCCCCAACCCTCCCTCAGTCGTCAGATTTCAGCTCTAATTCCATGCCCTCATAATTTACGAACACTGGTAAATTTATTCCATTACACAGAGCTGTGATCATCATGGTGACAGGCCCTATCAGTCTGTAGATGAGAGAAAGTGTGGCCGCCCCATGTCGGATTTCCATACCAATAAATCGAAATTTTGCCATAGGTATAATTCCCCCGCTTATATTTTTGTATATATATAAATAATACGATACTGTGTGCGGCTGAATGTGTGTGTGGTGTGCGCGTATATTAAGCAAGAATATGGATAACTGCTAACATTTAAAGAAAAAAAGCAGATTGCAGCAATTAATGTTAGTATGCGGTACGTCTTTTGCAGTCGGTATTACAGTACTGACTATCGCCAATGAACATCTCAGTGTCAGTATACTACGAAATGTAATTTGAGAGGGAGAGAGAGAATCATAAAAAGTAAAGTCAGAGGTACTTTCGTCTGTGACGAAGCAGCAGAACCTTGCTTTTATCCAGCCCTGTGCGTTATATAGGCCTGCATAAAATCCGTTCAGTTTGACACACTGAAGAAAGGGCAAATGGTCGAGTCAGTAAATGTGCTGTTTTCTGTGTGACCTAGTTTAGTACGTATACGAGCTGTGTTCTTGTCCTGAAAACATTTACTTGTACGTGGACTTCATATGAAAGAAGGAAGTCTGCATCCTGCCTGTAAAATCCTTCCAACCTCCCGTCACTCTGTCCATACAATGTAACAGGACTTCAGCGTCAATTTTCTCAGCAAAATGGCTTGTGATCTTCGAAGGTAGGCGTATTAACTCTTTAAAGCCTGGTGGTTACTTCCTGTACCACCAGGTTTAGCAAATAATAAACTCTACGTTCTGCCAACACAGAGAACTTATAGAGTATCTTTCGTATGGACCTCAGAAAATCATCATCATCATCATCATCATCATCATCATCATCATGAGCTGTGAAGTATTAGGCGTAGTGCCTGTTCTTCATCCCTCGAGATGAAGCTGGTCCTTCCATCTTTTCCTTGGGCGTCCTATGCTTCTCTTCCCTTTTGGCCTATATTTCAGTGCCTGTTTAGGTATCCTGTTTCAGAAAAAACAGCCATTATGTCCTTATACAAAATTAACGGGTTGGTTTTTAGGAGCGATTGCAAAATTGAGAAAAGCGACTATTGGCTTCGTTAAGTCCGTCCGTCCGTCTGTCCGTCCGCACGCAACAACTCGGCTCCCACCGGACGGATTTTCATGAAAATTGATATTTGAGTATTTGTCGAAAATCTGTCGCGAAGATTAAAGTTTTATTAAAATCTGACAAAAATAACGGGTGCTTTATATGCAGACCAATATACATTTGTGATTGCATCTCGCTGAATTCTGCTTAGAATGAGAAATATTTCAGACAAATTTGCAGAGAAAATAAGAACACATAATTTATGTTCAATAACGTTTTTCGAAAATCGTGCCGCTTATGAGATAACGTGGAAAAATATGGTAGAGCCGGACAGGCCATAGATTAATAATATAATACGGCGCATGAGTTGTGAATGCCGGATAACTACGGCTACAAACACACACTCAGAATGTATTAATACTCATTGCTTTTCTGCGGCAACAATGGTTACACGAACGCGCCTGAATTTTACGTTATGCGTACACTGTCTGTCTTATTAAAACAGAGACGGAAGTGTTTACTGCGCGGTAGGAAATGAATTTTTAAAAACAATTCAGTTTATTCTTTTTCCTTAAAAGGTTAATTTCCCCGCAAACATATCACAAGAGAGTCACAATTTTTTTTTTTTACATTTGACTTGTCTCCGAATATAATATGCTGTTCATATCAACACCGTAGCTCGAATTAAACTAGAAGAGAATGGTAGATGATCTTTCCAATCAAAATTAGTCTCGAAAGAATGAAGATACAAAGGGAAATGCTGTGATAATCCCGGTCAGGCTCGGTGTATCTCAACTACGGTCCTATATACTCTTCTGTTGTTTTCTCGTCTACCGAATACTGTATAGGCCATGACGGCACTACCTCCAATTTTCGTCCCCTCTGATGGCAGTCGTCGCCGCCACTTACAGTGCCGATCTGATACAGCGTAGGGATTTGTTTCATGTTATATATGGACTCAATCCTCCCAAAGCCCACATTCACTCCGTACTGCTAGTTCCTACCTCAGACAGAATAACCTGTGTCCTCCTTACAAACACTCATCCCGTAATGCAGTTTAAGCAAATAATCGCTGTAATTCTGACAATTGTAATAAACCAAAAAATACTATCTGTAGGAAAATGACGGACATTGTTGACGTTAAAACCGGTGGCATACACAAAAACCACTGTGCTTTAAAGAGTTACGGTAATGTGTGAACTTAGCACTTGTGAACGTTAATGGAGGTTCTTCACTGTCATATTTCAGTCACTTTAGTGCACTTAAGTTTTTTGTCTCACGAAACAAGTAACTGCTAACTAAGCTTTTGATATCACATAGAGCTACCTGTGCTCCCTACGCTATCCACTTAACGTATCACCCATTACATCTAAGAAGTAAACGAGTTGACATGTGACGTTTTCACCGTGGTGATTCCGGGTTACGATATTGTGTAATCTGATTGGGTGGGTACCATCGCATACTATGAAAGAGGAGGCAGAATGTTCAACCGAAATATGGCTATTCGCCTACGAGAAGACAAAGTGTCATAACCATCAACACTGCAATATGAAACACAGTAATTATAAATTAAATCAGCAGTTAGTTTTTCTCTCACCATCGATCTCCAAGAACGGTTTTCCTACCCCAAAAGTATCAAGTGTTCTATTCAAACCCATCCACGTGTCCAGCCCGTCAGTCTCCTTTGATTTCACTAAAATTTGAACTTTAATGTGCTAAACTAATATCATTATTTCTTAATTACATCAAATAAGACGCTTCCATTCTGTAAATATAAAATATGTCGTACCTTCTCCTACGAATTCCATTCAGCGCGTCATGGTAGAAACAACACGCCAGTGCATTTGTGTTTGCTCTAAATATAAATCGAGGTTCCATAAATTCATCAACGGAAGCAAGTCTTAATTCAACAAGAGAGGGGCGAAAATAAGGCAAAGATGAGAGTGAAGGCAATAAAGGCTTTAAGGGCATGAATACAAATGCTGCGATATCGCATGGTATTATAAGGCACATGTGCAAGACGTCACTTTTCATAACTCAATTTCACGTCTTTCGTTCAGTGCAGGGCTTAAAGAAGGTGGTTCGCTCCTCTTTATATGACAACATCATAATGGATGTTCCATACGAGGGCCATTACAACAACCACCTTGAAACAGGGCGCATACTAAATTTAATCCCTTAAAGCACAGTGGAAACTACATGTACCACCTGACTTAACACTCAGGAAATCCGAATTTTACAAGCAGAGTATATTCATAATTCATATGAGTCTAATTATAAAAACACAGATTATTTCCCTATGCGGCTTTAACATTTTTGTGTCTACAGTGGAGACACAGCATATTCTGTGATTTAGAGAATACATTTGTAAATGTTATTTGTGCGAACTTTATGCTCCAAACGATTGGTCGAACTTGATGCATAAATTTAATATAATAATATAAGAATGGACATTCTACACATAAATAAACACAGAAGCAGCATACATATTAGGATTTAACCCTCTGAAACACAGGGCTTATGTAACATACGTAGTATGTATAAGGACAGAATTCCAAGCTAATTAAAAACACTTTATTTGCTATTAGAAATATTTGTAAATAATCGCTGTTTATTGCGGCAGTTACGTGGAATTAATAGACAGATCTTACTGGCAAAGCGCAAATTTAAAGTTGAAACAAGTGGTACATACAGTGGCCATTAGATTTAAACAACGAAAGTCACTACCTTAGTATTCGACACGTCATCAATTCAATGTTGGTTCAGAGGCGGCTGCTGTTGTGGGACTTATTTATTCTTAAAAAAAAATTAGCGATGAAAACATTTTAAACTCTTATACATTTGAAATCTGACATCGGAGAAGTTACTTCCAGAATACTACAGTTGCCAACTTATTTTTATTCACAGTTCATAACACACACAAAAAATGACCGACATTTAGTCTCGAAGAACGACATCTCTATCAATACATATACAACGCCGTAAATGTCCCATAAATATCACGTGATATAATGCTTGTAGGTTTTAATCCAGCGTTAGGTATATATGACACTGAGAGATGCGCTTTCTCATTTAACAGCGCAGCAGATAGCTCGGACTATACACTATAATGCCGAACGGTATAATGGTTAGTCAATAACAACGTGGAAAGGATATGGAAGGAGGAATCGGAGCCTAATTTTATATACCATCCCTGCCTTCATCTAGACGAACTGAGGTATATCGTAATTGACCTCAGTCAAGGCAGCAGTTACGGAGGCTGAGATGTGAACCCAGTACTTCCTGAATAAGAGTCAGAAGTGATACCCACTGAATTGGCTTCAATTCTGTGTCCATTTGTTTACGGTCTCATGGGGCGTTCACAACGGAGGGTCTGAGTGTATTATTTTTTATTTAAAATCTTCTATACGACAGACACAATGTACAAAGTTTCGCGTGCTTAGAGGTTCCCTGGATGAGAATGGATCAAACAACCATTACTCATGTGGGAAGAAATATTACTAACCTGTGGACACTTCTGATACATAACGGTTGGTAGCCAACAACAGGGGCAAGATAAATAACACCTAAATGGAGGACGTTACTGCCACCTACGAAATAAGATAATGATAAACGATCAAAATATTTATCTGTGTGTCTTGTAACTGTTCTCCTACCTCTCTTGTAACACCTAACAGGCCTACTAAAATTTGGTCACGCTTAAAAGCAGAACAAAAATGCCTGGAAACGTAAGGTCCTTACACGTTTGGAAAGCCTGCATAAGTGAAACACACTCATTTAATTTTCTGAATATTGAATAAACACAGAAAAAGGAGACGAAAAAGAAAGAAAAGGAGCCGAGGAGGAAGAGGGAAACTCGGAATGTAATGACAGACACTAAATTTATTACTCTGTTTATATCATTAATTTGTTACGAAATATTGTACAGGTTTGTCTCCTATATAAAAAGTAGAGTTTAAAATAACCGGAATTCATTTACGCGCTGTTTTGCAAATGCGTGTCACTTTGACTTTTACACCAAAGAATGAAGAGGACGCTTGAGAACAGGGTGCTGAGGAGAATGTTGGATTTAAAAGCGTGTAAGTAACGAGATATTGAACAAAATTCCAATAATCAGATGCTTCATGATTTTTATACTGACAAGAAAATTAGGGTGCTCATATCAAGTAAGAATGAAAGTGTAGGATATTCAGCATGCATAGCCTGATAAGAAATGTCTGAGAACTTTCAACAGTAAGAATGAAAAAAATATATAGGCGTTGGTGTGAGGTTAATATTAATATTACTCTTAAAGAAATAGGCTGCAGGAAGTGAACTGCGCAGATCTCTATGAGGATATGTCCAGCTGCGAAATATTGCGCCCGCGGTAATAAATCATCTTTGCTAAGAGGCATAGAGTTGCTCGGCCAGCTGAGAAATGACAATATCTCAAAAAGATTCTACTCATTTATATAATTGCTACAAACACAAATCTAATGTTTGTAACCTATTCGCATTACAGACATTGTCCTGCACAATCTCACGCATAACGCTCCTTGCTAGCATTATCATTCACCGTACAGAAATTATTCTTAATAAAATCTGTTGTAAGACGAAATATTCATCTTATATTACGAAAAAATACATTTTGACCTTCGTCCTTGGGAGGAAGTGTAATGTTGAATTTAAGTTTAGTATACGTAGAGTGCAGAGCCTGCTTAGTTGGGTCAGTTTTTTTTCTACAGATTAGACCACGGGCTACAGAATGGATGTGAGATTCCAAACAGAAAGAGGGATTTTTGTCTTCGGAGTACTGTCTAGGGGACCACCCGGTATCCTATGTTATGGGTAATGCGGGTTGTTTCCCAGAGCTAAAGCACACCCCCACATCTTCTTAGCGCTAAAATAAGAACAAGCATAGGCACATCTTCATCTTTAGGCTAATGTGAGTCTATTATATATGTTGCATATAATTACACAACATAACAAAATAGTTCCAAATGGTAGTTTAAGTCTTTAATCCAGTACATGGGCCTACAGGCCATGCTGTGTAACAACATATTAAAGAACTAGCGTAACTCGATAGATATTATAGATTTGAATTCGAAACCACCATAGGCAGAAAATATGGGCCTATGGGAACTGTTAAAACCGCACACAAAGTCGTTCTACAACCATCATTTGGGGCCCTACAGGACAGAATTTCGTTGAAATCCCCTCAGTAGTTCGGGTATTGAGCACGTGACCGGAGAGACAAGCATCACCATGCGGCCATTTAATTAAGAAAAAAAATGACTGCAAAACACAACCAAAGAAAGGTGGCTGAACAAAGAGACATGATTTAGGAATAACCACAAGCTTTGCTGACGGAAAACGAATAAAGTAAACAATGGACAGAAGACAATGGGAAAGCAGCACAGCAATGAGGCGATATTTTCACGCAGGTGACTGTCTCGTGGAGCGGAACACATATATTGCCCTACAACGTACTGTGTGTCTGTCTACGTTGTTTCCACAATCATAGCAACTGTAGTATCCGTTCTGTGTTCACTCTACAAGGAACACAAATCACAGTTCCTGAAGCACCGGATAATATTTTAGCGTCTGGTTACATCTCATGAATTGGGAGTTTTGTCACAGTTCGCTCGGTCCTAGGAATGGAGTCAAGCTGTCTTTAATCCCTAAGCACTGTACTGAATCGGAGAACCAGGACGTGGCACAATCCCGAAAGTGGAGAGAGTGTGGCTCACGCATGTAAAGGAAACATGGTGGCTGTGGCCCATCTTGACGAATCCTTTCTTTAGAATTTTAGGATCAAAAAGCCATTCTTGTCCAAATTAATTTATTACAAACAAATACACTGATGCAAAGCGAATGAAGGCCACGCAATAAATATATATATTACCATGTCAGAAGTTAAGCTAAATTAAATGAATGGCTAAGCAAGGAAAGCATTATTGTTAAAGAAAGTTATGAAGGGACTGAACACATATCCAAAGGTAAATACCATTAACATAAAATATTTTATTTACTCGAAGAAGAAAAGTGCGCGTGAAATGAAAACAAACGAATGAGAACAAATAAAGGTGAAAAAGACGTTCCGTTACGATTACATAATATAAAGGCTAAGCCAAGGTGCTATGTTTCAGAGTGACATTTGGGTCATCAGGAAAACAGAAAAGAAGAGAACAGACACGGTATTGTGAGATTTCTTTTCACATTGCTAAGTATACCTTTACGAAACACTGTAGAATACGAAATGGCAAAACAAAGAGGTCTACTACGAACGAATATGGAAAAAACTGTCACTTAAACTGGGATGAACAAGTAAAGAGAGTCCAAGACCGCTAAATACGAAAATAGCTTACCTATTTAATACCAAAGGGCACAGAGATGCAGAAAGAGCCAGAAGTGTTCAAAACCAATTTTGCCACTCTCAAATATCGACATAATCTTACAGTAGGCCATCATCGTGGTGGGCGCCAACGATGCGGAGGAACAGACTTGGACACACTGAGGCTGGAAGCGCCGGCCCCTCCGTTATACATTTATGGAACAGGACATAAAATACCAGGCAATACCAAGTTCTGTGGGGAACTGTACAACACGAAGCATAAAATACCCTACATGTTATAGACACACACACTGTAAATTGTTGCAAGAAAAAAGTCGTTTCATTAGCATAAAAACTGAACAAACCGACAGACAGTATCCGACTTTAGAAATATGTAAAGAGAAAAACAAGGGATGTCGCCTGTATTTATTGAGATAATACAAAACGACAATAAAGCCCCTTGTCATGAAGACATTGTCCGTACTCAGGGGTGGTGGTGATACACACACACACACACACACACACACACACACACACACATACACACACACACAGAGGCACACACACACACACACACACACACACACACACAGACATACACACACACACACACAGGCACACACACACACACAGACATACACACACACAAACACACACACACACACAAACACACACACACACACAGGCCCTATATGGAGGTTAGTTGGAATAGAGTGAATGGGCAACAGGAAGAGCGGGCAGGAGGTATTTCAGATTTGGTGTCCAGCAATGGTATAACAACCTTCACACTAAGAGGATGACACATTAAGACATATAGGATATTTCGATCTTGGAAACACTCTTTGGAAAGACCTAAGCTATTGGATCAGAACACACAATATTTTGTACATGGTAAATGATTTGTGTACGAGATTCAAGTGACAGAGGAGACCGACGGCGGGTTTTAATAAACACAGTAATGAAATTTGTGGTGAGGTAAACACAGTTTCTTTCCTGAATGAATGGCTGTTACGTGTTCAAGACCAAAATGCACCCTGCACATTTAGTGACGCGTCTGAATGTTTTGGTGCAACTATGTACTTACAACCTTTCGTGCTACCACATAATCACTACCGCCTTCTGCACAGCAACGAACAAAATCGGTACAAATTCCATCTAACTGTGGTCACACAGTAATCGTGTAAAGGAACATGTTATACCAATAATCCGCACCAATAATGCGCATATTTGAAATAGCTAAAGCAAATAATTTCATACATGGCGTCAATTTGAGGAACGTGATGAATTAACAGACCAACGCGATTTATTTTTTATTTCTTGACGTGATTCACAGTACCGATACCTCGTAACAACTACATCATAATCAGAATCGCGACTATGGGTAAACACATTGTTCACTGTAACACTGATTTTAATCTCCACTGGGACTCGTGCGTCGCCTGAATTTATGGCCATATTACTAAGTAAGTCATTGTTATTTTTACACAATAACTCTGGCTTGTCAATTATAGAAAAACAGTATTGCTTAATAAGTTTGAATAGTCACAAAGAATAAAATGGTACTAATTTTCTTGTTAATTTACTATTAATCACACACACAGGAAAATATTATGTTGGCCGCCCTATGTACACCATTGTCAACCATGGATGTTAACTAAGCCATGAATACCTGATTTCCGTTAACTACAGTGATTGTATAATTGAATACAAAACTACACATTGCTCTAGCAACAATGAAAGTTGTTGATCTTTGAATGTATACCTGATTCAATGTTAAAGTAAGTAACGGCGTAGTACGCTGTATTATAAATGAGGACATTGTTGTATCCTGCACTACTGGTTGTTGTATGCTACAAGGGTGCTTGTTGACTCACGTTACAATTAAATGTAAGACCACTTAGAACAAAGGCCTAGGCCCCAATGTTTACTCCCCAGCACTATAAATAAAGAATCACCAATAAAATGCCAGCAGACAGTTTGATACGCTCGAAGGGAGCTCCGAGTGCGTGAGAACATTTTACAGTAGTTATAAAAATTCCCCAGTTGTTTTCTGTTTATCGAAAATAACGTGTTTTTGATTTGCGTTTAGGAAACGAACGTCGGTCTAGTTCCGATGAGGTCTGGGTATTCAAATTGTGGCCAGATGTCACATTAACTGGAAGTTTGGATGTAAATAATGGTGACATCGTTACGAAGATGGTATGCTAAAACAAAGGCTTAGAAAATGTTTCGATGAAAGAATCTAAGGTGTTTACTCAGACAACTACGGAGTGTCGATTTGTCTAGTTAACGTAAAAACCTTCACAGCTGCGAAATGTCAGCTGATCGAATTCGAAGTACATTTTTCGGAGAATACATGGATTCTGCAAATGAGTTTCGTGTATTTATTACGACATTCTTTAATTAGTTCTATACAGGTAGAACAGCATATGAACTTCCAACCAGTAAATTTAACTCAAAGCACAAGGGGATTTTTTGTATCGAAATTTTTATTTTATTGATAAAAGTATTCATAAATATATTCATATTGACGTAACAACGCACATACGTGAGACGCACAGTCGTCAGTGTGAAAGGTGTCGGATATGTCCTCCTTGTGAGAAGCTGTATGGAAGTCGAATGATCACAATCCTGTTGAAATTAACAAAAACTCTCAAGAGAATGGAAACACAGCTTGCTGTGTTTCACCTTCCGAATATAAATGCGCTCTAAATTTTAATGTTTAAAATTTTATCTTTGGGAGAAATAAAACGAAAAGTCGTATGGCTTTAAATCTGCTGACAGAGTTTTAACGAACAAAAGTGTGTGTGTGTGTGTGTGTGACCGGGGGGGGGGGGTGCCCAGAAGCGCATCAGTATCGGAGTCTACTCGTATATGTGCCTATTCAATGAATGAAAAGTCACTGGTACATGGGATAAATGCATTTACATCCTTAACTCTCCAAAGCTCCGTGTTCATTCACTAAGCTCAAAAACCGTAACTTTTTTTAACACTTAATAAAAGGCCCTGCATTTTGCTCATGTAGTGTGTTGATGTGTTTGATATATTTTAAGAATAACAGATGTGACTTCTCTGACAAGCAGTTATCGTTTGGTGTTTGTAACGGAGACATTGTTTTGTATACTGTAAAGATATACGTCCACTCCTACTTCTGCCTTCCTGAAGTACATAAGGATAACCTCACTTTATTGTAGCCGAAAATATAAATATTATTTAGATGGACTTCACGCTTATCAAATTCTGTTCGAACACAGCAGGCAAGAATTACCCTACAGACCGAAAAGCTCCGTTAGGCCTGAGACCACAGGAGGCAACAGAAGCCACTCCGAGTCTTAAGCCACATGACGCTTCGATATGTATCGCCTGTGTGAACTGGATTACACTCGTCCTAGCCACGTTCCCGTCAGTGACTGCATTTAAGGTAGAAATAAAAGGAAGCGCCAAGAGTTTGCCCAGGCCTATATAAGTACTTACAGAATACAATTTACAAGGGCTGGATATCCAATCACTGTTAGCTCTTCAGTACTCTCGGTCAGTGTCAGTAGTAGATGCCCCTAAAAATTTCACAGGATTTCAAAAGATATCGGATATTAAAATCCCGCAGTGTACTATCATCAAATATAATATGTAGCATTCAATCAAATACATAGAATTTTTGCCTGAATTTTTTTTTGTTTTTAATAAATTATCCATCCCTTCAGCAAGACACTTTATCTTCATATCTCGTACTTGCTTGTCAATCTAGCGGGCTGCAGTCTAGACGCCCACAGCGTCTACAAGCTTCCATCACGCCTCAGAATGCACAGCCAGTAACCGTCATTTATTTAGTTCCTCCATAAACACCTTAACTTTCGGAACCTGAATGATCATCAGGGACACGTACCACCCCCAGACTAAACTTTCGGAACCTGAATGATTATCACAGATACGTACCTCCCCCAGACTAAACTTTCGGAACCTGAATGATTATCACAGACACGTACCTCCCCCAGACTATCACATTAACTTATCTAGTCAAAAAATTAATAATGTCAGAGATCCCAAGTACTATTCAGCATTTGCACAACAGCTTGACATGGAGCTGTGTCCTGAACCAGTTGAATCCAGTCCGAATCCTTTACCCGTATTTATTAAGAAGTATGTTCTTAATCTTATATACTTTACCCGTATTTATTAAGAAGTACGTTCTTAATCTTATATAATCAATATTTTCCAAACTTCAAAACAATCTTCCTTTGTATCTCTGCATATATAAAAATGACTTTGATTCTTTCGGTTGTTTCCTTGATTGATTCCTTTGTTATTCACGTTTTTCCCCCAAAGTCGGCGACATGGCAGAGCGTCTGTTACTGACCAGCTAGCTTCGACGTCTCCGTTGCCATTACAGTGGTTGGTAGTCCATATATTTCCCGCAAGCAAGAGAAAAGAGTTTTTTTATGTAGAACTGTGGATGTCCTATTTAATACTTAAATACCCACGCGCTTGTATTTGGGTTACAATCGCATAATTTAACAGTAATTTCGCATGAACACTACGTAGATTATGCAGACAGACCATATTCTCTGTGAAGGACGAATTGAGACCGAAAAAGTTTGACATATAAACATAAGATCGCGCATGATCGATTGTGATCATCGCTGTTCAGGAGACAATTACAGTAAAAACGATATCTTTACTTCAACGAAATATGGATTATGATCGATCGATGTTAAGATACAGAGAAGATGTATAGTGTGTGTCATGTAAAACGTTGAAAGATACACTTCAGGTATTCACACAGGTAATATTTTTCTTAATAATAGTCAGAAATTTAAAATCGGACAACAGCAACACAGCAAAAGAGCCACGAGAATCACGCTCCAGGGAAATTTGCCAACTTACTCCTTGTCTGCTGCACACATACATACGTATGCGCATTCCACTGTCATTGCCAGTAAAATTAATACTGGTGTCTGTTAAAGTGGAAGCCTAATTCGCCCTACCTTTTCGTGAGTTCAAGTCTATTGTGACCACTCAACGCAATTTTAGAGGTACGAACGGAAGAGGACCTCAGAATGTCACATTGACCGCCATCGATTTACTCAATATAAGGAAACAGCAAGCATTTTATTTAAAAAGCCACCTGGAACACCACGGCCTTCATAAAGGGATGTTGAATGTGTAAGCATATTGAGATCTTCGCTGTTCTGGGATGTGACGCAGCAATGACTGGTAGTTATTTACCGACGTTTCCGGAAAGACTATCGGTACCATATTCAACGGTCTTGAACTGCTGAAGCCTTGAAGATGGGACAGGTAGGTTGTCCCGAAACGTCGATAAATAAGTATCAATAATGCTGCGTAACATCCCAGAAGAGCGACGATCTCATTTACACCGCGGCAAAGCTTGAAACCACACATACAAGCGTACTGTGTGTGCATAATCCAAATGACAGAACGTGAAGTGCCGTCTCCTGAACGGATGGAATCATTCTGTTTAGCCATAGAATTTATTTACACTGTGACACTCGAATGCCCATGCGCAGGTTATGAGAACAGAAAACTTTGTGTCTGGAACATTTCGCAATGGACACTGTTGAGTATAAGTCTAAAAACGGTAACCATGCTTTTCAGTAACGAACGACAAAGACACACGTGTCATGCACGCGCATATTGCAGCGGTGAGGATGCGAATATTCCAACACACCCGGGAATCACTCTGCTAACCACTGGAGCATGTTCAAAAATCAAGTAAAAGAAAAGTTCAGTGTCAGCTGTCAGAGTCATTTTAGCGATAAAGAAGCTGAATGGCGTGGCCCTGGAAACAGCAATAAGGCCCCCCACTCTAAAGATTTCCCCGATATGTATATATGGCCTGGAAGTGATATGGGAAGGCCTGTCAGAAAATGACTTTGCAGAACTGGAACATGTATAGACAACCCACCTGAAAACAGTCCTTTGTCTGTCCGAAGTTCACTCCACTGCGCCCTAATAAGAAACATTACCAACCAAGAAACCAGTACTCAGTTTCTGCTGTCAGCTACAGGACCATCGAATCAACTACTGGAGAAGAAGAAAGAGAAGAACAAACGGCTGGCATTTGACGGCTCTAACGCAATGATCACCAGCAAGTGGACTGCAGCAAATTAGGGGCTGAACCAACTAACCAACCGACTGGCCACACACGGTTTCCTTATAAACTGTGCAGAAGTTATCACCACCACGCACCCAGCGAACACTGATTATACCAGATGTGTCACGGTCAGTGAAATAAGGGCAAATCTCATCCTGGAGTCTAGGGGAAGGTCGCGGTCACTGATTGACTACAGCAAAGAGTGGACATGGCACACTGTGCCTACGTCTTGTTTTTATTATTATTATTATTATTATTATTATTATTATTACAGTATCTCAGGACGAAGTAGATACACTTTAAAAAGTAGATGTCTTTTCAAGGACATGCACTTTATGATAGAAAGTATTTTATTACTTCTGTTACTGAATATTTTATCATGCTTTTCAATGCACGTTTTTTTTAACCCAGTGGGACTATATATCGATATTTTCTTGCTTTAAGTCTCCATTTTCGGCCGCGAGCCTTCGCAGCGAGCGGACGTGTTTCTGGGTGTGCTCTGGAGAGTGACCTACTAACATACGTGTGCTGGTTACACTCTACGGCTAGCTGATGGCAGCTAGCAAAGAACTGTGTACGGCTTGTGAAAAGCACTTTTATGGGAAACAGAAAGCCATACGCTGTGGTGTACGCAATCTTCGCTTCCACGGTTCGTGTGTGCAAATTTGCGAGTGATCAGGTGTTCCTAAACTCTTCTGGCAAATCTACATTCAAATGTGTGGCGTGCATCAAGCTTCTTAGAACGAACAGGAACGACGACACCCCCGTCAAACCACAGCGCTCTGTCAGCTTCTGAGGCTACAAAGAAGGTAATATCTCCGGAGAGGCAATTAAACCTGCCTGAAATTACTAGCACTGAGTCACTCAGTGTCCAAATTGAAACGGTGAGACTCAATGGGCAGACCGCTATTGGTTTGGTCGAGAAACTTCTGGCCATGGTCACTAATCTAACTGCCGAGATTTCCCAGCTCAGGACTGACTACGCTGTTCTGAAAGAGCAAATGTGTGAGCTACAAGATCTCCTCTCCGCAAAGTCGTGCTATACGTACGGAACAGCTGGGACCTCGTCCGCCAAACCAGCAGCTATGTCCTACAAAGACGCTGTAGCATGTAATCAACGTCAGCAGACAAAGAGTACAATTGCATCCAAGAGCTCCAAAATTCCAATTGTTTCTAACCAGAAACCTGCGGACACAAATGCAGGGACTGATGTCCATCCCACAGCTAAAAGTGACTCTGCTGGATCAACTGCATCATCTGGGAACCCCACCGACGACGGCTTTACAACAGTGACTAAGAAGAAACGTGGTGGTGTTCGTGTAGTGAATATTAGTGAAAGCAACAAAACAGGGAGAAAGCTCAGGACACCTATGTATGGAGTTCGAAATTCCTCCTCCCTTCCTGTAGTTTCAAAATTGCCCAAAACAAAAGCTCTGTTTGTCTCGCGTTTCTCCCCAGAAGTCTCCGCGAGTGACGTTGAGAACTCTCTAAAGGAGCAACTGAAGCTCTCTCTGGTTGTCTGTACTAAACTTAAAACCAGATTTAATTCATACGCATCGTTTCACATTTCAGTTACAGAGGATGACTTTCCTCTTATCCACAACACAGGAGTGTGGCCTGAAGGATGCTTAATTGCACCATTTTATGGTCGTCTCAATCCCGATCAAATTTTTAATCCGAATGCACATGCCTCATGTAGGCCCCCATCACCTGGTGCAGCTAGTAATGAGGCAGCCCCTACATCTGATCTGGTTGTACTAACATATGAGGCCCACGGGGGAGGTGCTACACCACATACCTAATGGCCAGCTACCGTGGTGATAACGTGCGTGATTTTTCCATGATTGTTAATCAATCTAAAATTGGCTTACAAATATTCTATCAAAATGTCAGAGGTCTTAGGACCAAACAAACTGAACTGTTTGATAACGTGTCCTCCATGGATTTCCAAATTATTTGTTTAACTGAGACATGGTTAAATGACATGTGCTTTGACCACAAACTATTCCCTGACTCCTATACTATTTTCCGTTCTGATAGGGTCAATAGTACTAAATCTAGAGCTGGTGGTGCCCTAACAGCTGTTTCGTCTACAGTACGTCCGTTAAACGTAGATATGATCTGTAGTTTTATGAGGAATGTGTCTGGGTCGAAATCTCCACCCAAACAGGCCGTAGTCTGCTGACTGGCAATCATTATTTTCCCCCTGATATTAAACCTGAATGTATGTCTAAATATTTTTGTTCATTGGAGAAAACCCTTGATACTAGAAACCATTATGTACTTTTGATTGGGGATTTTAATGTTCCTAACTTCGACTGCGAGAGAGGTTTGCCCCTATCAAATTGTTATTTTTATTCCAAATTGAAGGGTGACGTAATGTACACCTCAACCTCCCTCTTGGGTTTAACTCAGCGCTTGTTGACTGATAGCTCTCTTGACCCAGTTTTCACCAATTTTGATCGTGTAGGCACATTCTTTGCTGACGAAGGTGTTGTCAAGCCTGATGCCTATCATCCGCCCATTGTCATTGAGATTCCTTTAGATTTACATAACTCCACGTCTTATGCGCACTCCTACCGCAAATATGCATCAAGCGACTATAGCCTGTTGGTTCGTTTTCTTCTCAACTATGACTGGCCGTGTGTGTACAGTAACAACACAGTAGAAGCTGCAGTCGACAGCTTTACTAATGTTATTCTCCAAGCTATGGATTTAGCAATCCCCCAGGGTCTCAGTAGAAATTCCAGATTTCCTCACTGGTTTTCTCGCACCTTAATCTATTACACTCGGAAAAAGGATTACTTTTATAGACGATACAGGAAAAGCAAAGACGAGCATCATTATAATAAATTTTCTCATTTCCGGAAGCTTGTCAAAACTACAATTAAAACCGACAGACTTAACTGGTATAAGTGCATAGACGATGACCTAAAAACTCAACCTTCCAAATTTTGGAAGTACGTATCCTCTTTTAGGAAACACAATTCACACGCTTTTCATCTTAACATAAACGGTACCAATGTAGTTGATCCCACTGTGGTAGCCGAAGCTTTTGCTAAACACTACCAATCCGTTTACAATAATACTACACCGGCTGGCCCCTATTCCCGTTCATTGTCCAGTGATTTTTTGAATTCGCCCCCCATTAATGAATTAGACATTTTAAGGGCTATTAAACGCCTTAGACCTTCAAAGTCTGTCGGACCTGACGGTATACCTAGTTTTATCATAAAGGGCTGTTCCACAATATTCGCGCCGCTACTTAAATATATTTTTAATCTTGGCTTGTCACAAGAACATTTTCCAGCGCAGTGGAAAAAAGCGATCATAGTGCCCATTTTTAAAAACGGAAACACTTCCCTCGTAAGTAATTACAGACCAATTTCCCTTTTAAATAACTTTTCCAAGGTTTTTGAATTTGCCATACACGATCACATGTCACATTATTTTATTCACAAGCTACATCCCAGCCAGCATGGGTTTTTAAAACATAAATCTACTACAACTAATCTAGTAACTTATCTTGATTTTATTTCTCCTTTAGTCAGCTCTCAACGCCAGGTTGATTCTATCTATGTCGACCTCAGCAGTGCATTTGAGCTTGTTCCGCATCCTGCTTTACTTAACAAGCTTTGCGCGTACGGGCTTTCTGATGGTTATGTAAACTGGTCTCGCAGTTACCTGACTAATCGGCAATCATCTGTACGCGTTTCAGACACCTCTTCTTTACCTTTCGAAGTTCTTTCAGGGGTGCCTCAAGGATCCATTCTAGGCACTTTGCTTTTTAATATATTCATCAACGACCTTTGTACTGAAACTGAGTATTCTAACTTCTTGTTATTTGCTGACGATTTCAAAATCTTTCGTGCAATAAATTCCGCTGACGATTGCATTCTCCTGCAATCTGACATAAATCGCATACAAAATTGGGTTTCTGCTAACTGCATGAAATTAAACGTAGGCAAAACTAGGGTTATTGCCTTCACTAGAAAAACAGATGTTCTGTATTAAAATTATAAAATCTGTGACTCGTCTGTAACCCGTACTGAAACCATAAAAGACCTCGGGATACTACTTGATTCTAAATTACATTTCCATGCGCATGTCGACTACATTTTCTCCCAATCGATAAAAACGCTGGGCCTAATACGAACCATAACCTATTCCTTTTCTACCCTTGATGGCCTACTGATTTTGTATCTCACACCAGTTCGACCCAAACTTGAGTATGCCTCAACAGTATGGAACTCTATAACGGCCACTGATGCTAAAAAACTTGAACGCATCCAGCGGAAGTTCGTTGCTCTGTGTCAAAATCGTTTCTCTACTCACAACCATGTTACTTATGAGGACTTTCTTGAATCTCTGAAGCTTCATACCTTGCATGATAGAAGGCTTCATTTGGATGCGCTATTCCTTATTTCTGTTTATTCAGGCCTAAAATGCTGCCACTCTCTCTTGGACACCACTGGCATACGTGTCCCTTCTCGCAATGTCAGAAACTCCTCTCTGTTCACTGCTACGTGTACAAACTGTCCGACAGCGCGATGTGTAACGGCTGCAAACCGCTTGTGCAAAGACGTCGATATCTTTAGGAAGCCCATTACTTCTTTAAAGCAGTTTTTGTGCTGAAACTGAACATTTCTCACATTTCTAACATTAACTTATTTGTATTTCTTCGGAGTGCAGGGGTTTTTGCCCCAGCGATTTTACATATCTATTTCATTCTTTTGATTGTTTCTTTGTTTGTTTGTTTAGTGTTTGTGTATTTGTGCTGTTTTTGTATTTTGTGTGTTTTTTCGTGCTGGCTTTATAATAGGCATCTTTGCTGTTAAGCTTGCACGTTAATAAATACCGATTGATTGATTGATTGATTGATTGATTGATTATTACAGTATCTCAGGACGAAGTAGATACACTTTAAAAAGTAGATACGTCTTTTCAAGGACATGCACTCTATGATAGAAAGTATTTTATTACTTCTGTTACTGAATATTTTATCATGCTTTTCCATGCACGTTTTTTTTAACCCAGTGGGACTATATATCGATATTTTCTTGCTTTAAGTCTCCATTTGCACTCCGAAAGTGACGTTGGCACAGTGATGTGAACTACTTCAAGTAGTATTCAGGTAAGTCTGTCTTTGTCTGCTAGAGGTAAGGAAATAGCAACGAACCGCAACTAGCTCTACGACCAACTATACCGCATATTTTATGTCCTTATTTCCCCCCCGTATTTAGACCAGCGGTGTCATAAAGTAGGGTGGGAAGACTGGAGGGACACTCAGCCATGTAATTGGAAAGGATCGGCGAATTATTTATACATCTCAGCCTTCACACTCCACAGGATTGCAGTGGTGGTAACTACCACAAGAAGCATAGCGCTCATGGGGTTTCACCACGTTGCGGCCGTTCTAAAGTCTTCTCCTTCTTACGGGTCCCACACATCTACAAGCTACGGGTAAAGAAGAACTGACACACAACTTGGTATGCCCCGTTAGGTCCATTAAATAGGCCACACCTTACATCAGTAAGTTCCGAAACCGGTCTCAGTGAGCTTGCTTATTTGGACCAATCCGTATCGCGTTTCGTAGTACTTCCCTCTTCTACCTACTCACAGCAGGTGTCGAGGTTGTTTATTTTCACTTAATCACACTCAGACACACACCACAGTCGGTAGGTCTCCTCTGGACGGGGGATCGGCCCGTCACAGAGACCTCTACCTGACAACACAAACACTCACAAGAGACAAACATCCATGCCCCCGGTGGGATTCGAACCCACGATCCCAGCAAGCGCTCGGCCGCAGACCTACGCCTTAGACCGCGCAGCCACTGGGATCGGCTCCAATACGCATCTACGACCCCAAATTAGAATTCTACATACATTTAAATGCTGCTTGCATTAATTTACTGGTTGTCCTACATAGGCAATGAGGACAACACATGCACCTCGTACAGAGAAGTTAACAGGCTAACTGAGACACATACAAAATGAAGAGCTTCGCAATACACAGAATATTCTTCATCAAATGCTATTAGGACGAAAAAGTCATGGAGGATGGGACGTTGCACGCGTGGGAGAAATAAGAAATGTACACAGATTTCTGCGACACCTGGGGGTTTCCAAGGCGACAAACATTAAGTTTGTGCCACTATATAATGCCACGTCATGTACTTACGTACACAGGTACCAACATTCCGCAGGAACATGCTAAATCCGTCTTCGATATGGGAAGAGTGAACCAAGGGGCAAAATATTAAACGACACAGTAAAAAAGGGAACCGATATAGTGACTATAAGAGAATCAGAAGAATCAATTTTCCTTAGGAGGGCTGTTTTGTCAAAGGCGAACATAAATCAGTAAAGTATCTATCTATATTTTGCACTTTATTCCATTAAGAAAATACATTTTTAGAAACACAACATTACTTATGCATTGGTTTTGCAAAGGCCGACCCCGGTGGCTGCGTAGTCTAAAAGGCGTAGGTCTGCGGCCGCTCGCTTGCTGGAACTGCGGATTCGAATACCGCCGGGGGCACGGACGTCTATCTCTTGCGAGTGTTGTGTGTTGTCAGGTAGAAGTCCCTGCGACGGGTTGATCTCTCATCCAGAGGAGTCCTACGGCGCGCGCGCGTGTATGTGTGTGTGTGTGTGTGTGTGTGTGTGTGTGTGAGTGAGCGAGCGAGTGAGTGAGTGAGTGAGCGAGCAAGTGAGTGGGTGAGTGAGTGAGTGAGTGAGTGAGTGAGTGAGCGAGCGAGTGGGTGAGCGAGCGAGCGAGTGGGTGGGTGGGTGAGTGAGTGAGTGAGTGAGTGAGTGAGCGAGCGAGCGATTGAGTGAGTGAGCGAGTGAGTGAGTGACTGAGTGACTGGGTGAGTGAGTGGGTGAGTGAGTGAGTGAGTGAGTGAGTGAGTGAGTGAGTGACTGCGTGAGTGAGTGATCTTGAAACCTCAAAAATGGCAAGGCCTAGTCTCGACTAGGGCTTTGCGGCACAAGGAAGAAATTGCTCTGTAAAGACATTCTCAATAGCTGAACCTATGCAGCGTCGAGCGGTATCGATATGAGTGAGCAAGAAACCGGTGAGGTGTTTAAGAAAGCATCTACTGACTAAGGTACTATTCCAGCATTTGCCTACAGGATCAGCAAAACGACAAAATATTTGAATTTAAATAGCGTTGGGGCCGAGATTCGAAACGGTTACCTCCCAAACGCATGTCACAAATGTTACCGCTTGAACCAAACTGCATCGTTGAAGACATACACAAATTCACACGTTCAACATTTTTACGAAAAAAAAAAAAAGTTTTGCCTTTTATCAACTTTAATATCTCGCCATATCAAAAGGTAATACACGGAGACAAAGAGAATACTAAAACGTCAAGTCCATTACAAAAATCCTTCATTGAATACTGTTCTGTTTAAACTCAACTCTGACGACGAAAAGTCCACCTTTTGATCAGCAAGCGAAGCCCCGACCGCTGTGGTTACGCAATTAAAAGTTGTATTTCGATTAAAACAGACGTACAGCCAGACGGGCAGAGATGTCCATTTATTTTTATATGAAGTCTATGTAAGTCACAGAACCCGCAGTCTGAAATAAGGATCCTCAGAGATTAAACGTAAACTACGCCGAACAGAAAAATATGATCTTTTATATACTACCGGTTCGTCCAGCCCTGTATGGCTAAATTAATTTCCCATAATTTAAGCATGTGCCAGGCTTCTTTATTTTATATATATAGACATTTTATATATATATATACATTTTGCCTTGTCAAATACTGCCTCTTTGTGTATAATATCTACGATCCGCGACATGAAGTGTGACGAAGAGTTCATTTCAATGAAACACCGTGACGATGCAATATTTCTAAGTATGGCTAAAAAGCAAAAGGACGATCCTATTTACTCGAATGCCATAGGCCCACGGGAATTCGGTTTCCTCTATCACAGTCAGCACGTCTAATCTCTTACACTGCTATGTCGAATTTCGAAGACTTATATCTGAACCCAAACTTTAGTATCAACATGGGGGGTTTGTCTTTACGTTTTGGAAATTATATAAAAACCGACGACTCGTAAATAATGCCAACTTTACATACATTTATATCCCACTTACACAAGAAAGTAAAGGTAAACTATTTTACTTCATGCAGCACCATGCCGTGAAGACACATGATGGTGTGGTGTTACATTAGAAGGAAACGGTGATATTAATGCTCCAGCCATTTCACATCGGGAAAACAGCCCGTACCCAAAAAATACAAGGTCCACGGGATCCCAAGGAGGGTTTCGTCAGAGTGAGAAATTAACCTCGAAACTCTAGGCCAGTGTTCCCCAACCGTTCTTCCATGAAGGAACACCTACAAAAATAGTTCATGTCCCTGAGATCTCCTACGACTACAGGACACAAAATTTTACAGAGAGAAGCGCAATTCAATTAATATTTCTAAACTGCTGTCAAAAATATTTTCTAAAGAGCTCCTCTATATGTAAGTTGGCTTACATTGTAACAAATAAACATTTTTTCCTGTCTCTCGATGGATATTTGTAATTTTTCGCGGTATTTCAAAACCTTATGTAGGCCTATTAACACCACGTTTTCCCTCGGAACACTAAAGATGCTCTGCGGAACCCTGCTTGGCAAACACCTGTGTGAACCCCTGAACATGCCTTTACTACGTTCTTTTAAAATGGTGCAGCTTCACACCACAGTAAAATGAAGCCCTCAACCAATGAACTCTTAACACCTAAACTCGCAGTCAGATCCGAATAACCGGACGTCCAATTCAGAACCCAGTCACGCTGCTGATTCCACTGTTTCAGCTCCAAATAAGGTTGCACGTGTCAGTGTATGCACATTTATGTTGTAACTACATGACGGATGCACGTACTTAAAAACCTGTTAGTCGTTCAAATGAACAAGAATGCCTCGTTCTTGATGAAATCCTCACATGCACTACCAAGCCGAAAGCAGGCTACCAATGGACCCTGTCCTCTGCCAGTCCAATCCAGTCCACACAATCATACACTACTCTTTTAAGAAGCATTTTCATACTGACTCCTATACTATCCTGGATCTCGCAGGTGTTACTTTTTCTGCATATTTCCGAATAAAATGTGCATTAATTTCGCAGTTTTCCGACACATGCTACGGGATACGCCAATCTAAATTCTAATTTCTTTTTGGGTTAACGTCATCTCGCTATATTTGTTCGGTCTATGTTAGTTTACTGATTCTCCGATTAATACAACACTATAAATGACTCTACATCCATTTATTCATCAGATTCACTAGTGAAGGTGATGAATAAAGTAATATACAATCATTTATAGTGATGTATTAATAGGAGAATCAATAAACTAACATTAAATTCTAATTGATTTAAATATTTCAGTAATTCTTAGTGAAAAGTAAATATTACAAACATCTTCACTGTTAATATTAGGGCCGGCCACTGAATATAATATGGAGCGGCAAATCTTCTCAGACTCGATATCTATTGCCGCAACATACATGTTAAATGCATGCAAATGTTTTTGTGCATCTATACCTCTCACCCCTTACCCTCCACCATCTATGCACTCTTTGGCGTTCTCATACCTCCCACCCTTGATAGACGTCACCCTAACTTTCATCAATGTATTTCCTTTCTAAAGTTTCAGTTTTCCACAAACATTCCATCAAATTCCGGCATATAATAACGTCTTATTGCTCCCCTTTCAACCTGCCATTATAAGGCGTAGTGCAGCAACACTCAGTAACCAAAACATCGATAAAGAATTACTGCCAGAACCACAAGGCATTTTGTGGTTGAAATTCATACAACAGGAGAAAAAAAAACTGTTTCAATATCCAATTTTACTAACACAAAGTATTTATATGGTTATAATTAAACGTACCCATGTAGTGAATGATATTTCAGATACATTCCAATTTCAAAACGCAGTGCAAAATATTCCAATTAAATACACCTCGTAATTAATAGAGTTCAGTCATGTGTCGTTCTGCAGAGCTGCACGAGCAAACCAATTGCCCTCGTAGGTATTTTACCCTTAACGTACTTTACGACACTGTTCCAACTGCACAGGATGTGGAGATTCGAATAGTATCGGATGATTACAAAAAATGTTTTAAGTCAAGGATTTGGTAGGAACCCAAAATCTTTCCAGATGAAAGTAGAAGCAATACTTGTACTGTTGCTTCTTTGATTTCACTGCCTTCCGAGTACAGTTTGCTTTATTCCCTTCACTAATTTTAATTTTACTTAGGCAAACATTAATTTTTATTCTTGACTGAAAACTGTATATTACAAAACAAATATGTTCTCATCGCTGCTACAGTCTATTATAAGGAGCATTTTGTAAGACAAAACGCAGATTATTTTCTTATCCTGATGCCAGAGTGGAGAAAATGTGTGTAAATCTCGGTAGAAAAGTGTTAAGCTTAAGTGTTCCGTTTGTATGTAACACAATTAAGAGGCACTTAATATAGTTGAAAAGCGACACGAAGGTTAAAATAACGCCACGCTCAGGTCTCTAATTTTAATCCTTCCAGTCATACAGCGCTCGAAAACGTAGCGCGGGGGGGGGGTGCATTTTGAGGAAACTACGAAAAGGTGTGGATTATACATTTCATAAAAGAGTCGATCTAGATTGCTAAGGCATTAAGACGATTACTTTCTTCATATGTCTTCTGAGTACACTACGTTTAAAAACACGAAGAAACATACGGGTTTTTGTGCGATTCGACACAGAATAGCGCTAATGTGAAACATACTTACGTCATAGGACACCTGTACAATTTCACTATTCGATTTTGCAGACTGACAAAATGGGTGGAAAAATTTTTTTTCAGGACAGCAGATAGGCTGTCCGAGGGTCGAACGGGATACCTTCAGAAAAAATATGTTTGCGTTACACCCATCCAAACCTGGCCGATACTTAACGATACAGGTGGTGTCACCCTTCAATATTCATTGTGAGCCTCTCTGCAAGCCCCCACACAAATGACATATGAAAGCTCCCGCAGCGCACTCGAGGCAAAACCTAGCGCAAAACTCCGCATGGCTTTTGCACTCTACCTAGGGAAAATTCGCTAAAATATCCGTATATATCGATATATTGAATCTTACCACGCAAATTTAAGATGATTTATCGTGTAGACACTTTTCTTCAGCAAGTGCCACAATTAAACATTGGTTTCAGCGACCCAGTACAACACACAAGATTCAACATTCTGCAGCAAGAGACGCAATGTACGTATAACATTGGGGAGCGTTCGCGTAACCATTTTCGCCGTGGGGAAACAATAAGTATTACATATTCTGAGTGTGTGTCTGTAGCCTTAATAATACAGAACGCAAAGCGCATGCGCCGTATTATATTGTCATCTGTGGCCTGTCTGGTTCTACAACATTTTTCCACATCATCTCAATAACTGCACGATTTTCGGAAAATAGTTATTGAACACAAAAATTGTGTTTTGATTTTCTCTACAACTTTTATCTGAAACACTTCTCGTTCCAAGAAGAATTCAGCTCAGTACCTCACGAATTTACAAAGGTTTTCATGTAAAATGCCTTTCATTCTTGTCTGCTTTTAATCACTTTAACTTTCTAAGCAGGTTTTCGAAAAATACTGAAATAGAAAACTTCATGAGTGAGAATGAGTTGTTCTATGAGGACGGACAGACAGATATGGCGAAGCTAATAGTTGCTCTCCGAAATCTTGCGAACGCGCCTAAAAAATGAATCAAGTGTCACGCCCACCACACCAACTCGCATTGAAACAATGTTGGTAATTTTCAAGACTGTAATTAAGAGGGCGGTACTTACAGTGCTTTGCCCCCCCCCTCCCCCAAGTGCACTACGTCCTTGTCACGTGTAGTGAGATGCTACGTTAACTAATTACACAAATCTGGTCAGTAAATGACCATTTATAGTCCTTCGACGTGTCCAGAAACCTCCTTCTATTGACCTTCTAAAACACGAACTTCATCTCAACAAAATTTATCTCAAAGAAAACACAGTGCTTTTTTGTTACAAAGACCTAACGATTAATTTTGTTCATAGAAATAACCACAGCTTCCTGACGATCACATCAGATACACAAATACACTGCGTGGCCAGCATTCAAAGTTTCTTTTAGTGTTAAATTGGGTGGTATGGACATACACCTAACGTATATATTTGCCAAAACACTACTCACCAACAAATGCACAAAGAGAGCTTTATCATCAATAGTAACACACTCCTACATGTTTCGACCCTGCTGGGTCATCTTCAGGGATAACATTTTTGTTATCGTTACACTATGGTTGCACTTTACAGTTGAGTAAGAATGTGCTGTTGACTGTGTACTGCGTTGTTTTTGGAGGCGTGAACTCTCTGTGGTCCCGGCCTGCATTTCACTGCAGTGCAGGCCGGACCGCATAGAGTTCACGCCTCCAGTACACAGTACACAGTCAACAGCACATTCTCACTCAACTATAAAGTGCAACCTTAGTGTAACGATAACAAAAATGTTCTCCCTGAAGATGACCCAGCAGGGTCGAAACATGTAGGAGTGTGTTACGATTGATGATAAAGCTCTCTTTGTGCATTTGTTAGTGAGTAGTGTTTTTGTATAATATAGTGCACGGACATGGAACACATTAAAAAATTATATATTTGCCATTGTCCTTTAATGTATTAATAATTGTGAAATTTCATTACCGCCTTTGTAGATGCCCCTACTAGGCCCTATTGAGTTAGCAGGCTTATGATATTTTCTACTCCCCCACTCCGCATCCCTGTAAGATGCTTTATTTCCTCCGCGTAGATTAACGCTACGTAACATCCCAGAAGACCGAAGGCCACAACTACACCGCGGCGGAAGCCTGCAATCACGCCAAACTTACATTCTCATCTAGGTTTTAGTCTCCCACACACTGTCTTCCTTTGCAGTTGTTCAAAATATTTAGACGTTCTCATGACAGTTAATATTAAGACTACGGTCTTCTGGGATATGACGCCGTGTATTGTGTGTCTCAGTTGCCACGGAGCGACCTATATACTGAGGCAGTGACAAGCAAAGCAAAGCAAAAATATTCGCAATAAGAACAGGTGTTTCCACTTGTAATGCTTAAACTTTTCCTTACAGTGTGACTTTTTAATAAAGTCAGGAATAATAATTGTCATTTCTTTATTACAACTGCCGAATCGACATTGCCTCCAGTATACTGATAACATGCAAATAATAAAGAACTTTGTGCAGAAATAATTTTTAATGATGCAGACTGATGTATCACAATCAAAGATTGTATTACTGACAACACTAACACACAGCTTGATAAATAATTACGGTCTAGTGACAACTATCGTCAGGTGATCGACGTATTATTGCAAGCATCGTCGGTGTTACAACAAACACTGTATATACCTGCACGGTATGTATGTGACTCATGACAATATTCAGAAAACAAACGCGCTGTTTACGGCAAAACTGTACGGTAAACGTAAACGAGACAAGCAATGTACGTATAATATAATATTGAGACGCGTTCGCGTAACAAATTTTGCCGTGGAAAAGCAATAAATATTAAATATAATAAGTGTGTATTTGTGTTCTTGCATTAATTATACAGCCTGCATATCGCACGTGTTTTTGCGCCGTATTATATTGTAAACTGTGGTCTGTTTGGCTATACACCATTTTTCCACATTACCTCATTAACGGCAAGATTTTCGGGAAAAAATATTGAATATAAAAATATGTGTTTTGAGTTTCTCTACATTTTTTGTCTGCAACGTTTCTCTTTCTGAGAATTCAGCGATGTATTATCATAAAAGTACATAAGTCTTGACGTAAGGTACCAGTTACTCTTGTCAGCTTTAATAAAACTTGAATTTTCTGGACAGATTTTCGAAAAATCATCAAATATCAAATTTCATGAAACTCCGCTCAGTGTGAGCCGAGTTGTTACATACGGACAGACAGACGGACGGACTTGAAGCTAACAGGCGCTTTTCACAATTTTGCGAATGCGCCTATAAAAGACCCTTATAGGTGGATTATAAATTAAGCCTTACGCAGATTGTGTCAATCGCTCCTTCCCTCTTCTAGGACAGCAAATCAAACTCAGACTACGGCGATTCTTTCTGATTTCCATTTCATTTCTCACAAATGACCGTAATATTTGAAAGTATAAAACTTGAGGTTTTTAGAGACTTGTCACATAAGTAAATACTCACAGGCAATTATACACTCCGTCAATTCCTTGCAGCATCAATCAGCTGAAGAAAGGACGGGAGCCCAAGGAAAGCAAAGGCCAAAGCCGCCGGCCTACACCAGCCGGCCCGGTAGTCTTGGGAGTGAATTATTCTCCCAGCGCTAGAATCATATTGATCCTGTGCTGCTCAGGCTGAGATTGGATGAAAACTTTGTCCGTATGGTGAAGTGAAAAGAATAACACACTGAAAAAGAAACAAGTCTCGTATCAACTACTTTAAACTTATGAATACGAAACCAAGACGAAAGAGAGCAAAACGTGTTCTCACTTCATATTATGTCGGAGCATGGCAGGCGAACATTGCCTGTCGTGCTCTTCTTTCTTTTCCTCTCTTTCCTTCTCGCCTCCTTTTTTCCATCGTCTCATTTCTCTGGCTCCTTTCTTCTTCAATTTATTTTTTGTTTTCTTCTTTTTTCACTTATAATTTTTCCCTTTCGTATATCAATTTCCCAAGTTATTTTCTTCATTACAGTTTTCCCTTCATTCCTTCTCATTATGTTTTCCTTGTTCTTTCTTCTACCTCCTCCCTCTTCCACCTTTCTTCTTTCACAATCTCCACTCCAACTTACGTTCTCTATTCTCTTGTTTGCCTTATTTCTTATTTTCTCACCGCCTTCTTCTACCTATTCTTGGAGCTTTCCCAGTTTCATAGGTTTCCGCTTTTATATATAGTCCAAATACTTCGAAATCTTCCTTTCTCCCCTTCACAGACCCACTGCAGCTACCGCGTTTTCGTCCCCCCCTCGCATCTGTCATTTCATACACACTGAAACTGTGGTTCTGAACTACCCTGTTCTTTCATCTGTTATGTATGTTCACATCACAGGCATAGCGTGACTTTTAAGCTTTACGCCCAAGGAAGAGCCCCGTTGCCCATTGTACAGGAGGCTACGTGGGCCTCGGGATAGGTGCGGGAAATCTCGCGCCCACCGACGTTCAAACCAAGCCTGCGTCGAGTCGCTATACCAACTACGCCATGCCGGCTAATAACACTAATAATAACAATAACACTAATAATAGTAATAACACTAAGAATAATAACATTAAAAGAATTTCAATTAATACCATGACATAAAAATGCGTATGGTGTAGGGGGAAGCACACATCCACTTATTCACAACTTCCGTACTCGGTAAGTAGTAAACTTTACGCCCAATCACTTTACCCTTGGCGACACAAACTCCAGTACCCATTCGATATGAAGCTGTACGGACACCAGAGCAGGTGTGGACACTTAGGTGACAGAAACATTATTAATCAGTTTTAATAAACTCACCAGGTTCCGCACCCACAAACGTGTGTATAAATAATTCCCGTTACGTCCTGGTTATAGGGCCTATATGAAATGTGGAGTGTTTAATTTAAGGCAATAAATGCTTTATTTTGTGAAGGGCCTGATTTTTCCTCTATAGTCAGCTTGAGCAAAGAAGACACGTGGAAACTCTCTGTACTACAGCACGGATTGCAATGTTCTAAACTTATTTGTAATCAATGATTTATAGACTAATGTCTTTCAGTTCCATCCCTTGTTTCTACATCGAGTTCCTGCACTAAAAAGGCCAATCATCGTTTTCCTCCAGTCTTCTACATATGCAGCTCAGCCTCAGCTGAAACGCATCAGGCTTGCAATCTGGAAGCTTCCACTCCGGACAACAACAAACCTAACCAGGATTTTGCGAGTTTGTAATCTTCTTCCACTGGTCAATGCGAATGCCGGGGTGATATCTTGAAACAGACCTCGGTAAGACGACTTGTTCACTAGTCCTTTTTCAAGTTGGTCGAAAGCGACCATCCTCTCTCATTATGCTGCGCTAAATAACTGCTGCTCTGTATACTACGTCATCAAATAACCGGTGTTCCATCCATCATCTGCAGACACACATCTTTAGGAAATTCCGTATCAATAAGAGACAAACTGCAAAATTAAATAGTGTGCGCTTGGCAGGCTGATGGAATTTAATGCTAAAGCCCACGCTGTTAAAGTTACTTAAAAGAACAGAAAATGTGGCTGAAGTGATGAAAAAAAATCTTCAAAATGTTTGATACTTAGGCGTATCAATGTGTCAGAATTCAAACGCACATACTGAATTAATGCTAAGAATTCAGTATCCGTTATTATTATTCATGAAAAGAAAATTACTAGCCTATTTATGCAATTAACTTGCTCAACGTGATTTTCAAAGTGATACTGTGATAGAGTACTACGCTAAGATAATCAATCACACTGACTTTCGAGCAATATACACGTCATAGAGGTTACCTTTCCTTTCTCATGTGGGACAATGCCAAATTTGGAAATATTAATGCTGTTTTTTCCTAAACGTGTGCACGGTGCTACTTCTGTTTAAGAATTATCTAGAAACAGTTAAGTACCCAAAACACGAACTGGGTGTAAAATTCATCTTGCATTCTTCCCTACAATTCTACCCGGTGTAGGTTTCTCTTCCATAAATATTTAGCGAAATACAGTTCAGTCGCAACCTGAAGAGAACGTAACTCTTTAAGTACAGTCAGCTTCAAATCCGCCCTACCTGAATAAAAATTGATGTGGCTCGACAATAGTTCGCAAGAGTATAATTTCATGAAAACCCGTTCAGCAGTTCTCCAGTTACGTCATGTGCACAGACAGATGGTCAGAACAATATTAAGGGGCGATACGCAGGAATTCGAAAGCGCCGTAAGGCAAATATTTTCCAGGAGTGGCTTCGTCGAAGCTTCAGGTTCGTTTCGATCTTATTCGTTTATGGTTTATTTTATGTAACCCATATTCCGTGCAACAGACTGATTATACAGTGTTCAATCCAACAAAGTACGCAATCAACGATATGTAATTACTTGTCACTAATATCCATCCTACAAGGTACAAAAGTAAAATTCTGTCAAAGATATGCCTGTATCAATAAATAAAATGCTGTCAATTAAAATTGCCAAAATGTTTAAAATATAAATCAGTTAACAAGCATTTAAAAATTCTGAATTTCAGCTACCACTGCTGACAAACATGAATGTAAATTTGTCATAACCATTCAAAGGGAATATCCGTGTGTTGTCCGGTTGGTGTTTATGTCATGGTAGACCACTGAGTACTGACTTGTAGCAAGTGTCATATTTTCGTAAAACCACAGTTACGCCGACTGAAATGGTGGTTGTGTTTATTGCATGTACTTGTTGCTAAACAACAACGGGATGCCACTTCTGTAGATACAGAGTTCAGAAAACTGACATTTCAAATACAAATCTTATTACCTGAAGATAGCAAAATAAGCAGCTACACAAACAGAATATCACAACATATGGTACACAGGCATGCCGACTGTGGTCAAGAAGTCCTGGACGGTCGAAAAGGTTAACTGCATCCCGAGACCCAAATAACAGCGTCAGTTGATAGGACGATTTAACGAAGGAGGTGCAGACGACACGCAAGGATGGGGTCGTAGCCTAAGTTGAGGAAACAGGTGAGACAAGGAAAAGCACGAAAGACTTAATCATGAAGCAAGTCTCCGGGTCAACATTTGAATCTGAGACCTCAATAAAACGGCAGAGTCCTGACCACCCGGCCGCACAGCACCAAACATAAGCACACACATCAGTGCGTACAGGCCATCCTACAAAATGCATTCTGTAAGTGCGGATAAACTGATCTGAACAATCAAATAACGAGGAGAGTCGATCGTTTTTTTGTGCAAGACGTGTGACACGTTTCATCTATTTCAGACTATCACCATCAGGAAGACGCTTAAAATATAAGCGAAAACAAGCACTTTATTTATAAAACACTGTCACTAAACCTGGGACTTAAATCTGCATCGTACTGTCTTCGTAGAGATATGTTTTATATATTGGCTGAAATTGCGTTAAAAGTTAAAATATTCAATTTTATATTAAAATAATATATTAAAACCATGTCGCATTCTGATTTAGCACTTATAATATGACAGAAGTTTTCAGGTCTAATCTCCTCTTGATGAGTACTTGCATTCAGATTACATCAGTAAATCCGTTTTGAACAATGTTTATCTACAAGCTTCTTCTCACGACGCACGCTTCGAAGAAGCAGCATCAGGCTCACGGGAAAAATAGTTACGCACCTATAGTGCCGAAAAATAGTCTAGGCACCCTGGATATTCTACTCAGCACGGACAATCTGAGGCGTAAGGCGTCTGTAAATTGACGCTACTATGAACAGAGTGGATAGACTCCCAACACTGCTACAATTACACAACAACGAATTTAATCCCGGTACTTCGGGTGCAAGTTTCAGTTAACACAGTATTACAACTCCAGTATGGCTGTTTCATTAATCGCTGAAAGCAAAGTAATAATTAAGCATGCTACCTTCTTCAATGTAAAAGGATTCTGGATTTTGTTCACAGACTGTTTATTTTAATTCTCAGAATACACAAAGATTATTTTACTGAATTCTATCAAAAACCAACTTTTCCAATGGACTTGAGTATTCAGCACCAATGCTGTAAGAATGTCAAACCTCGAGAAATAGTATGTTTCTTCTGACTTAGGAAACTGACTTTTAAATGCACCAGAATTCAAACAGCGAACATGCAAGCTATTCTTTCTTTCTTCTGTGCAAGGTGCTGAAGACTCTAAAAAGTAGCTTTCCTTGTCAAAGCACCATTCGAACAGGGCGAACAGACAGTGTGGTGGTAAAGGCTAATGTATTATGAACCTCGGATGGTAGACACAATTCGAAGTGGAGATTCAGTCCTACCAACACAGCTATATCAAATGTGTTTGTACTTTCGTTTTCGTAGTCCTTCCCTCTTCTATCTACTTGTTCACAGCAGGTGTAGAGGGTTATTTTATTTTCATTTGATCACACTCAGACACACACCACAGTCGGTAGGACTCCTCTGGACGAGGGATCGGCCCGTCGCAGAGACCTCTACCTGACAACACAAACACTGTACAAGAGACAAACATTCATGCCCCCGGCGGGATTCGAAACCACGATCCCAGCAAGCGCTCGGCAGCAGGCCTACGCCTAAGACCGCGCGGCCACTGGAATCGGCGTGTTTGTACTTTACCAATAACACCATCGGGAATCGAACCGGCGACTACCTCCACCAAATACGCCACCGCGTGTTTCGTGTTTGTACTTTACGAATTCTAAATATCATGGAAATGCATATTTTTGAGGATGTGCTTGGAAATACCAATCTTTAGCCTATAGCTGCAGAAGTTCTGCAGATAAATGACGTATAATCTAATAAGCACAGGACAGTAAACTTTTAAACTAAAGGTAAGAGCTCTACTGTGCTTAAAGAAGATGGACCGCAAAGTGGAAATAAAGTTTTACCGCTTTTAATATCGGTGTCAAATTCGTCAGTTTCTCGGTCCGGTCTCTTTATTCCTGGAGATACGTCAGAAAGCTGGATTCAGCCATTAAGTCTAGCATGATGCGACAGAAGATTAAATTCCTCTTTTTGCTGATAATCGAACGTTTTACAGCTTACAGCGAGTCACTGTACTGACTAAACAGCAACTTCTTTGACTAAATTAAAATTAGGTTTGTAGGAGTAGAGTTATATACGTCTGGCGCGCCCCCCGCCAAGCTCGTATCAAACAAGCAGTCGCAGACATGTCAGAAGCGGTGACTGTCCATCACGGGAGTCGAGGGGGGCACAAATAATTCCTCATCACCAAAATTCAGCATTTTACTAAAGGTAAACCGCGTACACAGCATATTCAACGACTGTAGTAATTACCAAATATTTTTAGGATAATTAAATCAAGTAGGATGAGGTAGCAGGCACGGGAGACATCAGGAATGTGTACACAAATGTCGTCGAGAGATGTGAAAAGACGGGAACTCTGCTAGGAACTACATGTAAGAGGGAATGTAATATTAAAATGAATCTAAAAGATGTGTGTGTGTGTGTGTGGTGTGTGTGTGTCTGTATCCGACTTGGGGCACACAGCAGTGTTTGTCTCTTGCGAACACGGATATAAAGCTTCGGACCCGAAAAAGTTGGCATTAATATTTTCTCATGAATAAATGTCATTCATCGAGTTATGTATAAGATCACATTTGCTAATGTCTCAGAACAGATGAAAATAGGATTATGGGATTTAGATGCTTATACTGGCGTTGATGAAGACTGAAGTCTCGGGGGATATGACGCTCTGTCGATTGGTAAACAGTTACACTGTCCAAGAAGAGTCTTCCTGGACTAAAAAGACACTGAAGATGGAAGCAGCAGGCTTCCCTAGAACATCGATATCCGGCCAACATGTCATATTCCAGTGGGCTTCAGTCTTAGAAAGTAGAGCCACCGAACTCTTAGAGTTCACTGGTAACCTGTAACCAGACCTCCGATGTTCCGACAGATCTTGCTGCTAGCTAAGACTAATGTGAGTTCTTGCAAGAACGTAATGTTAGCGGTTAAAACACAAGGTGTGAGAAATTCTCTTTTAACAAGGTTACAGAGGCAGAAAGGCGTCAACTAAGTTGTTTCGAAGAAAAACCTCTGAAGTAAAACTCCAAAGCGAAGTTCGTTTGGATGAAAGTGCCATGCCAAACATTCTTCACGAAAGCCCATCTCCTAAGCATAGGAAACAGTGTGTTCGCACTTTTACCTGTCTTTCTATTGCTGTCTCATCACTCCTCTGTCTTCTAATGAAGCAAACACAGAAACAGTCCATGATGAATGAGAGCATGAATATACACGGATGATTCACAGAATATCTACCTATCCCTTCACCCATCCATCCATCCATCCA
The DNA here is from genome assembly GCA_013340265.1 of Coptotermes formosanus. NCBI lineage: Eukaryota > Metazoa > Arthropoda > Insecta > Blattodea > Rhinotermitidae > Coptotermes > Coptotermes formosanus. Next base: position 204,685 of record BLKM01000221.1, read on the forward strand.
TCCATCCATCCACCCATCCACTCACCAATCTATCCATCTGTCTGTCTATGTGTCCGTCTGTCTGTTCGTCCGTCCGGCTGCCCGCCCCAACCCATCCACCGGCCGCCCGACCTTTCGTGCATCTATCCATCCATCCATCCATCCATCCATCCATCCATCCATCCATCCATCCGTCCGTCCACCCATCGTATGTATGTATGTATGTATGTATGTATGTATGTATGTATGTATGTATGTATGTATGTGTATCTATCTATATAATCTAATGTGTCTATCTATATGTATCTATATACAGTCTAATATTATCTACCTACCTGTCTATTTATACGCACCTACGTATCTATATAATGTAATCTATCTTATCTACATGTCCATATGTATCTATATACAATCTAATCTTATCTATCATCTATCCATCCATTCGTCCATTCATCTCATCTAATTAGTTCAACCACCTACCCATTAATATCTCCATTCATCAACAGTTTCACTAAGCCAATGACATACTGATCCAGATATCTGTCTGTTCAGCCTTAAATCCGCCCACCCAACGTTCCATTATCCACCCGACTCACTTAAAAATAAATTAATATAACAATACGTCCACCCATAAATCCACCCGACCAAAACACCACTTGTCAAACTAAACATCCACCTCCTAACCCAAAAATCAACATATCCAGTGGCCCACTTAGCCATCCATACATTTATCCATCATTCCATTTCCAACGAACCATCCATCCACCAATCCGACTATCAGTCCACCCATTCGCCAGTGAATCCATTCACCCGTCCATCTTTCTCTGTTTCTATATGCTTGTGTGTCCAGGTGTCTCCCTCAAGCAGCACCACAACATGTACACGTACGATACCTAACTGCAAGCGAACATCATCTGGCCGCTGGGTCCAAGAAAATCCAGTCGTATAAATAAAGCAAATGCGGAGATATTTTCCAGAGACTTTAATGAGAATTGATGCTAGTATCCACCGAACAGAACCAGCCAGCAAGAAAAGCTAATCAGCAGAGTGTTTTTCAGGTAGGGTTGGGAGGGGCAGGAGTGGGGTCCTGGGGCAAATTCAACTAACTCATCATCAGAACTTGAATAATTTATACCTGCCGCAGAACTTATTTATTCTGGTTCCCGTGTCAAGTCTAACGTCAGCAAATAATTAAGATAAGTTGTATACCTTGATGACAATGACAGATTGCTTCAGTCTAACGTTTTGTATGGCGGAATGAAACCAAGCACAATTTTGTACAGGGCAATAAACTGTAACCGTTAAGTGATTGAGATTAACAACAATAAGATTAACCTGAAGTGCAATGGAAGATTGCGTTCGTACCGCGCAGTAAACACTCAGTCTTGTGCACAGAAACCATGGGAAATAACTGTTATTTTTTCCGAGATGCATCTACACCATATTAACCTTTTAAAGCCTAGCGGTAACTTTATATACTACCAGGTTTAACATTAAAAAATTCTACGTGGTGCCCACATTGCGTTTATGTGTTTTGTACGGATCTCAGAACAAACAGCAACTTTTGCCTTATAAAACACTGAGAGACTGGTTTTTATAACCGAAGTGGAGAGTGTTTACAGCGCGATACGCACTGAGTCCTTATATAAAACAGATACGCTTCGTCTTTAGTGGGTTAATATACTCTGTGAGTGTAGATTTCTTTCATATGTTGAGAACAGGTTGAAGAGTAAAATAGTTGGACCTAAGAAGTAAACCGCTGGCAGGACAGTTTTAACAATTATATATAATTGGCACTCTTCACGAAATATCACTGGTGTAACGGGACGATGTGAAGTACACTGTACCCGACTATTTACCTTGCCTTTATTAAGTTTGCCCCGGTTTAGTTCTTTTCGGTACAGACGACACTTAAAGTTACGGGAATATTATAATTAAACGGTGGATAGTTTATTTTAATAAATAACTACACTCACTCACTGACTGGTTTTTAAAAGTTTCACGACTGATAAATTAAGTTTGGTCACATCAAAAAACTTCACTTTACACTTCCTGTCCGCCTGCCTACTCAATAAAGCTAACTGTTATTTACTAACATTTTACAGTTATTTGTATTCAACTACGTATTCACCAACAATCTCATTTCTAATGCATACTTCTATTTCACAAATATGCAGTAATGTTTACAACGAACACGGATTGTAATATTTCTCATGCGGATGCGGCTCTTCCGGTTCATTTGGGAAAATGAGACTCAGTACTAGCAACAATCCCTACGTACTCTGACATTATGAACTTAGACGCGAGTGACCTCAGATTTCGGTCAGCCACACTCTCTCTGATTTTTGTAAGAACTTGACTGAAATCGAATGACTGCCAGGAACGTCGAGTAGAAGGAAGTTTTGGAGAAATTTGTTTGGATGATAGAGACGGACCTCTCTCATTGGTCGTCCTATCGAAACGTGGTTTCGAGGCTTTGTGTTTGAAAAACGGTCAATTTTTCTTTGTACTGGAACAAATTATTAGAGTAGGTAGAAAACTGAATCCACCAGTTTAAATAGATGGGTGTTCCAAATTGTCACAGTCCATTTCGAAAGTCTGTTAAGCGTGTCCAGTTAATCATTGCACCAGCACACAATTTGGCAACAAAACCTCGGAAACACTAAAAAAAAAACTTAAATATCCCGCTGGTTCATCATTCTTCTCACCTGAGGAAGGCTTCCCGGCTGCCTCATAAAGTGCGTGTGGACTGGAAATACAGCTGCAACGCAAATATCTGTAAAGCACAGCGTATATTTTACCCCTTATCTGAATACCGCCATGTCACGAGATGTCGCCGCAGATGTAGGCTTCCTCTGCCATTGGGCTGCCGTGCTCTCATGAGGTATAAAAGGAACAGTCTGAATCATATGGGTATTCGTATACAATTAGCATGCCTCGGTGCATACCAAACTTGAGAAAGAAAGCGCGGCTAAAAAAGAAACTAGGTCTATTTTTGAAATTTCAATAAAATTATATGCTACACTAATGACAAGAGATAAGCCAAATACCACAGTATCGGTTACAAAAAAACATTTTTTGTGAATGCTTTTATCACGTTTCTTCTCCAAAGGCTCAATTAACGATGCACGAAACCAATATTCTTTACACACAGATGAAGTAAAGATGCTTTAAAAAGAGTTAATTTAAGTAGAGCTTTTATTCCATACAATACAGGCAAGTAATAGGAACATGGTTAACTAGGCAGTTGTGTCTTCACATTCCGCCATTACTTTAAACACAATATTACGTCCAAAAACTTTGTAGGTTTTAAGCTGGATAAAATTAAAGTATCCTTTAACCTGACAATGGTGAGAAGAACAGGTATAAACAGCTTAACATAGTCGAATAAGTAGTGGGGTTAAATGGAGTGAAGTTTCGTTAGGTATTCACACGGATTAATCAAACAAGAAATGCATATCTTTTTTTCCAGAGAAAAAGAGCATCGTAATTGTGACGTACAGACTCCGGTAGTTCAATTTACACCATAAAAAAGGCGGAGTGACTGAGAATCGACCCAACAATGGAAAAAGAGCATTGTTATATACATTTAAATTAGGGTCACAAAGTTGATTGTAGTAATTAGCGAGGTATAACATTATTATCAAGAACTATATACAATCTCTCACCCAGCTTTGTCTCAAAGTTAATCCCAAACGCAGAATATGTTACTGGGGATCGTCGGCGAGGATGCTGATCCAACACTGAACACATGCCGTATATGAAAAAATTGAAACAATGTGGCAGTTCAACACTTTATATTCGTATATAATATTATATTATATTATATTATATTATATTATATTATTATATTAACCTAGCATTAGTAGCAGGTGACATTTGGTATAATACTGTCACTGAGTCTGGTTTATCTAATTATTACTCTGTTTAGTGTAACTAAACTGTGTTTAAAATAAACATATTAAAATCCGAAAAGGTAGGGGCTTGTCTGAAACTTTCCTATTCAGAATGGTGTGAAAGTACAAAGAGCCTTCTTGCCGTCGCCTTTCAACTTTTTTTCCGAGTGTGCCATAAGGAACGCCAAATAAGGCCAAAAAAATTGAAACTGAATGGTAAATATCAGATTGTGGTCCAGGCTGATGATAATTTATTGGACGACAAAAGAAACTCTATAAATACCAAAATTTTTTGTAGTCACTGATCAAGAGGTTGATCTAGAAATAAATTCTAAGAACAATAATTATATATTCCACCCCCTGTTTCTTCGAACAGTGTAGGATAAAGGTAAAGGTAAAGTTGACCCTAGAACACGCCATGACGGCCAAGACGGGGAGTAGAGGTATAGCTCTACTCTTTCGGTAACCTTGGCGCAAGATGAGGTGGGTTGTCAACGTCACGCCCCGGCCGCTTTTACCTCCGGGAAAGGGACCCGGTATCCATTGTACAAGAGGCTGGGTGGGCCTCAGGGCCGGTCTGGACGGGCGCGGAAAATCTAACCACAATCGGGATTCTATTCCCAGGCCGTTTAGCCCGTAGCGAATCGCTACACCTACAACGCTACCCATGCCCACAGCGTAGCATAAAAGCACATCAAAATACACGTCAAAAAACGAAGTTCCGGCATTACTACCTCATCTAGATCTGCCGTGGGCAAATCCCCTTCATTTGATTCAAATTACAGTTTCAAATACACCACAGAAGCCATCTCATTACAGGCCTGGAGAGGCGCTTAGGGCTCCAGGTGGTTGAGGCTCCCAGAATTTCTATATAATTGACACACGAAGGTGGTACGGTTGTCAGCCCTACGCACCGGCCGCCTTTACCCCCAGGAGATATTCCTGGTACTAATTTCTGCTAGAGGCTTCGTCGGCTCCAGGGCCATAGTGCGGCTGGAAGGATTAAACCAATGAAAAAAAATACACCACCTACGAAGTAAAATTATTTTCTCTGTCTTCCAGGGTACAAATTATTTGACGAAAATGTTACAACTTTTTTTCTTTTTTATATGAGAATAAACATATTACAATATTCACCAGTTGAATGTATCTATACCGTGACAAAATCCTTTGTTCTCGAATGCTACATGCCTGCAACCTCCGCAGTGGCAGTAACTTTGCTGGAATACTCTAAAAACAAGTGGCGGTTTAATTTAATTACCGAGAAGAAAATACTGTACAAGAGCAATTCAACAATGAAGCATGACATCCAAATGTTCGTAAAAATACACGATGGGCTAATTTTTTACTGGGATTTAACGTTATTCAAATTGTTTGACAAAAACAGCTCTTTCGGTCTCCGAGTGTAATTTTAGAGACACTAAGGAAAACCATGACGTATGTGTATTCGTGACAGTATGTAAACCTACGTAGCTCTACGCAGTGTTCCTCCCCCAGAATAGCAGCCTTAAGCCTCACCTCTACCCTAACTTGCACAGTTATTATGCCTGTTATTACTGCGCCTTAGGGGCTCCTTCAGCTTGAACAAGTGTTTGTGTGTAATTACTCTATAGCACAGTTACCAAGATGAGCACAACTTTAGTGCGCGTCAGAATTCGGTCGCGCGGTATGTAATGGAGTGTCAATAAGATTTCCTCTTGCATAGTCAAGTTTAGACTATCACACATCTAAAGCTTGTGTCACGTAGGCCTGCTTCAAGCTAACACACAGTCGTCTTCCCTTGAGGCGGTTTGGAGTACTACTAACAGCACATCACACAGCTTACAGGATCCTACGCATAATGAAGCATTCAAATCTTAAACATGAAGACATGTGGGGTAAGTCCAAGGTAAGATTACGGTCTTGTAGGAAGGGAGGCGATGTATATATATATATATATATATATATATATATATATATATATATATATGGATTCCGGGGAAAGGTACTGCTTTAACCTGCGTGCCAGTTACTTCTTCAAAACGAAGACAGAGGCAATAGCTTTCCCAGAAACGCTGTGTTTTCTGCCTGCAAGACCACACCACGTTTCTTTCCGTAAGACCGTAATATAATCGTACACGGCTATGAGGAAGTTAAGTCTCTTGCAGGACTAACACTTTGTGAAATACTGTGACTGATACAATGCAAATTTTCCATGGTTCCAGTTTTCTCAAACAACAGTTCGGAAATCGTTTCTGTTTCCTTTTTAAGATTTTAAGTTACCAAAGAATTATACTACATTAAGCCTCTTGGGAAAGGTAGTCTGAACCTGCCTATGCCCACAGCCCCAACTGTGTAGCATTTCTTACTTAATTTTGTGACTTAACGGAAATAAAACCAGTTTCAGAAAGTCGTAGTTTAAAAACGAGACAATGAAGAGTGTTCAAAAAGGAAGAAACAAAAGACACGTCGTTATACAAAATTATAATTTTTGGTCCATATTTCTTCCTTTGTTGGGAGACACGGACACATTTTACTTGAAACAGGCCATTAAATAAACTGAAATTTTAAATATCTGAAGTAAAAATCTCTCACAAATGAAAGGTACATATAGGAATATTTGCATAACGAAAGCGCCGTACCCAATGCCGGTACTGGGTAGGTAACGATGATACGTCTTGGAAAAAATTCCGGGGGTTAAACTGCTGCTAAGACAAAATACTGTAACGGTTCAAAGAAGAAGCAAGGCTCAAGGGTTCCTGGACTGCTTAAACAGTAGACATTGGGATATTACTATCACTGTGCAGCTTTAGACTGAAGGCCACCTGCATTTCCAGATCATCCGATATTTACAGATTAGATTCTTCGACGGGTGGCAATGTATGTAACAATTCGATCCCTTAAAATTTATTCGAATGCAAGATCGCATCTTCATAGAATGAACAAGCGTTCTGTTCCATCCCGCTGAGCATAAAGGGCCAAAGTCATCTGCGAGTAGGAGAGTCTCCAGGCTGAACTCGATATAGTCCAGAAAAACCTTCCAGACAACTACAGGTGGCGGCCTCCGACCCCGCCTTAGCCGATCAGACACCACGAGTCATCCATCCCACGACACCGGCCTTCCTGCCCTTCAAAACGCTGTGAACACATTAGCAGAGTGCTATCGAAACCTGATATCAAGACGGTATACCTCCCAGCCCACAAAGACTCCAGCCTGCTTCAGCCCTTCAAAGACGACTCACCGGTCATACATACGAGTAGCTCGAATATCTCCCATATAAGCTAATCATCTTTAAAATAGAATAATAAAATGCCGCCAACGTAACTGTACTGACTCTGGTATTTATTTACGCAACAAATTTCAGCCACAAAGGGCCAGCTTCTGACTAAATGTAATACCTTAAAACCAGCGTTCCCTCTAATTTTTTTTACAGCTGCGCGGACCTGCCACTGCTCTGAGAACAAAATTTTTACACGACATGACGACCGCGCGGCACTTTAAAAGTGTTTTCTAATATGCGTAATAGGAATATTTACAACGAAAATTGAAAAATTATAGCTGCATGGCAGCAATTCAATGTGCGCAGGAACATTTCAGTTACTGCGCGGCCGCGCACCCGCGCAGCTTAGAGGGAACATTGCTTAAAACACATAAAAGGGTTACATACAATTGCACTACATCCGTTAATTTATAACACGATTAATACAATTTTTGGAACACATGTTACTGTTTCCGGTATGTTGGTTGAAGTATTAGTTAACAAAATAAGTATACAATATTCTTGATTTTCCGTGGTGTTCTGCCGACTGGGGGCTTACCAAATTCACCTGAGGCTTTAGTCAAAAGCAACTGAAGATCTGCACGCCGACAGAGGCTGGCGTAACATGGAGGCCAAACCGACACAACAAACTTTCCCTAGCGGGTTTCGGCAATATTACTTTCTGTGATTTTTCCCCAGTTCTAAATCAAACGTCAGGGTATAATCAAAATTTGGGGCATGGACCACATTCTCCCACAATCACAGTGACTCATTTCTAATTCACAGAGGCATTTAACCTACGCGACCGAGCCACCGTGGGTTCAAACCCCAAACACCTACCCCACCACCGTTCTTCCCACCCAACAAGACGTATGGCCATTTGCCGCACGAGCCCTTAACACAGTCACAAGAACGCCCTCAGCCGATACGAGATACTTCCTAGCTACGCACAGTCCCCACCACAGGTTTAAGGTGGCCGAGTCAACCCAGCAGCACGGTTCGTAAGCAAAAATGGCTTAATGGGTTGGGTTACGGGCACAAGCTTCTGACCTTAAGTTTTTATTTTTGGTGGATGGTTGGTGGCTCCCAGTCACTTAAACAGCCATCTGAACCTGAGTCACCCTGAAGACAGAGGCAGCACATCCCTTCGAAACGTGGAAACAAACATGTTTCTAAGCGGTGTGTTAAGCCAGAAGCATGTAGCAGATATAAGGGAGAGGAGAGGTGCATGTGGGGTTTTGGTGGGGAAACCTGATGGAAAGTGACCACTTGGAAGACCTATGCGTAAACGGAAGGATAATATTAAAATAGATCTTCGATAAGTGCGATGCATGCATATACTGGATTGATCTGGCTCAGGGTAGGGGCAGGTGGCGAGGTATTATAAAGGCGGTAACGAACCTTTACGTTCCACAAAGTGCGGGGAATTTCTTGACTAGCTGAGGACCTGTCACTTTCTCAAGAAGGACCCCGCTCCATGCAGTCAGCATTGGAAGTCTAAATAATACACAAGATTTCTTATACGCTTAAGTACATTGATCAATAAAATTTGTAAGACTGAACTAAAATCAAAATGTCCGTTACAATTTAGTGCAGCAGTCATGCCGGGTTTACTTGTAATGGGTTACGTACTCGTAGCTTTGACACTGTTACATTCGAACGGACGGACCAACATTTACGGAATAAACAAGAAGACAGATTTCATATTTCTTCCTTTTCTAGAAGCACCTAAAACTGGTATATGCAGTGCACTATAAAGAGAAGTAGGTCTGCACGTGCTCTGCTTGCCCAATACCAGCTAAAGCACGAAATATGCTTAATCCTTCCTTCTTTCCTCCTTCCTTCCTTCCTTCCTTCCTTCCTTCCTTCCTTCGATGCTGTTGCATTCTACAGAGCAAAACCTGTGTGCCCTCCTTTAAGTTACAATAATTGAACACTATCTTACCCATGTTATCTCTACTGACATCGCGCTACACGCAGAGAGGAAACAGCAATGACAGACAATGTTAAAACGCAGTGCCCCTGACGGCTGTACAAACAAGTCCACAAACACTGATCTTTAAGTTGAGACCTTCTACTGCCTGGTTCAATACGTACACTACTATCAGCTCAATAAAGCTGACTGGCACAATGGTTTGCAACGTCGAATTTTAATAAATGTTATTTGCATAAGGGGGCTTCGGCTTGTACCCGGTCTGCGAAGTCTTGTCTTTATATAGGACAACTCAGTTTTACAGACAGGTCTACAGAGTACTGCTACTGGGCAAGGAACAGAGTATGTCGAACTTGTAACGCCATATTTATATTCCGAAAAGTTTTATAAATGTATGAAGCACGAAATCACTCCAAATATCACGTTTAAAAATAAGTTCATATTTTAACACAGGAGTGCGCAGTGGGGGTGCATGGTGTGCATGTGGACACCATAACGTCTAACAAAAGCGGTTTTCAATTTGATCGCACGATACTCAGTATTTTAAGCAAAGTTTAGTTGTTAATTAAAAAAAGTTTAGATACGCGTTGGTTTATTTTGTTTGGTGAATAAAAATAATATCATTTATGACCTGAGTATTCAATAAATATTCGCCTTGTAGAAAAAATTGAATAATAATATTCCCCGGTTTCCCACCCTAATGCAACGTACTGCGCATGCTCATGTGTTTTATATCCAACGTTACGTCTTCTTGTCAATTCCAATCTACGCACGCTGTTTATTAAAAAACCAGGGTTTATTCTGACAATCTATGAATCGCACAAACTGAGTGGGCAAAGGGTACAGAATAACAGATGGTAGGCCTACAATGTGATTTAATGTTTTTGTGCCAATAATTCAATGTAATACCACAAATAAATAAATATATGAATAAATAGTTAGGCAGCGTTGAAGGGTGAAGAGGAGAGGTAAAAATAGGGGTTATAAAAATAGGGAAGGCAGAAAAATGGAAATTTTAAAGTGATAAAAGAAAAACTGTGAGAAAGGAGAATTGGTGATAAGGACTGGGTAAGGGTTAACAAAAGAACAACGAAAAGGAAAAGCTGATAAAGGCCTAAAACGCATGGGACTCTGTGAAAGCGGAAGGAAGGGAAAAGATGCTATGATTTTACTTAAGCATAAATATTCTAGATCACTTTGCTTGTTGAAGTACTTACCGAACATATTCTGTTGTAGGATATTACACAGCAGCGTGAATGATATGGCCACCAGCAGCGTTATAGTCTTGTAATCACTTTACGTATAAATTATAACATCACACGCTATTTGACTTTCTACACTATCGTAATATTCCGTTTTGAAATTAGCAGAGACGAGCCAGACGACGCGCATTAAACATTACTCCACAAGAGTTGTGCATCACACAGTGTTTGTGCGCCGGTAGCGCGTGTTCAGAGTTCCTTCAGCACGAACGAAGCCAACGGAACTCGTGTGTGTCAACACGCGTCTGTCCCAAGCAGACCGTCAAACCAGTTCTGCGTATGCACACAAATACTGCGCTGGGTTTCGATTTCGTAATTACGAGGAACTCTAAAAGTTAACGTCATTTGATTACTATACATGTTCACTGCAGCACATTTCGACACAACATGGCGGTCAAATGAGTAACACTCCTGTCTCATAAAGGCAAAGCCTTCAGAAGTGCGTTTAGGACGTTATTATTCCAAAATACAACAAAAGTGTAAAGTAAACTAATGACTTATTTTTGTTTTACCTTATTAAAAATCCTAACACGGCATAACGCAATAAACACTCAACTGCAACAGATGTTACACTTCAGAACAATTACGATACAAAATGTGTTTGTCATCGTAATCTAAACCTTTACCTAAATAAGCAAACACGACGTAACACTAAACTCACCTGCAACAGATGTTACATTTCAGAGCAATTACGATATAAATGTGTCTCTGTCATCGTAATCTAATCCTTTACCTGCACAGACAGACACTATTTAATTACTGGAAGCTAACCACCACACGCAAGCACACACGCCTAATCGACCATCACAGCACAAAAGCCAGTGAAAGACAAGCAGCTATACGTTAGTAACAGAACGACTTTTCGAGAACTGCGTCCACGTTGTGCAATGTAATTGGGTGAAGGCCATCCTGGAGGGGATGAGTGGACAGGGAGGGAAGTCTACACCATAACTCCTTCCCCTACACAGACAAGGTGATTAATAAATGGCGTGTCAGTACACAAGTCTGCCGTTTCGACTTTCGATTCCCGGTGGATGGTGAGATTTTTTTCCTTCTCCAAATCATCCAGACCGACTCTAGGGTCCACCTAGCCTCCCATCTAGGGCTTTATTTACGGTTAAGCATTGAAGGAACGAAGCTGACTACTCACCTATATTTAGCGTCATGTGTAGGAATGCGTGGAGCTATACTTCCACTCCCACATACGTGTTCATTACGTGGTACTTTAAGAATAAAACAATTTCATACAAGGCTGTAAAGGTACTTAACACTAATCCCAGGGTTACGTAACGAAGAATTTAGAACCAAACTGGATACATCTTGCTCAGGACACAAAGTAGTTTATGTGGAACTGGTACTGAACGTTCGGGTTGCACAAATGTCGGAGAATGTCTTAACTAGCTGAAGGAAAGTTAATTTTCCAAAAGGACTCTGATGTAACGAGTAGTTTTTCGTATCAAAGCGACATCAGCTCTGAAGCAGTTCGTTAGGTTTCTAGGAAACTTCGATACTTACATACCAGACTACACGCCATCATTATTTAGAAAACTGCAACGTGAAAAGTGTTACTATATCGGAACAAATGGGTCCAGAATTCTTGAAAGATAACAGGTTACATCATCGGACTAGTTTTAGGATCCGGACTGGACGACACTATCCACTGTCTGTAACTGTTTTAAATTCCTGTAATATGGATGGCCTCAGGATAACCACCACGGTCGAAACATGTACCCACACCTGATGTGCTAATTTTAAAAAGTTGTTAAGACGGAAAATAATAAATTTTGCTTTCTAAATGTTACTGTTAACGTAAATCCTTATCCCCGTCTCGGTCTTTCAAGTGGACAATTAATACAGGTTTCCCCTCCAAAATGCTGCTCACATTTCTTCCTTCACTGTAAGTCACATGTCCAGAATATTGCTGCATTTTTGTCTTGAAAGTCTAAACAACCATGGATGGATAACAGACTATAAAGTTGTTGGTGAAAGGAGAGTTCGTGACTTGATACGGGTTAATTTACTTACATTTGTGATCTCTTCATAATCGACCATATTCACAAGACCTAACATGGTATGGGACAAACGGAAATATTCCTTCATATAAATGTCAGTAGGGATTAAATTTACGGAATGCCTTGTGGCAATGGTTAGAAGCTTTGAGCCGCTGAGTCCACGCTTGTGATTTCGCATGGCTAGCTACACTTTCAGTGTTTAGGTTAAAAGCGAGCAGCAAATTAGGTCAGACGGGACAGCTGGGTATACGAAATGCTTTGTATAAAGTAACACAACAGCAGCCTGGCCCGCTAAGATACTATACTACACTCGATTCCCTCTTGACTTATGTTTACATCATCGCAGCTTTTACTGATTTCTCGTTTATTTAACGATACTATTTCATATACTGTATGTGTGTGTTATGCAGAATTGAATGGTAGGTACACTTTGAATTTTAAAGCCTGCGTAACAAAGTCTTAAGGCATATTTAAAGGTATTATCAAGGAATATGCTATATGGAACAAACTCACGAAAAATATTAGCCAGGAGAGTCGGTGCCTAGAGCGAGAATTAAGCCCGTGGCCTCCCGAATACGGGGCAGGAATGAAAACCACATCAACGACGTTTAAGGTGAATTTTTCCGTCATTATAAAAAATCACAGTTGAATGGTTGGCACTGCTGTTTCGTATTATAGAGGTTCCGAGTTCAGTTCTTGCCCAGTGTACCAGTTTCCTGAGGTTTTACCTGATTTTCTTACATCTCTACAGCAAAATTTCCGTATATTTTTTTAAATTAAACAACTATCGTTTTTGCCATATCTTTTTTAATTCACTCTTCACAAATGACGCTTGCAGTTGACGGTATAAAATGTGACTGAAGTACAGAAATTCTGCCTTTTCTTGTGAGTGCGTGCACCTTCCGATGATCTGATTCCTCATCCAAGGGGTCATCTGGTCTGTATTAACGATGAATTACACATTTCTGTCATTATGTTTTCAGGGCCTGTGTTTAACATGTAACTCGGCTTTAGGTATTGAACTGCAGTGATTTTAAGCCCGTTCCAAGAATCGAATGCAGCCGCAGCGCCATTTAATTTTGTAGGAGGTAATTAGCATATGTGTGGGCTGAGACAGCTTAGTCGGTATAGCGACTCGCTACGGGCTAGACGATCCGGTGGAGGGCGAGATTTTCTGCGCCCGTCCAGACTGACGCTGGGGCCCACCCAGCCTGCTGTGTAATTGCAATCGGGTCTCTTTCTTGGGGATAAAGCGGTCGGGGCGTGGCATTAACCATCCATCCACCCTCATCTAGCGCCGAGGTTAAAGAAAGAGTAGACCTTTACCTCCACCCCCGTCTGGGCCCTCATGGCCTGTTCTAGAGTAATCTGTACCTGTGCTCTAGTTAGTATATGTAAGTATTAAAAACACACAAACATGCGGCATTCGTCATCTGTGTTTTATAGGGAATACTTCGCTGTAAAGCATCTTCTAATGCCTGTACATACTAACGGCAGATGAGAGTGACGTATCAGTAAGAGAACAGAAATTTGCTACAGAAATTCCTGTAATTTTCCAGTAATTTACACTCCGAATGTACCCCAGTAAAAATAATTTTTCCTTTTTTTACGCTCTACAAAACCACATTTACATTCATTTAGTCTTAAACTCATCAACAAGTGACTTGTTCATTTTTTTGGTCTTTTCTGCCAAGAAGCGCACTAAATGAACGCACACAAGGCAGGGCGCACCCACCTTGTAACTCAGCACCACTAAACGATTCTGACCCGGTTTCGTATTATGGAATTTACATAAAACGTACCAGGCGAATTAAATTTTCATTCACATTCCAACATAACCAGGATAAACCGGAATTTATAAATCTATTTTTACGGCCACCCGTTTTGTAATTTATAGTAGTTCAGACACCATACTCTCCGCTTTTGTGAAATCCAAAATATAACGTTGTGTTTAGAAGAGTCCGCCGCTATAAACTCTCCTCAGCCTGTTGGAATCATTACACAGCCTAGCCCCTTACTTTCTTAAGATTCCTTTTAGTACTCTACCCCATATATCTAGCTTTCCAGAAGGGCATATTGTCATTAGATTTTCTGTCTAAAATTTATATGGATTCTCATCATCTCTTACAAAAAATTACGCAGAGAAGGTACTACGATCTACAACATATATTTGGTAATCTCCTCGGTATATAACGAAACACAGGAAGTCGTAACCCTGCGAACTGTGTTACCTGCAGTGTTATTAATTTTATGAGATTTGTAATGTTACTGCGTTTGGAACTGTTGCCTGTGGTGTGTTATAAATGAATGTTACGGCTAACGAAGAACACCCCGTTATTTTGAATGTGTTGGGTCAATTTAGCAGTCTTGATTAGGCTCTATGTAATCCAAATGAAAGCATACCGCTTACATACGTTCACATTCTAAACGACGACACTTTGAGTTCAAGGTGCTTGTTTAACTGAATAAAAATAACTCTGTTCTCTGCTTCTAAAAATTACCGCAAATTTCATTATGGCTTGTGAACTGAATACGGATGCCATAAGTCACATGAATGAAAATCTCTTATCCAATAAAAGAATCTTTCGTCTAGACGTTGACGATATTTTTCCTCGTCTGCGAAGAGGCAGTGAATATAAAATGATATTATAATTCATCTCTCCTCTCATCGTCATGGTCACATTTATGATAAAATCTCCATTGCGTAGCGGTGGTGTGGAATGCAGACCGAAGTATAAAAGATAATCTTTCATGTTGAGGGCTTCAAGGTGTCACGGGTGCCAGGAAACGTTGTCAAAACCTAAAGTAGTTTATCTACGTTCTATGACGACGTAACATGTCGACTGTACGAAATATCCATAGGGTAGCTTTCAGCAGATGTGAACGAGAACGATTTGTCTCCCAGACCTTGTGTAGTAAGCTTAAATGCTAATAAAAAGAAGTTTTATCGGCGCCTATATATTTGTTCGGCGCCTTTGTATTTGTTCGGCGCCTTTGTATTTGTTCGGCGAAACGCTATCATTAGAGTGACACCATATTACGTCACGCGTCACTGTTAATCACATTTCCAATCTAATACAAGAACTCTACATTACTGAAGCACTGTTTCAAAGCATTAGCACTGTAATTGCCTAATGCTGTACAGCATAACATTTCCTCAGCATCGATTAATTTAATGCCAATCACAATGGTCTGAGAAGAGCATGGGATTCAACGGTCTCAACACTGGGTCTTCAAGTTCGTGTTCCGAATAGGCCTAAATGTGTGTCAATGCTTGCTTATATCGTCAAGTCCTTTATAAGTACATGTAAAATATAATATTTGGCCAAAGAGCCCTGTCTAAATACTTCACCAAAATACTGATTTGAAATTTCCACGATAATTTATTTTTTAAGTCAATCCTGTTTTGCGTATTGGCACATTCAAGAAGCTATCGATGTTGCCCACGATTCGGAGGAATATGTTTTTCTTATCTTTAGTACAGCAGAGTTAGTAAGTGTTTGGATTACACAACCAGGCAGTCTTTAGGACCCATGGGTGTGGGACACGATATACAGCAAATTCCAGTCCATCGAGAACGGTAAGCAGGAAACTAAGAAAAGGGTTCTTTGACGGCGATTCTTGGTTCACGCGTTAAAGGCCGTCACTCATAATTCCGTGTTCACCATTCCTATTGGTCTCACCCGAAACTCAGCGCCCTGTGCACCGCTTCTGGGCCTCAGGGACCTCGCGTTTACATGCTCTCACAGTTAACAGTACTGCTCACATCAACCCTGAGGGAGTCGGACTGTTGCAGAGAAACGTCGAAAACAGAGAACACAACATAATCGCAACTAACTGCATGCATATATAGGCGTACTACAGAATTGTATTACTCAGTTTGTTAAGAAAATACTCACTTTTATTAAAACTGAAAGATGCTCACTATGTTCACAAATTTCTGCCAATGGACACTGTCACTCAGCCACCAACTTGCTCACAGAACTTCTCCACTCGCCCCTTCACTTAACAATTACTTAATTTAAAAATCTCTGGCATTGAGCCCTATCATGAGCCATCACAGCGCTCAACAAAACTTCTGTACCGGATTCCTCCCTTAGCGACGACTTTCTACAAAAATATCTGACACTTGGCGGTACCATTCTTCATCACTTTCGTCACAAACTACACTACTGGGCCCGATGCTTAGACACCACTTCGCTCACTAAACTGCACGAAGACAACTGGACCCAACATTAGCTATCACTTTGCTAACACAACTACTTAGACACCATTTGGCTCATAAACTTGGAGAAGATTAATGTTCCCACCGCACTCAGATATCACTTTCCTCAAGAAAACTACATTACTTAGCTCGATCCTTAGAGATCACTTTGCTTACAAAACTATACTATTAGATTCTATTCCTAGACAGCATCTTGTCCACAAAACTCTATTATTAGACCCAATACTGAGAAAACACTTTATTAAAAAATTGTAATATTAGACCGTATCCTTAGACACCACTTTTTTCACAAAATTATACTCCTAGACTCTACCCTTAGAAAACACTTTGCTCACAAAACTACACTATTAGACCCTATACTTAGACAGCACTTTGCTTCAAAACTATATCATTAGAACGTATCCCTAGACACCACTTTGCTCACAAAACTACACTATTAGACCCTATACTTTGACAGCACTTTGCTTCAAAACTATATCATTAGAAAGTATCCCTAGACACCACTTTTCTCACAAAACTACACTATTAGACCCTATAC
This sequence comes from Coptotermes formosanus, assembly GCA_013340265.1. Classification (NCBI taxonomy): domain Eukaryota; kingdom Metazoa; phylum Arthropoda; class Insecta; order Blattodea; family Rhinotermitidae; genus Coptotermes; species Coptotermes formosanus. Next base: position 221,769 of record BLKM01000221.1, read on the forward strand.
TTTGACAGCACTTTGCTTCAAAACTATATCATTAGAACGTATCCCTAGACACCACTTTGCTCACCAAACCACCACCATCCTCAGACATCACATTTCTCACAAAACTGGGTCAAAGGACCGTAGCACTAGACATAACTTTAGCCAAAAGAGAGAATACTAGTGGCGATCCTCAGCCATCACTCTGCTCACAAAGCTGGCACTACTCTATCTTGCCGGTATGAACTTCTTTTATAAATCATGGTAACCGGACGGTACACTTAGTCAACAATTTTTTCACAAATCTTCAGCACTGAATTTTATCCTACGTTAAAAATTCCTTCGCAACAAAACTCTCCACCGTACTCTCTTCTTAGCAATCAATTTTCCACAAATTTCTAGTACTGGGCCCTGTTCTTCGCCAACACTGTGTTCACAAAGCTCTGAAAATCGATATCTGGCTTCGTTATAATTTTGTTAGCAAGACGGCATCACTCGAACCTACCCTTATCCCCCCCACCCACCCACAATATTTTCCCAATAAAAAAGGAATTTAATTATTTCGGTATAACCTACACTAGGCATAATATTAAATTCGTATGTACCTCACACAGAACAAAGTGTGCTTCCATTAGAAATATCGGTCAGTTAATGCTGCATACGAAAGTCAATGCTGTTCATTTTACACGTCGTACGGACATATAAAGAAGCTAATGAGTTACGAGAAAAAAAAATTCAGGAACCTGAAGGAATATATAACAACCAGTAGCCTTTAAAGCATTGTTAAAATAATAAATAAAGCAGCATTGTTAAATAAGAAGCATTCTGTGTTTTCCGAGTGACATATACATACTTTGACATCTTTGCTTCATAATTAGGGTGGCCTAGAACTCGAATCTCGGCCACAAAGCTGTTATTCCAAATAAATTTGGTGGTTTTATCCAGTCCCTCCTTGCCGGAAAATTTAGGATTAGAGCCTTAAAATGTAGGCAGCCATTTTCTCTCAACAATCTCTCTATTCGTAATTCATCATTATTCTAACCATCAATCTCAAGAATTGTAATACCACTGTCTTGTCTCTTTCCTGGTGTTCTATATAATATGTTTACAGAAACATATTTTAGAACTATTATAACCTAAAGATATTTGCAATTCACCGTTTCCAGTAGCCTTGTTATATATTTAATAAAAATTTCCTTTGAATTTAAAAGGGATCGGAAGTTCGTATTTCTTCACGTGATTGATAGAGCGATCCGAAATATTCAATAGAGAAACTAGGAATAAAAGAAAGTATTTCAAACATTCCGTTCCAGTGACGAGGGAATGTTGGTGCACTGGAATTTCCTCGCAGGCACCCATAATTCATAGCCCGACATCCAGGGGACGCCGGTAGATATATGAGCAAGCACCGTCTGACCCTTATGAGGGACCACGAGGAATTCGTTCTACAGCCAGTCCTAAATATTGAACAGACAGACAAGTTCACAGCCCGGAAAGGGTACTTCTTCACCGTCTTTTCGGTCTTCTACGTATCGTTCTCCTTTCCTTACAACGTCATATTTTGTTTACTGTCTTATACTTTTCTGCTACTTGTTTTCCACCTCCATCCCGTCATTCTTCCTCCAGTTCCTTTCAATGGTTCTTTCAAATTTGTCCAAACTCCTCTCCTTATCCATGACTTCGGCGTTCTTTAAATTCTTTATCTCATTTCCTCCTTCGTGTTCTATGTTCTCCTCCTCCTCCTCCTCCTCCTGCATCTCTTCCTTCTACTCACTTACTTCTATCATAAGCCAGATTAATCCAGCCCACACTGTCCCATTCAACTCCTTTAAGACCCAGACTAATATTATCCTCCCATCTAAGCCCAAGGTCTCCAAGTGGTCTCCTTGCTTCAGGTTTCCTCACCAGACCGTCTTTGCATTTCTTCTCCATCACACATTTTTCATATGTTCCTGCTATCTCATCCTCTTCTATTCGATAACATGAATAATATCTGGTGAACAGCAAATACCATGGAGATCCTCATTACTCAGTTTTCTTGAGCCTCCTGTTACATTCTTTCTTTCAAGCCAATACATTGCACTCAAGTGTAAGAAAACAATTTTCACGCCTATATATTGAAACACTACCATTATAGTTTTACATATTTTAACTTATATTTTCAGAATGCAGAGGGCAAATAAAGATTCCGACCTGAACTGCAGGAAACATTCTCCGAATTTTACCTGTTCTAAGTTTTTCGTACACACGACTTTGATTTATCTGTGTCGTATCCAAATGTTTCAAATTTTCCTCATTTTCACATAATTTATTTCCTGTCTCTAAAAAGTGATTTTACCCTGCATTCGATTCACTATCTAGAAATGTACCTCGTGTTTTGAGCATTTACTTGTAGACCAACTCCTTACCAAGACTAATAAAAACTTCAGTATTTTTCTTGGCATTAATTTTTTCACCCAAAAATGGCCATCAGCTTGGAGCAGATACTAACGTATCCTATCCAGTTACAATCCGTCTTGGTTTTCTTGGTCTTCCCTGACGATGTAAGCTAAAGCAAAGTTTAAAGGCAACGGCGATGAAACATTGTAAATAGGAAATATATCAGAAAAATGTTTGCCTATTCCCACTTTACTGCTTGTTTTATTCAAACACGTTTTAACCCTTTAAAGACGAAGCGTATCTGTTTTACATAAGGACTCAGTGCGTACCGCGCTGTAAACACTCTCCACTTCGATTATAAAAACCGGTCTGTTAATGTTTTATAAGGCAAAAGTTGCTGTTTGTTCTGAGATCCGTACAAAACACATAAACGCAATGTGGGCACCACGTAGAAATTTTTAATGTTAAACCTGGTGGTATGTAAAGTTACCGCTAGGCTTTAAAAGGTTAATTGACGTACCTAGCACCAGGGAAACTTATAAACAGAATATCAGCAACTGGACTATGTAAGGGGCTTTCACGTCGTGAGACACCATTCACTTGTATAGCTAGGTCTGTTTTATTAATATGAAGCCTGGGATCCTTGATTGGTTTTAAAAATCGGAATTTAAAAAGGAGATTGTACGTTGCACTTTTAAGAATTCTTAGATGAAGATGACTTATTTAGCAGTAAGGTTGTCCCAGCTTTAGGGCAAATCTCATTTATTAGCATGTTTTAATCCTCAAGTCGATCGAAGCGAATAAAAAAATTGTAAAGGATGCAGAATGAATTAGTTGTGACTTATTTTGTGATAACGTGAACGCATTTTCTTAGACAGACTGAGGATAAGCGCAAGGCACAATATCAGGATAGTAAGTGGCGCACTCGAGATGAAAATTGGGCACTTCCAGAAGGAGTCCGAAGCATTACTGGTTGTGCAAACGTGTTGGGTTAAGCCAAGAGCACGAAATATTCAATAAGAATAAATCTCATTGTTGTAATTTTTTCTTTTAGTCTAGCGTCTTCATCACGTCAAGTTGTCTTGGCAATCAGTTTCTGTTACGAGCGAAAAAATGCAGACTATCTCGAGTTGGATTATAATTTTCGATTATCATTTGAGAGACCTATGTTTATAAATCCACTGTGGCCAGTTCACATCCATTACTAATACAAAAATCTGCACCTATTTTGTAACAAATTAAAATGTTTAATTTATATATCAGAGCAAAGCATTGTATCCTATTACATAAACATAATCAACAGGATTTTGTACAAGATATTCGAGGAATAACGATTTGTAAACTTTAACCAATATGCAAATAACCCATTGCGGAAAAAATTTGTTTCAATTGGGTACGTAACACATTTCATTGTGAAAACACTGTTACAATCGTATATGGTAAACAGTGTTGTCTAAACTGTAATACTAGTAATAATGATTGCATTGCCCTAACATATACATATGTTGCATTATACATTAAATATTCTATGCAGCGTTACTCTACATGGAAAGTTACAATGAGTCTGCTGGGAGGAGAGGAGGTGTTGCGGGTGGTGGGGGGGGGAGATTGGAAATGAAGAGATGTGATACACGATTCAGACTAATTTCAAATTATTTACCGAATAAACCAGGTCAGTTATATGTGTACTTGTGTGTGGGGGTTTAATGTAAAAACAGAAGAGGGAAAAGAAAATGGGGCCGTTTTAAAAACAACACGGGAGTATTTACCGTTTTGACGCTTGCAGTTTGAAATGGATCTCCTGAACAGGATGAATGACACTGCAGGTCAAGTGGCTGGGATTTTGTACACGAAATGTCCCCGTTTCAACTCTCTACCGAAGACCCAATAAATTATAACTTCAAACCACGATGGTTAATGTAGACAACACTTGCTGTGACACTAAGAAAACGCGCATTTTGCTCACAAAATGTACTTATGCGTCTCGTGCGATTCTTAAAACAAACCGCTGTCTTCTCCCTATACAACATTAACCGATTTTCCTTCCTAATGGAAGTACACTGTGTTCTCTGTGACGAAGGAAGTGAATTTTCAGACACAAGGGGGATTAATTTTAGTCTTCAAATTGTTAACATAAGTTTCTTGTGAATTTAACCATTTCTCTCAACAAAAGTTTCCTACTTATTCTCCCGCTATCGAGGGAAATGCCCTGGTAAAAGGTGAAATCAAAGCAGAATAGTTTACTTTACATTAGGAGTAACTCTGTGCTGATTATTCGATTATTTGATGCTGTGTAAAATGAGTTAGTGAAGATGTCGTTAAATAGACTAAGTGCAATATAGCCTTCAGATTGTCATATTTACAAACTTAAAACTTTGTCAAGTACTGTTCTGCCTTAACCTAAAAACGTGAAAGCACTATGTAATATAGCAGGAGTAGCCAAATCGCGGCCCAGTCACGTCTCTGGAGCGGATCGCAAAAGTGGCATATAAAAAATTTATATTCACGTAGTTTGCTTGCACACGAGGCTAAATGTGAAAGTCGTTTTAAAAGATTTTCTAAGGAAAGGAGAGTAACCACTAACTGAAACTAACCACTTGTATTTGGTTGAACAGAAATAAGAAACCATTATGAAATAAAAAGTATCTTCTTTTGCTATAAAGCATGGCTATTGCCTAAGCCCCCACCTATGTTGTTGCTCCCAGAGTTCGTCAAGGTGGCCACCCCTGTAACAGAACACTTTTATTTTGAATTGTAGCAGACTCTTAAAAAGGCAATGCATGCTATGCCTACCTTCAAACAGCATTTAAAGTAACATGTGAATCGCGCAGACTATTACGGTGTGAAAATGTCAGCTTGGCCTTTCCAGTTCCACTCTAACTTGCCGCATTCCGCAGCTGTGTTACTGATATACAGAACAACATATCTGTGTATGTGTAACGTAACACAGTGGCGCCTTCGCGTAACCACTGCTGCAGAGGAAACACAACAACACATTCTGTATGTGTTGATCTACACGTCACCGTCAAGCATACGAAAGTACGAAGTGTTGCAGAACAATGCTTTTGTGACAAATTTATGTCGCCGGCGTTAACGAAACGTACGTAGTTCTTCGTGTAAAGTGCCCGCTATGCTGCACTGAAACAAAAGCGTGTTCGTTTGCCCATGGCCGTCTTTAGACCTATAAATTGGCTAAACAGATCGTTATGACAAATAAGTAGCTGCATAGTTTCTTAGTTTTTGTGTTACCGTAAAATATTTTATGATATCGGACGAAATTAATCATTTGCGAAGCAATAAGTATTAATCGTTAGGAGTCTGTGTCAGTTATTCTTGCCTTAGTTATCCGGTATGCAAATTGCATCTTTTCAGCGCCGCATTATCTGGTCACATGCGGCCTGTCTGGCTGTACCATATTTTTCTACATTATCTTATAAACGGCAATATTTTCGGAAAATATTTTATTGAACGTAAAATGCCTGTTTTGATTTCCTCTACAACTTCTGTCTGAAACGTTTCTCATGGTAGGAACAATTCAGCAAGATATACTCATAAATTTGCATTCGTCTTCACACAAAGTACCCGTTATTTTGCAGATTTTCATGACATTGGAATGTTCTCGACAGATTTCCAAAAAATCCTCAAATACCAAATTTCCAGAATACTCTTTCAGGGCGAGCCGAACTGTTTCATGCGGACAGACAGACGGACAGACAGGACAAACTCATAGTTGCTTTTCGCAATTTTGCGAGAGCGGTTAATAAAACGAACCCATTGCTCCTTTTAACACATACAATTTATTCTACAAGCAGTCTTTAAAAATTTTGTGTTTCAGCCTCGTTCGGTCATTTTAAAGTTACCTACCAGATACCGGCGCTTTTTCGGTCGAAACATGTAAGTCAGCTAAACAAAATCACGTAAAGAAAGTTTTTAAAACTAATTAGCCTTGTTAACGCGAGCACTGAATTCGGTTTAATGTTTAGTTACTTTGTGATATGCCCTATCGCAACCAACAAACTAACTAAGTAGGTCCTCCTCATCCTACGGCACAAAGTCACAGAGGCGCAGAAAGGCGCTCTGTTGGCTACAGGTTGAACGCGTTTTACGAAAAACCTAACATTCATTAACGTGTTTAGAACAGTCCCACCGGAATTTGGGCTGGATCAGATGACTCCAGATAAAGATATCACATGCTAGTAGTTCTTTATGATTCATTTTAATATTGTCTGCCTGTACACATCTGGATCTCTCTAAGAGTACTCTCCCTTCCGTGTTCCGAATAATATTTTGCATACATTTTTCACCTGCTCCGTATGGGAAAAATGTCCCATCCATCTCTTGCTCCTTAATTTGACAACCCTAATATCATTTCGTAGAGAGTACACTATGCAAATGATGTATTTTGTTCCACGACGCACTGTTTTGCTCTGAAATGTGGTTTTGCAATCTTCAAGCAGCGTGCCACGTATAGCAACACCATTTGCTATTCTAGTTATACAGAAAGAGAAAGGCTTTGCACGTTTGTTTCTTTTCTTTAGTGACACATTTCGTTTGTATAAACTTCTGCTGTTTGCACTATTTTTGCAGACCTTTTTGCTTATGTCTCGATATTTTTAGTCAGAGAGTCAACAGAATATCCATACCCTTCGATGTGTTGGTTACGTACCGGCACACTCTACATGTGCGGAGACTACCAGAGGTTTAGGTTTAAACGTTCTTCTTCGTAAGCTACTATCTCAGAACATGCATTTACAGAACGCACTGTAACCTTGTAAAGCCTAGCGGTAACTTTACATACCACCAGGTTTAATATTAAAAAAATTTTACGTGGTGTCCACATTGCCTTTATGTGTTTTGTACGGATCTCAGAACAAACCGCAACTTTTGCCTTATAAAACATTAAGAGAATGGTTTTTATAACCGAAGTGGAGAGTGTTTACAGCGCGGTAGGCACTGAGTCTTTATATAAAATGGATACGCTTCGTCTTTAAAGGGTTAAAATCTCACACTCTGCTTTGTATATGTATTTGGATCAGAAGATGGAGGAAATTTGTTCCTCCGAAAAGTTGGTATCGAGAAATAGTTATGTACCTATTGGTAAGAGTATGAAGTCAATTCCGTGTCGCTGGGATTTCTCCATTTTGGTCTGCAGGATGAAACAGAAAAGAGACAGCAGAAGAAATCCAAGAGAACACATACATTATATATACAGGCAGCAGGTGTATGTGTGCGAATATTTGCAACGTAACATACTGCAGGTCACAAAGTACTAATAATAAAATAAACATAAACAACGCCAATGTTCAGGCATACATGCCCCTATCTTCCTCACAGTATTCAGGCTCCGTCAGACGAGTCTTCAACCTGCAGGTACCATATAAATCATTCTTTGTCCAGATGTAAAGGCCTAAAACGACGTTCTATTCTTTCCACACATGTGAGAAACAGGCCTACCATCTCTACATTGTATTTTCTCAATGTCCATACTTCGATGTTGTATGTGGATATTGGAACATCATAGTTTTATAAAATACTATCTTTTCTTGGCTTTCCATTTAAACTTCTCATTAGTGTTCCAAACATGTTATTAAAATTGTTTAATATTTATCTATAAATTGTTCACCTCAAATTCAGATATGTTTTACCCTTGATATTTAAATCGATTTATCTCCTCAGTCTGCACGAAATTTATATTAAATACATGAAGTAATGTAACATAAAGCACTGAAAACATACCCTCAAACTCTGGTTTTAGTCAGAAGTTTTACCAGTCAGTTCTGAAACCACATGCCTTACCAACAAGGAGGAACATGCCATGTTCTATAACCTGGGGCCATATTTGTTGCACGAAACATGTTCACAGGCTATTTGTTGTTAAACCACACATTAATTGGTAACATCTAGAGGCAGGATCGGTTTTGTATTGTATCGAACCTGGATGGCAGCATACACATTCTGTTCCAGCCGCAACACCGCAAGGAAGGTGATTTACGGGAACTATTGGCTTATTCACAGTGAAAATCCCTGTTGCAGTTTAAAAACCCATCTCCTATGGCCTGCTAGAGTTACATGCCATACACACGCACAATAAAACGACCCGTGCTTTGTTAGGTGGACTATTTGATACATATATTATGCACATCTACATTATTATTCCGATTATCAAAATGTAGACATTTATGTTAAAGTCTCGTAATAAATAAATAAATAAATAAATAAACACTGCTATCATAACGTATGTTTCTGAACAGCAACCAGAATTGGAAGTGGTTAAGAATAGAACCAGAAAATGTCAGAGACATTGGCAATCTATTAAGAATAACGTGCATTAGTTATAGTATGGTAGCAGCATATGAGTGAATTGACGGTAGTTATGAACAGAAGATAAAAGCAATAAAAACACTGGAAATCTGATGTGGGCTTAGCCTTATGTCCTCGCTTTGCAAGTAACTTTATTAATTGTGATGAGTCTGTCAGTAAATTATACAAGTTGATCAAAAAATGTTTATATTTGGTATTAAAATATATTTAGACTATTCTGAAGGGTACATAACGAGGAGCTTATGATCTGGACTCAACAAATAATATTCAGGTGATCAAGTAAAAAACAGTGGGATGGGCGGCGCATGTAGCAAGTATGGGGTGTAGGAGAGGTGCATACAAGGTTTTGGTGGAGAAATTTGAGGGAAAAAGACCACTTGGAAGATGTAGGCGTGGATGGGAGGATAATATTAAAATTGATCTTTAACAAGTAGAATGTGGGGGCATGGACTGGATTGAGCTGGCTCAGGATACGGACAGGTGGCGGGCGCTTGTAAATGCGGTAATGAACCTTCGGGCTCCATAAAATGCGGTGAATTTCCTGAATAACTGATGATCTGTTAGCTTCTAAGGAAGTACTGTGTTCCATGGAGTAAACTTTTTTTATTAGTTAGGTACTTTGAGGGTGCATATTGCCAAAAATTGTTTTTCAGCATATTTTGTACAAAGTACTTGTTTATCAAAATTTCAACGTGCTAATAAACAATAATATAATAAATCATAATAAAGAACTGGAAAACAAAATTACATTAAAGTATTCAGTAACAACTGAAACAAAGTGAAATAATGTTCCTTGCAAAATTAAAGATAGGTAGGCTTTGTAACGTGAGGCCCTGTAGTCTACAGTGCCCTTTAGTGAAGTTCCCACTTCAAGCATATGTCTATATATACCGGGTGTGCCAATAAAATGTATACGGCATGCGCAGCGATACGCGTGGACACTTTGGTGAACGTTGGTCAAGCAGTAGTTCGCCGTAATCAGAAATGTCTAGACACTGATGGTAACCACTTTGAGCACCTCTTGTAATTGCAGAAGTCAAACGTGACTTCTATTCATCTTTTGTTATCGGTATATATTGAGTATTACAATTTTAATACAGTTTTTTCCTTTCTTAGAATGTGTGTACATTTTTTGGCACCCTCTGTATATACATATATATATTATACTCAGGAATGCCACGTTAAAATTACAGACAAATCATTTTACCGGATGTGGTATACAGTGGATAGCATCCACGGTTCATATTACAGACATTCCGGTATAGTGTGTATACTGACTAGGTTACAATCTGGACGCCCGAGGAATTGTCCGAATCGTTGCAGGGCAAGAGAGCTTTCTGCAGACTGGCGCTGATGCCCACGTCGTCACCTGTTCATTCGGCATCGGGGTCCCTTTCTCTGGAACTGAAGCGGCACAAGTCGAACGAGAACCAAGGATAGACTATGTGAGATATCAGGATTCCTTCACACTGTGAATGAGATCTTCCCTCTACTGGGATATTACGCAGCGTAGATTGGTAGTTAACGACGTTTTGGGACAACTTATGGGTACCATCTTCAAGGATAAAGCAGTCCACCACCTCTTCTTGGAATGCTTTACTCTTGAAGGTGGGGCCGAAAGGTTATTCCGAAACGACGGTAACCATTACTAATCTACGATACGTAGAATCCCAGAAGAGGCAAAGATATAAAAAACAGACTACACAGAAGACGACAAATACTTGCAAGAATTACACCTCAAAAGAAGAGAAAGCATAAAACCTTCAGAGAAGAAAATTTAAATTCTCAACCCGTGTTAACCTCCACACTTGTTTACATATTTCTTCTTTAACCTTTTAAAGCCTAGCGGTAACTTTACATACGACCAGGTTTAACATTAAAAAATTCTACGTGGTGCCCACATTGCGTTTATGTGTTTTGTACGGATCTCAGAACAAACAGCAACTGTTGCCTTATAAAACATTAAGAGACTGGTTTTTATAACCGAAGTGGAGAGTGTTTACAGCGCGGTACGCACTGAGTCCTCATTAAAACAGATATGCTTAGTCTTTAAAGGGTTAATTCAATGGCGCTGCCTGTAGCTCAGAAGACAGTGTAGATGTCGACTGTTAGGACAGTAAATAATAAACTAAAAGAGTGTGCTATAGAGCGGTCGAGACATAATTTAAAGAATCTTGGTATTTTACGCACGGATTAAAGGAAAACAGAAGAAAATTTTAGCAGAAAATCGGTGTACCGACAGAAGTTTAAGTCGGTAACATCCAAAGTGAAAGTTAGGAGCGTTGCTAAAATCTTAATTTTATACCATTATCGTCTTTAATTTATCATTAATTAGCGTGACAGTCAGATCGTAATATAATCCCGAAAGGAGTAACTTCAAAATTAAACAAAACGGAACAAATGTTTCTGCTTCTGCATATACTTGTTAAATTCAAAGTGTATTCAGTCTCTCATAATTCACTTGTAACACTGTACAAGTCTACGCATTACCTGTAACACGGTTGTACATAGGGGTGTTGTACTGTAAAGGTAATGGCTTTAAATCAAGGGGGCACAGAAGGAACTACTCTTTAGGAGAAATAAAATTAGTGCGAGGGAGAATTAAGTGTGGGGGAGAATTAAGCAGCCAATCAGACTTAATCTACTTAGCGCTAAGACACGTAAGTATAAGAGGACCAATGAGGTTTTCTTTTCCTTTTTTCGTGTAGAAGTAAATCGAAAGTTAGAAAGGGAGAAGAATGGCGCCCAGAAAAATCAACACGAGGCGTTGCAGGCAACCACTTTTAACCCAAATAAATTTGATTTATAAAGTGATTTTAGACCTCAAAATAAAACTGAATTAATCAGCTGATCTCGTAAGTGACAAGGAGTACTTATTAAATTGAACAAACTTTATAAAATTTACAACATCAATCATGAGGGAGAACTGAGTTACGTACGAAGCAAGACAAGCTGAAACAAACAATTAGTACGTTTTATATAATTAATCTCCATGAATTAAATTAATGTTTGGTAAACTGGAGATCAACTAAATGCACAATTTTCAATTAGATTAATTTATTTTATTTTATTTATCCTCCGACATGTTTCGGCGAGCTGCCATTTTGAAGGAGGAATACATCCATTTTATCATATAAAACTCTTAAGGTGGGCTATTCATGCTACCTTTACAAGTTAAAATCCTCCTTTTAATACTAAATGTTAAAATCCTCTACATATTTTAGTATTTTGTGTGATTTTTTGTTGATGTTATGGCCTTGGCTGGTAACTGTGTCTGTTTTTAGGATGGAATCAGGTCCACTGCTACTTGTGTGTCAGGTAGCTGCTACCAAATTTTTAAAAATTATAAATAACTCTCTATGTGGTGATAAAATTGTGTCAGATCTTGTCAACATCAACAGACGGATATCTTAAATTATGCAAGTAATATCATTAATATATTCATCAGTGTAATTTTGTGTCGTCACTCATCAGCTATCCAGCTATAGAACTGACTTTTAGAGTACAATCCGTCACTCGTCAGCTGTCTTCCTGTAGAACTGAACTAGAATACAGTTCATGAAATGAATATGCCTTGAGTGGACCATCTCATATCGCCGAGTGGCACAAATCGATACATAAACAGAACTAACGAAGCCGTAAATGCAGTCTTAGCTGGCAATGTGATAACAGAGATCAGCTAGACTTCTGAAATTGTCCACGTCCCCTACAGTAAAAAAAAAGAAGGACCGCTCTGTCATAATCGCCTTATACACGTGCCATTTTAAAAATTGATTCTATGTCGTGTAAGTCACGTGCACAGATTCAGTGTTCCGTTTCATCGTGCTTTAAGTTTAACAAGAGAGGATGCCCTGCTGTGTTTCAGTGCCCGTATGCAAGCAGCTTCAGTGAATGGCTGTGGCTACTTATACCGGGCCTTTCTCAAGAAGAGACCAGCCAGCTTCTCGTTATATATGACCGTAAAGGTTACAATTGACCTTATGCTCACACTAAGACAGAAATATTGTTCCACTACACTAAAACACTGACATGCTCAACAGAATTTGCCTAAAAGTATACAGGTTAAAATATTCGTATATAGAAGTGTATCTAACACTGTCTGTCATTTTATGTCATCTCTCACGTCTTCACAACAAAAAGCAGACCCTGGATCAATTTGAGGTGTTCGTTACGGTAAAGATCTGGACTTTGATTTTTAAGAGATGACACAGTGTCATCTGCTAGACTGTAAAAAAATTGTTCACTTCTATGTTGAAGATGGAGCCAGAATGTTCTTCCGAAACGTTTGCAACTACCTACCAAACAGCATGGCGTCTTCAGTCTAAAGGACTTAAGGTGTTTCAGAACAGGGCGTTGGGGAGAATATTTGGACCACAAGAAGAGGTAACATCTGGAAGATATACAGAAATATACACGGAGAAGGTTCTAGCATTCACAAAATAATATTAAGGTAATCGAATCAGAGGAAGACCAGGTGCACGGGCTATGTAGCATATGTGACAGAGGGCAGAAATACACACAAAATGTTTGTCCAGAAACCAAATGGCTCATGGGGGCTTTATGTCTCCATACATACTTAATCACTTCTCGACATAAAGGTAGGTCAGTGGCCAGTCTGATGGTTACGTCGCTTTAACGCCAGGGAAAAGGTAAACAAACACTGCGGTGTAAATTTCCTTTGCACCAGCATTTAAACATTAACTGCTTTAGCACGACATTTGTACCGAAGGATCCAGGATAGGATTTAAGGCTGCTACTGGTACACGCAAATATGGCTGCTCCACATGATGACGGCGATAAAGTAAAATATGCTGATAATAATGGTGTCAAAAGATGGTGATAAAAACAGCAAGGAACACAAGAGAAGCAATGTACGTATAAAGTAACACTGAGGCGCGTTCGCGTACCCAGTGTTGTCGAGGAAAAGCAGTAAGTACGTATTAAATATTCTGAGTGTGTGTCTGGATTCTTGCCTTATTTATTCGGCATGCAAAGCCCATGCTCCCTATTATATTGTTATGTGTGGCCTGTCTGGTTCTACCATATATTTCCACATTATTTCAAAACCGGAACGATTTTCGGAAAACAAATTATTGAAAACAAAATGTGTGTTTTGATTTTCTCTACAACTTTGTCCGAAAAACTTTTCATTCTAAGAAGAATTCATGAAGATATTATCATATATGTACATAGGTCCTCATATAAGGCACCTGTTATTCTTTTCACATTTTAATGACACTTGAATTTCTCAGCAGATTTTCGAAAAATTCCCATATATCAAATTTTATGAAAATCGGTCAGGCGGGAGCCGAATTGTTCCTTGCGGCCAGACAGAGAGACAGACACGACGAAGATAATTATAGTTTTCGGAAGTTTTACGAATGCGCCTAAAAGATTATGTAAGTGATAACGATGACAACTGTGAGAAAAAAAGATGATGGCGAAGATGGTTATAATTATGGCGAACGTGGGGGGTGGTCATGGCCATGATGACAGTAACTGCGACGACGAATGCGATAATAGTAATGGTGGCAAAATTATGATAATACTGACCATAAAGAGAGCGACAAGGTTGAATAAGGAGCTAGCAATAACAATAAAAATGAGGACAAAGACTGCAGTGAGACCAAAAGAATGATTCTGCAAACGAAGACAGCTTCGTCTTCAGAAGTCTCACTTAAAAGAAGACGATGCAAAAAAAAAAAAAGAGGATGCTGTAAGGGATATTACAGACCATGTCGGCATGTAAATATTTCAGCCAGACACCTTTCATTTCACTGCTCTGGTCCACGTCTGCTTTTGATGAACGTGAATCACTGCACAAAACGTATTCGCTATAAATCAATACACTGATTACAAAAACAAATATTTCGGTTTCCCTTTATTAGCCCTACTGTTATTCATTGATTCGGCACACTTGCATCTGCTTCCCAAACTTAATTTCTCTACAGCGCAGCTCGCAAATCACACTGCACAAAAAAAGCACTCGTACTGTCTTTCACATTTTGTAACTGTGTGTATTCAAACACGCTCCAGCGTTCGTAACTCCCAATGTATAAAATTTTTTTTGTATTAAGTTACGTTATGAACTAAAGTTATATAATGTTATTTGCACAGATGGATGATTAATACAATTTAAGTTAAACAAGAGCCATATTGAAGGGAACATCTGGCCCACTGGAATGTTATTAATGCTCAAAATAATTTCACGCTGTTATTCTAATTAAACTATATTCCATAATTTTACATGTCACGTGGCAGCAAATGGAATTAAACTCATGTCTGTTTAATTTCACTCTATTATCGATACACCTGTTTCTCATTACAGTTTACTGGAATTTGTGTCAGTTCAAACGCATATGCTGTGTTTCAAGTTGAACTGCTGCATAAAAAGGCAAATCACAGAGGAAATTATAAAAAAACATTGGCTAAATTAGCCGTACCCTGCCTAGACATTTCTTAAATTAAATAGAACATAATTAATGAATTGATTAATTAATTAATTGGGTTATCTTTTGTGTCGGTCCGGAGATCGGATCCCGGTTAGGGAGAGATTTTCCGCACCCGTCCAGACCGGCCCTGAGACCCACCCAGCCTCGTGTACAATAGGTACTGGGTCTCTTCCCCGGGGGTAAAGCGGCTGAGGCGTGGGGTTGACCACCCACCACCATTTAACGCTGCGGTTAAAGAAAGAGTACAGCTATACCTCTGCTCCCCCTCTGGGCCTTCATGGCCCATTCTAGGGCGAAAAAATAAAAAAATAAACCTGTGCCACTGTGCCATACATCTCTTCGGTAGCTGGACATCTCAGTTCCTACAGTGAAGAGGTCATAGTTTGGAAGACAGGAAATGTGGAATTCGATTCGAAGCGGGGGAGTTTTTCTCCTTATCACCGTGTCCAGGGAAGAGTGAGGCCCATCCATCATCCTTTTAAATAAGTAACCAGAGTACTTTCACAGGAGATAAAGCGGCCGAATATGATGCTAACTATTCACCACTATTTCAAAATATACTTCCAGAGGAACGCTGTAATGACAGTTGCTTGCCTGTTACGTTTACACATCTGTACATGCTGCGTGTGTATTATGTTAATCTTCTACATAAACCTTTAACAGGCTTCGTAAACAATGAAAAATCACTCTGTAAAATTGACTTGTTCAGAATGAAGAGCTAAAATATAGTACTGCGTCTTACTTTTCGTGCTGTAAAATGTACTTAATGTTGGAAGTGACTTTCAAAATGATTAAAGGAAAATGTAGAGATAAAAATGGTAATACTTCTGGCTATTGTTCCTTCGTGATCGGAGCAAGCTTTCGGAAATTAGGCACAAAAGTGCTGCGCCATGCATTGAACGCCTTGAAACCCGTTTCTTTGTAACTGAATTGGCACCTAAGCAACTTTAACTACCACTAGCAGTGCTCTTGTCACTTCCTGTTAGGGGTGCACTTCAAAGTTACTTTTGATAAGTTCTTAACGCGTTCGTGTGGCAGAAATGGCTGTTTTTTTTAAATGTTGTCCAGGAGTCGGCAGTCAGACTGTTGCAATCCTGCGAACCACAGAATATTCCATTTCTGTCTTTCTTTATATTTTCACTGCTACAGTTAGCATATTTACAACCGCCCTCCTATTTACGGATATTACAAATATGATTTAAAACAGGAGTGAACTTTTCAATGATTCGGCTGCCTGTCCTCCATGAGTCACCGACAGCTTCTATGAAAGATTCACTATGAAGTCCTTCCACGGTATTAAGTTTTCACAGACTTTTGTCTGTACTGCCAGCTTCTTTGAGAAATTTTGACTATATGCCAAACGTAGAAATGAAGATTAGGACTGCTTTTCCACGAAGCTTAGAAATAATTCTTGATACCTGTTTGTGTCAAACAGACAGACTATGACATTCAAGTAGTCTATTTGGTAATAAAGGCAAAAGTTTTCGGCAGACGGTATTTTCCTGATCTCCTTCAATCAGTTACTTTTAATAAGGCAAAATATACCCCTTTTGCAAGTCTTAATATCATTTGTGGCAAATTTAGCAGTAAATCAGCTAAAATTAAAAGATATCTGTCACTTTCATCACATCCCGCAGTCTCAGCGTATTGGCTCGGACCATGTAGTAGAAACCTCAGGTTATTAAATAATTAATTGTGATCATATTATTCATTAAATTCCAACTTTTACAAATACAGAAAGGAGGCACTTATTTTAAGCACACTTTGCAATTTATGACTTGGCATTAATCATTCTCTATGGAGGGCTGTGTAATAAAATTACTCTCGTTGAAGTGCTTCGAGCACATGAAACTATATTTCAGAGGCCGAGATACTTTCAGTTTATTTTCGATTACCACACTTTAAATCACTTTGGTTGCTTTTCGGAAAATGGAGGAATGTAATTTTGGAATATGCATTTTTTCCCTAAAGATTTACATCCGAGCAACCAAACTTATCGGATATCAAGAACTATTACAGTCACCTATGAACTATAGTGGCAGCTTGAAATTAATTAAATCGACTGAAAAATGAACTTTGGCACACGCCGCGCAAAACATGCGGTTTTCTAGCAGTGCCGCCACGGTCCCGCTTATGACGTCACACAATCAAAGTGGACGCACGCATTTCGGAAAATTCTAGCATACAAATTAAGGCGAATTAAAAAAATACCTCCTCTTATTTCTACCATATTTTATTTAACAATAAAAAGCGGAGTAGCACAGTCGGTATAGCAACTCGGGTACGGGTTCGACGGTTGGGGTTCGATTCCCGCTTGGAGCGAGAGATTTTTCTCTTCCCCAAAACGTCCAGAGGGCTCTGCTGCCCACCCGACTTCCTGTTCAATGGGTACCGGTGTTTTTGATACGGGTAATCGGCCGGGGTGGGAAGTTCACCATTCACCTCCATTTAATGCCGAGGTTAAAAGTGAGTGGAGCTATATCTGTACTCCCCCTCTATATCCTCATTGCGTGGATTGGTATAGTTCCTTTTCTACTTAACCCTTTAAACACGAACCGTATTTAAGGACTCAGTGCTTACCGCCCTGTAAACACTCTCCACTTCGGTTAAAAGAACCAATCTCTTATTATTTTATAAGGCAAAAGTTGCTGTCTGTTCTGATATCCGTATAAAACACATAAACGCAATGTGGGCACCATGTAGAATTTTTTAATTTTAAAGCTGGTAGTATGTAAAGTTACCGCTAGGCTTTAAAAGGTTAAAAATAAGTTACTTCTAACCTCAAATGTTCCTTCCGCTTGGGGAAACGAACGCAGTAGTTCATTCAGAAAGTCAGTAACTGTCTACGAAACGATGTGGTGCCGAAACCAAAACAATTCTATCTCGAAAAAAACAGGGAAATGTAACCCCTTAAATGACACACATCTAAGGCTTAGGTCTCCGGCCACTCGCTTTCTGAGACTGCGGGTTCGAATCCCGCCGGGGTCATGGATGTTTGTTTCTTGTGAATGTTGTATGTTGTGCAGGTACAAATCTCTGCGACCGGCCGATCCCTCGTCCTGGGCAGTCTTACCGAGTGTACGTGTGTCACTAAGTGGGATCAAGTGCAACATCACCCTTTGCACCTACGGTGAGTAGGTAGAAAAGGCTGGAGTAAGAACAAGACACACAAAAGAATACACAACCAGATCCATGCAGGGGTTATTCACATTTGTCATCATATTCGGGGTCAAAGAAGGAAAGGAGGTGACTTCACATGCATTTCCTCTCTTAGGTTCTAGGAGCCAACAATGAGTTCTTCTGAACATGCCAACGGACCTTTTGGCTTCGTAAGATATGGCGAAATTCTTGAACAGATTAAAAATTTCTAGGTTCTCAAAAAAATCTCTCCCACTCAATCAGATATGTTTATCGAAAATATTACGTACAGTCAGTTCTGCTATAAAGCGACAGTTGCGTTCTTACGAGACCTCGCGTTATAACAAAAATCACGTACTGAAATACGGTCAGATCCGAATAAAAATTTTGCCCGTCATCCAAACTTACATATTTGCTCTCGTTGCTGAAATCGCGTAATAGCCAATACGCGTATGCGAAAGTTCGCGTTATACAAATCGCGTTCACCTAGCTATCAATCGCCTTATAGCCAATTTGCGTTATAGCAGAATTGACTGTATATTTCAGTTTGTGTTTTCTTTTTTTCTGCTCTTCTTCTTTGTCGTCTTCTTCTTTTCCTTCCGTAATTTGGGTTCAGCAAAGTTCGATCCCTAGGATAATTGAACCGATATTTCTGTCTCCATCTATGTCTCATCATACCGTGTGATAATAAACATACGCCTACAATTACTATGTTAGACGTTCAGGTATCTTTCTTCACATGTGTTGCTTCCAGTTTCTGTGCTGCTGATTTCTTCCGCCATGTTTTATGTTATCTTCCAATAATATATTCTTTTCTTTAATCACCTTTCATTTACCTCTGGTTTTGAGTTGTATATGAAGTGCAAATAAGAGGAACCTCACATCCTGTTATACTGACTGCTATTCGGGTACACACTGCAGTCTACAACGTGTGGGTTCCGGTGGTATCTCCAGTTAAGTGCCACGTACTCTCTTGCTTTTCTTAGGTACGGTCGTTCTTAAGAACTGATTGTACCGGGTAAACTTAATGGTTTAATTAACTATTAAAGGATCCGTCGTACGTAGTGCCCTCATTACGCTTCTGCTACGAATCACAAATCTTCCATCAACACATCCAGTAAGTCAATTTTAAGCTTCACCAAACTAGCACGAGAGCTCGTGTCGTTAATGCACAATTTCCAGCCCTGTGAACATTTGTCACTAGTGTATTCCGGCTTTCGTAATGACTTTAGATACTCCTTTAACGATGTATAAGATATAAAAAGTTGTGTCTTATTACCAGCTTGCATATTTACAGCCTGACCTGCTCTGCACGTTAATGACACTCGCATATCAAAGTGACACAGCGCATATTAACGTGTGTTCAGTAAAGAACGCACGCTCAAAACCCTAAAATTAAATCTCCAGATTCTTGCATGACTGATACAATACAAACTAACTTCAGTGTTCTCGTATATTACTAATAGGGTGCCACCATAATGGTATTAAAGTTAATAACTCAGTAATGAAAGCCACGGGATACAGTCCGTTATTTCCTCCTTCTCCTACCGAGCTACTGAAGTACATACTATCGTCTATCAGAGGATAGGTTACAACGTGTATTTAAGTCCTATATTTTCAAATGTAAGGGCAACAGTTCAGAGTAAATCGTACTGTTATCCCACTACCTCTCTACACAGTCCCCGCTACAACTGAGATGTTTCCCATGTCATACGACTAGCTTTTCTGTTCCCTGTGATAGAAATCCACGACCAACGCGATCAGTCACCCTTTAACAACAGACTTCCGTCTCGCGATCGCCTTTAAAATGTGTGACCCACAAGATTCTGTTTCCGCCCTGGAAACAGACGGCATTACTCAAAGACAAATTCCCCTGATATATTTATATTAAGTGTAGTGTTTTTGGTTACAAATTGTACGAAACGTAAATGTGTTTCCTGGCCGGTTCATATATTCGGGTACTTATCTACCAACGAACCAACGAAACAACCAATTAACCTACCTACCTACCTACCTACCTACCTACCTACCTACCTACCTACCTACCTACCTACCTACCTACCTGTGAGTCTAAGCTTACTTTATTTTCAATTCTGTATAGTACAAGCACGGGGTAACTGCCATATATATTTGTCCGCCCACTTATTCAAATACACATCGTTTGCCGCAACGTCGGCAAACCATCCCCCGACAAAGTCCAGTTCCTTAAGCCCATTCAGTGTAAGACCCCTGCAATTTAATTTAGTAATAAAAGAAATGTGCGCAATTGTGGTGCGCTTCGGCTCGGCGGTGTGGGGTACAGCAGAGCAGGGAGGGTCCCAGCTGTTGAACCTTTGCCTGAATATAAAGAAACGTCAGAAGACCGGTACGCTGAAGAATACCTGTACTCGACATCGGAAAATATTTTCTGCACACCATCGCACTGTGATATTTACCACAGTTATGTCCACACGACGGAGGTTGAATTTTCTATTAATATGCACAGGGTGTAGGGAGAACGTTTGTCGATGTTAAGACCGATGGAATAAGATATTCAAACGGCTGTTTCTAGCTGACGCTTTACATATGTATTAGCAAGGAGATGAGATATCCTGACACAATAATTACAAATGAGGCCGGGTGAGGAAAACCGTATATATAATTGAATATCGCTTGGCATTCTGGCGTCATGTATGAAAGCATCCTACGTGGGTAGTAGTGACAAGTAAGAGCAAAATATTGCAACAATAAAAGGCGTCGAAAGTGTGCTTGCGTCAGTATTATAATGTAAGACATCTGGCCGAAGAAGTTCATAGCATACTTTAAGATAGCAGCACCGTCTGTTGTATGTTGTTACGAGTATTCTACCAAATTTAGTACCTCAGCAAAAATTCAGTTGCACTTCCGTAACCGTTGAACGTTCATAGAGTGCATGTTCATTAAAACCTTTACTTCAACTTTCCGCCATGAGCCATGATGTGTATGAACAAAACGAGCGTAGTGACATCTATGTATGAAGAAAACAACAGTTTCTCACTGAAATTTCAACAGGATATATGCTAGCGGAAAATGACAGAGAACTCCATGAGACCCCAACACTTATTTCTTAGCGGTGTGAAACATACAGCAATAAAGAACTCACCGCGTGGCTTCTATTTTATTGTGTTTTCTTCACATTACTTTTTCTACAAACACAGCTGCGGCTCTTGTCGTAAACCAAAAAGTTATAGTATTTTTACCCGGAGAAGCAGCCAGCCACCCACAACCTAGAACGTGAGGTTAGGATCCAAAATCCACCCCCCCCCCCCCGCCCAGAACAAAACTAACACGAAAAATTACGGGATTCTAAGTGCAATTAAAGGAATTTTTGTAAGAGCTGAGGTCGCAGGCATTACAGCTGCTATTTTAAAATTCATGCATTACTCATCCAACGTACAAAAATAATCACACTATGGAGAACTTGCGCGTGATTTTCGTTTCACCCTGTGTAAATAATAAATATACAAGAGTAGGGCAGATTGAGGACCCCATATCCAAACATACATTTTTGCGATTTTATATGCTTCACTTTTCTCCGTGAACTTTCTTTACCTTTCCTTTGAACATGCCCACCTCTATGTGTCCCTTCTGGCACGAAGCCTAACCAGCTCTTCCTATCTTCCAAACAATACCGCTACTCAGTTTCTTCTCCTCTATGTAACATTTTTCGTATCTACTCTTTCAGTCTTGATCTCGGTCTTTCTGTTGAGAATTTTCCTCTAAATTTATGTTCAAAAACTGCTTTGGTACTTTATATTTGTTCATCTTTAGGATTGAAACTTATTTGCTTATTCTGTAACTTACTAACATCTTACAAGGTATTTGTCTTTAAAATTCAACTACTTATCTTTAGTTCCTTATTTGTCCCTCTAGTTCTCTTCCTAAATTCTCATTTCAGGTGTCATTACTTTACCCACATAACCAAGCACATTGGTGTAGCAACAACAAATTACGTTTGTATTCTAGATGTTCCCTATTCATATTTTGGTTGGGGCACAGGCTATCTGACTGAAGTTTTTAAGTGTTTTCTCAGTTCTACCAGGCAAATGCCGGAACAGCGCTTCGATTAGGCCAAGATTACTTCCTACCAGTTCCTTTTTAATATGTCCAACAATTATCTTAGCACATAAGCTGTACAGTCTGAGAGACGAAAAGCGTCGTGAAGTAAAGCACAGCCATTTACTGGTATCTATTTTCCTTTGCTCACATCAAATTCACTGCTCCAAACACTACCATGAACAGGTAGTAATGAAAAAAGTGTATTTCTTCAGCCCCTTGACATTTCTCATCCCAGATTACACTTCTGTTTATCTGACAAAAAATTCCTATATTTCTGAACCCGCAGTCTATAATCTTAACGGACGCATCGATACAATTCTTTCGGTACAGCAACCAAAATATTTTGTACTCGTCTTGTCAGGAATATAGCTGCAGCGACTAAAATCTCTTATATGTTTTACAGGACACCTCTCTGAAATGAGAGTACTACCTTACTTACACGTCCGTCATAATTTATAATTTACATATTACAATTTATTAACCTTTACAAAAAATAATATTACCTTCTCGATTTAACGTTGTAAATTAATCATACTGCCTCAACATATCTACTCGCAGAAACGTGCTTCAATTGTTAATATGAATTATTATTTACATTATCCGATATTACATTACATTATCCGATAACGTATTTATTATATCGTTTTCACAATATCTCTAACATTCGACAGGCTTTTCACAACGCAGATTTGAAGTTCAGTAGTCATTTCAGTAGTATTACAGAAAAAGTTTATTGTTATTGGCAATCACACTACGTACAGGCATAAAATGTTTTATTTCGTATTGCATTATGTAGTCATGGCACTGAAAAATGGTGCATATAAAAGATTAATGTATTAATAAGACAAATCCCTTCGTGCCAAGCAAAATTAGTTGTAAGAAGGTGCATTTGCGAGAGGTTGAGTCACATTTGGGCTTCGTATAAAGAGGAATTTAAGTTCAACTTATATGAATTAAGAGTATATTTCTTAGACAGCTTTGATTAAAAAGAGAATTTTAAAGCTGACAAACAAACATGAGCACTTACAGAAGATTGTTCTGCAATGAATGAAACATTCCAGTGTGTTCACCTGATGTTAATGATAAAGCTGACGACAGTTCCATCATGATACGAAAAATTAAGACGATATATTTGGGGGTTTAACTGCTGTGAAAATTTGCATTGTGGCTTTATAGGGTATGACACCTTGCATTCTGACAGGTAGGAACTTACGTGTGCAGTTTGTGGACGAATTATGAAATTCTGATTACATATGAATAACAGGTACAAAACAGATTTACCGTGTACAAAATTATACTGTACAGTAGGCTTGGAATAAGTACGTTAAAAAATTTTAGTATGGCGAAACTTTGTCTCCACATTATACATGTAATCAACGAATAAAATTAGATTTTGCTCACATGCACTCTAGTTACAATGACTACGTGTCCATATTAAAACAGAGCTACGTATTGTACATGTACTAGTCAGTACGATAACATACACACTGCGAAAATTAAAAGGCTATTTGCATTCAAACCGTCTGCAGACTCGGGCCATGGGGTTAGGAGGAGGATGGGGTTAATCCTGTGCTAGAATAATGAAGCGCCACACTCGAGAAGCGGCAATGTTAGACAATTGCAAGAGTGAAGGGTCCGACCATTGCAGATAGCAGCCTTTAATCCTTGTTACGATTTTAAATGATGAAAACTAATAGACCAGTATCATTAAAATCAGTGCAGACGGTAAGGCTTCATGACAACTGAGCTGTCAATCCGTCGACACGGAAACAAATGGTGGCATACAAGCCTAGATTCGTACATCTACAATAATTTACGAAGTTTTTAACATATTCAAGGCGAAACACAAATTCTTCGTCCGGAATACGTTTTCTTCCTTTACCACTGTCACACTGTGTAATAATTAAACATTTAAAAACGAACATCGGTGAACTTAAGTCGTTACATTTTAATAACTCGATGGAGCAAAGTCCAGACTAAGACGTCAACAGTTTCTCCTGAGTACTTAGTGGATCGCAGTGGTTCAACCCAGTGTTCAGAACAGCTCTCCCCTTGGACTGTAACAATTCTGAGCTAGATTAACCCTTTAAAGACGAAGCGTATTTGTTTTATATAAGGACTCAGTGAGTACCGTGCTGTAAACACTCTCCACTTCGGTTATAAAAACCAATCTCTTAATGTTTTATAAGGCAAAAGTTGCTGTTTGTTCTGAGATCCGTACAAAACACATAAAAGCAATGTGGGCACCACGCAGAATTTTTTAATGTTAAACCTGGTGGTACGTAAATTTACCGCTAGGCTTTAAAAGGTTAAGCCAGATTAGACCACCCTATCCTAATTCTTTAAGATCCACGAGAAACTTCGGACGGTGTTCAGTTCATGACTTGAACCAGGGACCTCCGCAGTGTGACAAACATATGTCAAACAATTAACCGCATGTTTGGTGCACTTGTGTTGTAGGTACTTAAGGAATTGTTTTAATTAGTACCAAGAATTAAGCAGTACCAGAGTGAAGAATTATTTTTCTGAAGTGAAAAAGGTCCGAGAAGGGAAAAGTGCAGATAATTATGAAGAAAAGTTCGTGAAAACGGTGAAATAGACTTACAAGAAAGACAAGGGACATACAGCTGATAAAGAATAAATAACTTATCCCATGCAGAAGGATAATTCTTTAGAAGTTAATAGTAGTTGTTCAACCGCTGAAGAACATTTATGGACTCAGCAATTCAGTAACCCTGTTCACATGAGGCCGCAACTAGATTCTGTGCTCAGTTACTTAAATACGTCCACTTAAGTAACACCGCCAGTTTTAGCAGGATTTCCCCTCTACGACTAGATCTCTGTAGCGGTGTCGTGCCTTCAGGAAAAGCTGAACATTTTATACATTTATCGCCTCAATAAAACCTGCCGCATGCCCCGCCCATCCCATAGTCCTTCACTTTACCGCTCTATTAATGTTTAGTGAAGACAGAAATTTATGCAAGTCTTTACCATGAAACTTTTCGACTCTCCTCTTACTTTATTTCCTTACGTTTAAGTATTCTCCTCAGCAACGTGTTCGCAGACACCATCAACCAAATAGCCTTCCCTGATGCTGGAAGAAAAGATTTAGTAACCATATAAAAGAGCATAAATTTTATTCCATTTCTTCAGTAAAATTTGCCACCCCCTTCGGCGATGTCTACTTTCAGAATGGGAGATTTCATTAGTTCAAAAGAGCCTATTTTAAGATGATCGCGGGGGGGAAAAAGTATAACTAATTTCTGTACATATATCTACATATTCTGTTATTTCAAAATAACTAAACAACAAGCAAATATTTTTCGTATCATCCGACGCACTGCACCTCGCCAAAGACTACGCTGGTAGCCCCAGTGCATCACACTACAGTTAATGAAGGGTGACCACAAACACCAAATATCTTGTTATACAACTTTAATCTTTGTGGCATGGATTAAAATTACACAGTCAAGTAGACACCACGACTCAGTTAACATAGTTAATCTGTGACGAAATTAGTATTACTACCTCATACTCATTATGAATGTTATTATATCATATATGGTGCCACGTAATTTTCAGTTACGAACAAACAGCACCCACAACAATCACACACACGGCTTTGTGGAATGAGTGGTCTCGTAAAAGAGGAATTTATATCGGGTTAGAGTCCTACGGCTCGTCAGTGGTTTCCGCTCAGTTTGAGTGATATCTGTTTATGTGTAAACGACACTGTGGCTCGGCTTAATTCCAGTACAAACAGAAATTCCACAAAAATGGGAACTAAAGCAAATTTTGTGTGTTCTTTATGGAAAGCGCCGATAAAAACGCGTTCTGAAAAATACCTTCATGCCTGTCCGTGCTTTTCATTTTAACATTGAAAGGATGCCAATTAAATCTCAAAGCCTAAAATTTATGTAAACAATATTTAAAAGTTTACCTCCTAACTCACAAAATAACGCACGGTATCTCCATTTTATAAAGCCCAACCCGTTGATGGTCTTCACACAAATAATGTCTGTTTGTTCTGATAACAAAGAGAAACGCGCAAAAATATTCCATGGACAAACTGGAGAGTTGGCATTCAAGCAAGTGGCAAAAGTGACGCACTTGGTACATTATGCCGATTAGTGAACGCAAAAAGGACAAACTCTGTCTCAAGCCACTTTACTTGTGAAGAATAAGTGTCGTGTTTTAGAGGTTTAAATTTATTCTGAATTAAAAGCTATTGGTACAATTTAATTTGAATAGTATTCACGTTAACGCAGTATCTTGTTCCACAAAGTTAAAAAATATTTTGCACGATTTGAGTTCCTCACAGTCGTGTTACTGACGACTCAATCTTCTGCGACGCGACGCTAAGTCTTTGGGCAAGCAGTTCCCACATTTCAAAGGAGTGAACTCGTTTAAGAGTCAGGCAGTCTTGGGCAGATTGAGCTAAAGGTAAAGGTAAAGGTAAAGGTAAAGGCCCTACGATGGTTCAAAGCATCCTGACTACTCTTCTCTGAGGACAAAGAGTCAACTGACAACGTACGGATCTTAAAATCAGATTTTATTTTCTCAGGACCTTTTATCTGAAAAATTGTGTACGATATAAAATGCATGCATTTATTGCGAGGTTAAATAAAACAGGTGATCGTTCAGCTTCGGAGAAGTTAGGATCTCAAATTGAAGCTGGTACCATATCGCAATGTATTGTCGTAGGAAATAGTCCATTGAGACTAAAGAAGCCCACAAATATCGTCATAAAAATAGGAAATCACGCAACTGAGATATGTGTAACTTTGTAGCAAAATCTTGGGTGTCATCGCTACGGCAAAAGGGTATGTAATTTTATTTATGACGATATGTGTTTTCAGCACACTAAATTCAGAAGTTGAACTTCATTTTCGTGTCAGTTAAAACGTATCGCGTAATACAAAATATATATTAGGATCCAGATGGACGTGTTTAGAGACTACTACAGCAATAACCTATCTCAAGTGATAAGAAGAGTCATTTATAATAAAGTCAGTCAGCTTCTCTGTGTTAAAGGAAACAACACAACGTCAGCAGAATAGATGATATATAAAGGCATGCGATCAAATACTATTTCTGGTAATTTATATCTCAAAATGCATCAACTTAAACCGGAAATTAAACTCTGGAAGAGTAGGATGGATCGAAATTTGTCCAAAAACTATCTCATTTATAATCAGATGAAAGAAAGGAAGAGTAAAACTTTGCTTTTGGCGACGTCCAAAGAGATAAGGGAAGCAGCAAGACAAGACGGACAGCGCCGCACTAAATGTTTCGAGAGGACAACTAACGTGATGCTTCTTCTTCTTCTTTGGCATGGCGACTTTTCGCTGGAAAACTTTTTCCAAGACCGTTTTTTCTCCTTCCTTTCTTACTTCGTCTACGTCTCTCTCACTCCCCGCCACCCCGTTCATCCCATCACAATCTTCTTGTTGTTGTTGGGGTCCGCAAATGCCCCATCCCTATTCGACTTTCCCCTCCCACACACTGCCGTGAACCGGTTGAAGTATTTTCGCCCTGCTCAATACCACATGCTTTGGTGATATCTTGTCACCTCAATCATCTGTCCAGTCACCTGTTTGAAACGTTTAGTCAAGTATCACGTTTCCTAAACAAATTATAATTAATCCGTCAAAATTAAACTGATAACTATAAGTACCATTTGATTAATTTTCAAATCCCTTTATTATTACCTACAAAGTGTATAGGCGTTTCTTTTGTTCCTCCAAATAAGAAAAAAGATTACTTCCCCAAACACCATTAATCATTTGGTTCTTATAATGGAGACGCAGTATTTTCTGTGAGTCATTGGGGTTTTAAATATTATTTGACAAACTACATGTTTTACAGTATTTGTGACCTAAAGCTGTTTGTTACCAATATGAAACATCTGTCATACAAACTGTAGGAAGAAGTGAATGTGGTGATGACCTTTGAATTTCCTGTATTTGAACCCGTACTTCTGTCCGAAAAGTTACCCAATCAGCCAACTTCATCAAGGATTTTGTGGGTTTACCATTTCCCATATCGACTGTTGAGTTGATCCCCAGACATCTGGTTGCACTGCATGCTTCTCATACAGCTTTCCCTGCTTTGATATAAAAATTACGCTGTCAAGCAGCAAAAAAATCTGCTCATCATCTTTTCTCTGTTGCATGATCACAAAACAGTTCGCTCTCTATTTAGGGGCTTTACCTTCAAACCTTCTTTTGCCAAAAGGACAACACATACAACCTGCGACTCGTAAGAGGCTAAACTTTCTACTAACATTTCACCACCCTATAAAATGCAGTGTCACCTGCTATTACCACACGGCTTTCTCGTCCTTCTTTCTTTCTGTCAGTCGTCTACCTATTTCATGCTTCAAAGGTGTGAAAGCGTACTTTGTATAGATGATATTTCGCATGGCCTCTGGTGCAGTGTCTGCTCCTATAGTACTGGGTTGTTCTCAATACAAAGTCTTCATACGTGTATTTGGACCATAACTAAAAATACTTTATTTTTGAGACGTTATTTGAAAGAGAAGAATAAACATAAATTATTAAAAAATTTATCAGTGGGTATGTATTTTTTAAATAAAAATATTAGTGTCTTATATTAAATATTGTATAAAACAACGAATGAAATATATTACATCTGTAACAGCAGTACTTCAATAAATTTTTGAAAATCATTAATGGCGGGAATTAGGATATTCAACAAAGCTTTATCAGCTGAAACTAGTATTTATTGCAGAATGATATGACAGGAACTTGTGAACTTTAAATGTTTTGGGAGGATGCGACTGTTGTGCAATTTGTGGGGATCATCTAAGAAAAGCCTGGATGCCACTCATGACAATGAATATCCTAGCCAATATGCCAAAGGAATAGCGCCCGTACAGAAGTAGGAACTGTCATCATTTGATGACATTTCCTTTGTAAATTTTCATTCTGTACGGATTTGTTAGTAAGCACAAAAATCTGATATTCATCTAAATTATAACAAAAAAACTTAATTCCTACAGTATCATAAACTGCGAAGGTTAAGGTTGCTTGGGTAAATAATGGACATTTATGGCGACAGTAAGAAATCCAAAAATATATTGTCAGAAAAGTAAAAAATTTTCTAATATTAATGTAGGCAGTACATCCACAAAACACGGTTGCTTGAGATAGTTACTACTCCATGCGTCAATGATGATAAACGGTATCAGTACAACTACAGTTGTTAAACTGAATACTTCACAAACACTACATGCTGCCGCAAGGCCTTGCCGTTTCAAAGGTACGATTTGTTATTACTAACACGTAAAACAACGGCAAATAACGTTTGTTTTTATAATGTAATTCTTGTGTAGAGACCTCCATGAAATGCTTTGGATTATCTAGTTAACAGCCTGTAACTGTGGGGCCCTTTTAATGTTCCCTTCTGACGATAACTTCGAAACAGACCCGTCTTGCTCCTGCGTATCAAAAACAGTCATCATTTCCCGTCTTGTTTGCTAGTGTTGGGGATCAAACTGAACTTCCGCCTGAGTTCTACTGACAGACTGTCACACATTTTCATCCGACAGGTTGCATCTGAAGAAAGGGGATATAGCTAGGTTTCCTTTACTCCGGTTGCGGTTTTAGAGCGACAACCACAGCATCAAGGCATATTACAATTAATTGATTACGAAAACTCAACTGGGACTGCGCAACGATAATGCTGAAACCAGGACGCACACAGTTCTCGTCACCAGATGAATACACTACAAACGTTACTGTAGTTATGTAATAGAAGTAGGTTTCTAAATATATTCATTACACAGGAATATAGCCCACTGGTAAGAGTTAAGAACAGGACAATATACCCGTCCCATCTCAGCATCCTTGATATTATCATCCTAATAATGTTTGGGGGAGAGTACAAATTATGACCCTCCTCGCTATACATTTCCTTTACGCTTATATCTTCCCCACCATATCTATAAATTTTCCTCTTCACCTTGTTCCCAGACACAACCTATGTTCTTCCTTGAATGTGACGTACCTCGTTTCATAACCATACAAAACAACATAAAAATTAAATTGTAATTACATTTTTACACAGCAGGCTGTAGGATAATATATTCTGGACTGGACAACTAGAATAAGCAAAATTACAAATTTACTTTGTAGGTCTTACCAAACGGTATACGGAGTAGGCAAATTCTACAGCACGTCGCCTGACGTGTACTGAGAAATTACACCAATACCTTGCCTCCGCTTGTCAATTGGAAATACTCATACTAGTCCTGTGGTGTCGCACAATCACTGGTGGATTTAACAGCCACGACCAATTCCAGTTAAATGCTTTCACTTTTCCCACAATCCAATTCTAGGTTTATTAAATAAACCGGAACATCATAAATGGCTCACTGGCCTTTCGAGAAGTATAATACTCTTGAGTCATACGAAGGTCACTACTAACCGTCTGTCACGGGATGTCTCGGGGGATGCAGGCTTGCTAAGTCATATACACCTGCCGCGTTCGTGGACACAAAGCAAGGGACGTTCTTTATATCTACAGTAGCTGCTTGGTCCTTAAGCAGGCATATACTTTTTAATGTACACAGCAATATATCTTCAAGAATTATCTGTGTCACACATAAGCAAGCAGGTCACGTCATTTAAGCTCTAAATATTGCGCTATATAATTTACCTGAATCATGTTCTCATACTACTAAACACATGCCGGCTCTGTAATATGTTATGCAGTTCTGTTACTTTAAATTTACGTTGTATGAGCACATAGGTAATATGTGGTGATGCCATCGTTCCCCATGTGGTTTGTTTATTGTGAAATGTAAAAATATTTACATACTTAATTGGATTTGTGTTATGTAGGTACGATGAAATTTTCAATTACAATATTCTTTTAATCGTTTAATGCCCCGTGGTACATATGCATCACGTACTGCAACACTAAAACGCGTCGATTTTGTCCAGACAGTGTATTTACGTGTTCCGTGAAATTCTCACAGCCAGGATAACTTATTTCTCCACACAGCTTAACCGATTTTACTTCGTACAGGAGATAGAGTTCGGTGGCTGTGAGGCAGGACTTGAACATTTATATAAAATTTAGACGAATTTTAGTCTTCAAAGGACTGTCATTTACAAGAAACGTTACCAGAGCAACGTGCCAATTTTTTTTAAAAAAAGGTTTTTATTTCCTCTAATATTTCCAGTTGAAACTTTATTTCTGTAATAGTCGTTCCTAATTACTTTATAACATTTTAAACGAAAGGTGCTCGATCTAGATATTATTTTTAAATTTCTATGAACGTGTATCTTAACTTCAAATATAGCATCACAGGCCTATACGTAGGAATGTTTACCCAGTTATCTTTAAGTTTCGCGCACACAAATATTTTAATTAGCACATCACACTTCACATAATAGACCGCGTTCAAGCTCCTAGATGCTTGATCCTTAACACTAAACTTTAGGCTCAAACCCGGGTGGTATCATGTGAAATTTATGGTGGCAGTAGTGCTATAGAAAGCGTGTCCCCTAGTTTTGGCTGTTTTCCCTTGTTCACGGTTTATTCCATCATTGCTCAGCAATCATCCATCACTCTCCCACTTGTGTGAAATGGCTCTACCCATGCAGCACATTATCATGCTTTCACAAAGTAGAAGTTTTCGTCGTGGGCTGGACACTTGGTACGTCACACAGTAAAAACGCTGAAGTCTTCGTCTTGGGCTGGACACTTGGTACGTCACACAGTAAGAAGGCTGAAGTCTTCGTCGTGGGTTGGACACTTGGTACGTCACACAGTAAGAACGCTGAAGTCTTCGTCGTGGGTTGGACACTTGGTACGTCACACAGTAAGAACGCTGAAGTCTTCGTCTTGGGCTGGACACTTGGTACGTCACACAGTAAGGAAGCCGAAGTCTTCGTCTTGGGCTGGACACTTGGTACGTCACACAGTAAGGAAGCCGAAGTCTTCGTCTTGGGCTGGACACTTGGTACGTCACACAGTAAAAAAGCTGAAGTTTTCGTCGTGGGTTGGACACTTGGTACGTCACACAGTAAGGAAGCCGAAGTCTTCCTTTTGGGCTGGACACTTGGTACGTCACACAGTAAGGAAGCCGAAGTCTTCGTCTTGGGCTGGACACTTGGTACGTCACACAGTAAAGAAGCCGAAGTCTTCGTCTTGGGCTGGACACTTGGTACGTCACACAGTAAGAAAGTTAAGTTTTATGCCACATTTTAAATAAGACGTCTGTGCAGTGTAACCAGAATGGTAACAAGGCTACTGATTGTGTGATGGAGGGCTTATGGTTCAATTCCTAAGATGTCCATGGGACTCACCCACTGCCTATTCAATTGATATCGGGGATTTAGCTACGGAAAAATCAGCCAGGTACTAGAGCTGAATACTCGCCTCGATCTAATGCCGAGATGAGATTAGGCAGTGTTGTGTGATAAGGAATTGTCGCATCTCGGTCAACAGCAACGGGTGGAACTCGGGGGAAATCAGTGGCTCTTGTCTAACCGTAGATTGGGAACATGGTCAGAGCAGTTGGGGAAGTTCACCTCGTTTTCGTGGCAGCCGCTAATTAGGCACTAACTTAATTCACATCACACCAAGCAACTGAGAAAATACACATATTTTACGACGGAATTTTTATACATAACCAGTTAGATCCCAAATCTCACTTTTCAATGTGGAATATTTGGAATTTCGTACTGCTCCCCTGGCCAAATTACAGAGCTATTAAAAAGTTTAATTTCAATACCCGTTTTAATTTAGTTTCAACATGAGTAGGTCCGCGTCATGAAACTATAATCTGCCGCGATTTCATGACCTACACCAGAATCTGTAGTTCGCAAACTTTCCGTTCTGCTAAAATTCCAATACGAACTTTTCCCAGGCAGTGTTGTTTCTTCACCTTAAAAGTTTTACACACAAATGAATCCTTATTTCAGTAAGTCAGACGGCCAGTGTAGCATAGAAAACGTGAAATCTGACTTATAAATACAGAGACACTAAATGCAAAAACCGAAATTAAACCTGTTAATAATTATAATAAGTCAGTTCCAATAATTTATATCATTAAGTAACCCACGTGGCAGTAACAATGAAGCCAATTAAATAAAACGAGATGTAAGAATAAAAACTGCAGTAAAACACAACAAGGATTACTCGTAGAAAATAATGGGATCAAAATGTGCAAGTGAAACTTGGGAAGGATCTGGGCATAATGGAATTTATAAAGCGAAAAATATTGGCGACAGCAATACATTATTTCCTATCCTCTAGATTACGTTGCAGCGGAAACAAGTCATAAAATATAGAGGGGAAAATTTTCACAAAAACAACAGTAAAAATAGCCTAATTAAACTATTAATAATAAGCACGTATGAGACAAATATAAAACTCTACCCGCCACTCAACAGTGTAAGTATTATGATTTGAAACGCATATTTATGAAATACGGTTACACGCGGCAGCTTCCCTAATTTCAAAAGTTACTGAGTTCCGCTGCAGGAATGTATTCACTGAATTCAAATTTTTTTCATTTTCTGAGAATTGACGTGTTTACGGTGGTGCATATTAAGTCGACTGAGATATGACGCCGTGTAGTCTGGTAGAGAGTACACCAGCTTTTTTTAAAAGAACTCTATCTTCATCTTCTGTCCCAAAGTGTAGGACTGCCGGTCCATCCGAAACATTCACATCCACTTACAAAACAAATGGCGTTACATCTTAGAGGACAGCACACTTGTTGCACTTGGTCTTGGACTGATAACTTGTACATGTGTCACTTTGTGTTAGTCGGCGGCGAATTGTCACTTCGTAAAAGAATTGCAAAGTTTACGTACCAGAACTTATTTACTTTGAGAACACAGGCCCACGTGACTCATGTGGAATTCGCCTGTCTTTCTCTAAGGGGCAGTAAGGGTGTAGATACAATAATCCCAAAACTGCTATGTTAATATTTTATTTATATATACAGGAGAAGGATTTGGGAAGATTAGGAATTCGCATTAACGTTTGGTAGAAAAACATGAACGAAATAGGTCACACGTGTCATCTAGCGCTAAAGGGCAGATAAAATTAATGCGAGTTTTTAACAAACCTGATGTTTGTGTGTGGGATAGCTTCAAATGGCTCACAATAGGTTTCAGAAGTCTGTTCTTTGAAACACGGTACAGAAGTTTCGGGTTCCATATCTGGTGGGGATTTTATTGACTGCCTGAACTACTGTCAACTGCGGAACAAGAATCTCTTTTACACTGCGCTATTTAATATGTGATTCAGTCAGACAGGCTAAGTCCACTGGTATGTAGGTCCCGTTAACTTAAGGTTGACAGAAATTTTTATAAAATACGCATACGTTCATACGTTAAGTTTAATAAAATCCATAATATACACCAATATTTTACATGTACATATTTAAAATACTCATTAATCCTACACTTTCAGCAGAATTATGCCTCTTCAGCGATGTACAAATTCAAAACTTCACGGTTGTGATTAATTCGTAATTTGAAAATCAGTTGTTTATGTTGCCATACTTTATTGTGGTGCTTATGAGCCACTGTCTCGTGTCTTTTAGACTGTGTTGTGTCACAACAGCTACCTTTGAAGGAGGCGGTAGTGTTCTTTCTATACCGTGAATTAAACGTTTTTAATTTTTTTTTCAGATTCTATTACAATTTCACACGTCTGTGCAAACACAGGTGCATCCCTTTGCAGAAAATTCCTCTGTTGTCATTAGAACAATGCAAAGCATATGGTTACAATAATATGACCAACAGACCAGTACTTGTTTTTGTCAAAAATGTGTTTTCCGCAGAGTGCCTTTGTGGAATTGTTTAAATCCCGGACGTTCTTTCTTGTCATCACCATCAACGTCCAGGTGGAGGTGCGGGAGAGGAAAGGGGAGTTTATAATCTTCACCACATAAAGTCACAAAAGCATGATAACAAGTCCAAATGCGCTTTGACTACCTTAGTGTCGGCGTATTTAACACTGAGAATATAAGAATCAAGGGAACACAAAAAAAGTAAGCTATTTACAGGCATCAGCGGAGTTTAAGCTTGCAGGCACCAGAAAACGGTGACGTGTTTGGTTACATCTGTGCGTGCGTCTGTATTCACGCAATCACATATACACATACATGCATATAAAGCGCATAACCCTTAGAACAGGGCAGTAAAAATAATTTCTTTTTTATTCTCGTTTCTTACGATTTCATTCTATTTTATACTTTTAGCTCCTCCTCTCCCCATGCCCTTTATTTGTCCGTCATATTACCTCTTTTCATCGCTCTTCGTCACATCAGAACAGTTCCAGCACTTACGCTTTCCACTTCTGTATCCCTTTCGTACCTTATCTCCTGCCCATTTTGTCCTGTACTCTTTTGCTATCCTTTTTACTAGTACGTCCTGCCGTCATTGCCATCCCTTTTCCAGCTTCCCTCTTCTTCACGTTACAACACCTCCCTCATCCCATTATTCTGTTCAGTTTTTCTTTCATATACTCCTGACCCATTTCACCTGTATTCTTTCCAGTCTCTTTTATTAGTCCGTCCTTCCGTCATTCCTGTCCCCTTTCATCCTCCCTCTCCTTCATGTTACGAAGTTTATCTACTCCAAAAAAAAACTTTAAATACCAACGAAGGCAAAAAGAGTTTTTTTCCGTCAATTATAACACACTCCTACATGTTTCGACCCTGCTGGGTCATCTTCAAGGAGAAACCTTCCGTTGTCGTTACACTAGGATGCACTATATAGTTAAGCGAGAATGTGCTGTTGACTGTGCACTGCGCCGTTCATGGAGGCGTGAACTCTTCTCGCTAGTGCATCCTAGTGTAACGACAACGGAAGGTTTCTCCTTGAAGATGACCCAGCAGGGTCGAAACATGTAGGAGTGTGTTACAATTGACGGAAAAAAACTCTTTGTGCATTCGTTGGTGTTTAAAGTTTTTTTGTATAATATAGTGCACGGACATGGAACACATTAAATTTATCTACTCCGTTCGTTCTTTGTGCTATCTCCTTTCAGTCTTCATCTTCTTCCCTCATTTCTCCCGTGCTCGTTTCCCAGACCTCTTATTTCTCGGCCCTATTGACATTTTTCTCCATTTATTCAGGCGACGGCGTTGAGTTTTTCTCGAGCGTGACGGGACCCACACAGACACACACCCACACACCCACACAGACACAGGCAAGCAACAGATCGACATATCGTTAAATGTGCTGAATTTGAAATCGTGAAGTTGGATTCAAATTCAACTCAAATATAATTTTATCTTCTCGTATCATTTAGCAGTCAAAGACGTTCAGGTTATGGAATCCAGTGTTTCGCTACCACGTACAAAAAAGCCTTACGGTATGGACTGACTTCGAACTGATCAGGATGGATCCCAGTGCCAGGCTCTTTTGAATATGGTAATGAGTCCCTGCTTTCAAGAAAAGTTGGCAATATCTTTTCCAGAAAAAAACTACCAGATTCTAAACAAGTTCTGCCCTTCTTTGTTCACACAAGCAAACCGCCGGTCCTATCTCCAGCCAGTACGTTACTGATACGTCCGTATCCCACGTAGTACAGTGCCTAGATCACGCTATGTATCACTTCTTGGTTCGATTCTCGACGGAATAAATTTTTCTTTTCTTCACACTGTGCATACAGGCGGCTGGGCCCACCTAGCGTCATATGCATAAGATACCAGGCGCTCTTTGCGCGAAGTAAAACCGATCGGCATGTTCACTAATCAGCTCCATCTGGTGCGAGTTCATGAATTCGTGGAACCACACTTCCACTCACACAGTTACCAAGGTTATATGCAAAATTAAGCACGGAACAACTTTAATTTACATTTCCCTTTATCTGTGAAGATATTTTAGCCCATTTTCCTTCCTTAAGAACAAAGGTAGACTTAATGAGAACATCATACATATATGTGTGTGTGTGTGCGCGTGCGTGTGTGTGTGCGTGCACGCGCCTGCCTGCCTGTCTGC
Organism: Coptotermes formosanus; assembly: GCA_013340265.1. NCBI lineage: Eukaryota > Metazoa > Arthropoda > Insecta > Blattodea > Rhinotermitidae > Coptotermes > Coptotermes formosanus. Next base: position 259,111 of record BLKM01000221.1, read on the forward strand.
CTAAGTGTCCCGCGTTTTGTTTTTTGAGCCAAATGACCGATTTTCGCAAATCGTGGCATGAACTTATGCAAATTGCAGGTCACGCCAATGTCACATTTATCGGTTTCATACAATAAGAAAAAATGGCGGGTGTACCAATGTCTGAGGTGAGACAAAACAAGTCCCACCAAATTTAGGGTTTTGACGTAACTTTGTATTCAAAAAAGGCACAGCGGTTCGGAATCTGGATGCGGCCCTGTCCTGATGATAAGGGGAGGCAACTACGCATTATGTCCCACGAGAACAGCTGTTCAATGAGTGACAAACCTATGCCTGTTAAATGCCTGCACATAAAATATGCACCTTGCATACGGTTTTGACAGTAAGAGGTAAGATAAAATACACAATAAAATAAAAATAAAAGTGCAATAAAAACTGCGGGGCTACTTAATGAAGACTTAAAACTAAGAGAACAAGAGAATTTGAAATTAATACAGTACAGCGTCGATTATCCTAAAGTCAATCACCCTAACAGTCAATTATCCGAATCATCGCCGTCAAAAAAAAGTTACCATGTACCGTACTTTCCAATTATTTGTTACTGTATTGAAATATTGTCAAGACTTAAAGCATTTATTTGGTATAAATTTGGCCTTCTCACGCATGTTTGATCATCCGAACCGTCTGATTAACCGAACTTCCTCGGTCCCAATTAGTTCGGATAATTAACGCTCTACCGTGTTGCCAAAACAAAAATTGCCTCCAACCTACTCCAAAGAAAATCGAATTCAAAGTGACAAAATAGGGATAAAATTGGAATTACAGGATAAATTGAGAAAGATAAGCATTAAGAACTGATCGGAACATTCTGGCCTTTACAATTACTTGCTCACCTCCCTGCTGATTGGGGGAATCAAAACTGCCAGAATTTCCAAATCAGATCAGTTTAATGGATTTGTTAAACACACCACGTGGGCGGATTTGTTCTATTTCCTGCGCTTGCAATTAACCACTCGCAGACAAAAATTAAAACCAGAATTATACTTAACGATTCATTTCGTACCTCGCAGTAAACACACCCCGACTCGGTTATAAAAATCAACCAGTTTTTTGTTACAGATAAAAATCGCTGCTTGTTCCGAGATCCACACAAAACACAAAAAAAGCCAGAAAGCAGAATTTTTAATTTTATAAACAATTTGGTACATGAAGTAAGCACTAGGCTTTAGAAGGTTGATTTCAACTTGCAAAATGCTGGATTATTTCCAGTTTATCCGATGACCTCTAGCAGAATATTCGGCCAGTTTAAGTTTATGTAGAAGACACTCTGTTAAGTTGTGACAATGTTACTGGAGCCGCATGGATAGTAGTCGGCCTATTTTGCGAAAGTATTTATCGACGCTTTCGCAGAGAATGATACAGACAAAATGTGCTGTAAAATGCGGATTCGTTTCCGGTCTGGTAGATATAAGGGAACCCCCTATGGGCGTGTTTCGTTTTGAAGACAGTTCTAACATCCTATCAGTTCCCGATATATTTGAACTTCTCAGAAATTCCCTTCACATGGGCCATAAAACCTGAACCAAGAGGCTTTACCTAATTTTTTGGATGACTTATTCCCTTGAAACTCGTCACAATTGAATCGATGAAGCGTTGGGGGCACTCACTTTCTCGCGTCTAAGTTCATCAGTTTCACAGAACGGGTCTTGGCATTCTTGCCATATTGTGTTGTGTTCCTTTTTCAGTGCGAGATGACGCAAAAGTCGCAATACAAAATACTACTAAGTGCCATACACCATCGTCGGCGTCCTTTAGAAATGACTTAGTCAAGTGAAATGTGCCGCGCAGGTAGACTATGAACATACTTCTACATCAAGTGTGAATTATATTGTAGGTGGACCGTTACAAGCATGGCGACAATATTAGTAATTAAGTAATAAATCCTCGCCGATCCCAGTGGCCGGGCGGTCTAAGGCGTAGGTCTGCGGCCGAGCGCTTGCTGGGATCATGGGTTCGAATCCCGCCGGAGCCATGGATGTTTGTCTCTTGTGAGTGATTGTGTTGTCAGGTAGAGGTCTCTGCAACGGGTCGATCCCTCGTCCAGAGGAGTCATACCGACTGTGGTGTGTGTCTGTGTGCTATCAAGTGAAAATAAACAACCTCGACACCTACGGTGAATAGGTAGAAGAGGTAAAGACTACGATTATGATAAATTCTCAACATACATAAAATCAATTCTATTAACCTTTTAAAGCCTAGCGGTAACTTTACGTACCACCAGGTTTAACATTAAAAAATTCTACGTGGTGCCCACATTGCGTTTATGTGTTTTGTACGGATCTCAGAACAAACAGCAACTTTTGCCTTATACAACATTAAGAGATTGGTTTTTATAACCGAAGTGGAGAGTGTTTACAGCGCGGTACGCACTGAGTTCTTATATAAAACAGATACGCGCCGTCTTTAAAGGGTTAATAGGGGTTTAATGATAATGATGATGAAAGTTAAGTTCAGTTCACTTCTTGTTTATTTGTGTGTGATTCAAGAGTGTTAATGGTCACTTACTAAAACGGTCCCAACAATCAAATAACCACGTACAAAGAACAGCAGAACACAACACAGCTCGAATAAATAAAATGAGGTTAATCTGAGTGGTGTTCCAAGAGCCTGTGTTACTTCAGTGCAACCATATTCCATCCTTGTTAAATCCTGTATTAATCAACAGCCTAATAACAATTTTAGAAGCAGCAACGGTACACCAGTTTAACAAACAAACACAATAAAACAAATATTAGATGACAAAAATACAAATCACACAAGACAGGTGAAAGGCGCACTGAAAAATTAAGCACGACACATCACGACAGAAACAGCTAATATGAAATATGTTTGAAAGTACTAACTTCATCTGTAAATAAATCAACATCTGCACATCAATTTCACAGCTGTTACACTCAAGAAGAAGGATTTTTTTTTAAACTGAAATCTACAGAAATCTCTAAAATTATGCGTAGAACTCAGCTATCTCTATTGTCTAGTGGACATGGACCATATTGCGAACCTGAATCAACGTGAATAAGAAAGGAGTGCATCAATGTGATGCCTTCTGTCATTTAAGGTATGAAGCTTAAGAGGCTCCAGTGCATCAACATACTTATAAGCGGCATGGAAGATAAAAAGACTGTAACAAAGGGAGGCGTTCCAGCTTGTAGCCATCAGCAGCAGACAGAGAATTCCAAACAACAGAAGCGTACTAAAGTTTAAGTTCAAGATCGAAAGCAGCAAGGGTAAACAAGCAGTACTTGGGAAAGAAAATGTTGCATTGCAATCACGTTCCAGCAATTTAACAGGCTGGGGAAGTACGTAGTCAACATGGTGACCGACATACAGTTTTGAATCTTCATATTGTGCATACCGATGCGAGACAGGTTATAACAAAGTGAAATGAGACTACAGTCTTCGCAACTAGTAGAATCTCAAAGGCTCTATCCATCCACTCATAAACCAAGTTCTTGTTCATAGGCCTGATGATGGTCCGTTTGGACCGAAACATGTAGCCTAATTACAATAAGGTTATTATATAGTCTACTAGTTGCGAAGACTGTTGTCTCATTTCCCTTTGTTATACAGTTTTGAATCAGTAGAAAACGTCACGTCTATAACGTAACAAGTTTGATTTGTGGAATAAGTATAAACCTTATGATTGTGGCTCCGGTTATTGACTTACTTTAAGAAAAAAACAACGTCGGTTTTACAGTTCCGGTGTCATTAAATTTGCTGCGCATTAATAATAATAATAATAATAATAATAATAATAATAATATACCTGCTCGACTAGAAATCTTTGCAAAAGAAAGTGAGTTTTATATTTCAGTTTTCGTAGGCATTCCTCTCACATACCCTTTGGACGCCCGTTTCTTCCGTCGTGATGAGTTAAGTCAACAGGGGACCTTCAGATATCATTACTTCAGAAGATCAGGAAGGGTCACGTGGTCAGGGTATTGTATTCCCACGGGAAGATGAGAACTAGAAAATTTAAATCGTGTAGCTTAATGTCACGAGACCGGTAGGGGGACATATTCATAGACGGATACACAGTTTTGAAAAGTAAGTTGTGAGGCCGTGGATGGAACTGGCTCAGACTGGGGCCCTGCAGAAGGCAAAGAATTTCGGGTACCCTTCGTAAAAGGCAGGGAATTTCTTTAACAGCTGGCGGACTATAAGCTTATCAAAAAAGGCTGCTTCATGATTCTTTTTTTGTTAACGCATACATTATTACTTACAAGACTTCAGTCGCTACAGTCTGTCTACATACACACAAACCCATAGAACCTTGTTCTACACAGACTGTCCTTTCAATGTTTTCTGGGATTCTTTATGTGTAAATATGTATTAACACTTTCAAATTTATTTATCTACACAATATTTAAACACTGAATTCCATTCACACATACAATACGATGCAACTATAGCGAAAGGTACCGTCAGTTCATTATATTTAGGAAAATCGTTGCTCTTTATTCTAAGAATCGTAAAGAAATTCATATACATTCAAACAGGAGGTACGCGTACTTAAATGGGTGGCATTTGAGGACTGCGTCCGTGTACTGTCCCTGTTTGTGACACCCCTGTAATCCTCCTCGTAACGTGGCTTGCCAACAGAATGCAGCTACTAAAATAACACTCACCGGCACAACAGCGGTAAGGATGTAATGTCTTTACTTCTCCTTAATCCGAGCACGGTCAATTAAACTTTTAAACTACGCACAGTGCGTCTTCCCTCACGAAACAGTGCCTCTGAGAAGGTGTGGAATGGACTCTAGAATCTCAGGGTTATTCAGCAACAGTGTTCAGGTAGCCTCAATACGTATGGAAAGTAAATTCTTAAGTCTGAAGGGGTACGTCGGAATTGGAACCGCCGCATTGTGTTTTAATAAATACCGAAAAGGGCGTCAGAAATTTTTGGCTAGAGATACATAAAGATTTTGGCAAAAATAAGGGAAATGTTGATAACAGAATGAAGGTAAATGTTCCAATAAATCTATCACGCTATGAGAACATATGGAGTCGCGTATATACAGGTCCACTCATTTTTAACACCTACGCTAGATGGAGATGACGGATCATCATCACCCATGGCGAAAGAGCCTCCGGTATTTACCTACATAAAGATACTGGGCCCCAAGGCCAGCCAGGACAAAGTGCCCTTGCCATCGGACGAACTCAGACTTCCTGATCTTCCAGTCGGTATTAGAGTCACTGAGTTACCCAGGCTCTTAACTTACGTGTGTTTCAATGTTAGGTTTGCCCATTATCACAATGGTACGGCGCTTCTTCCTCTTACGGATGCAGAAGATAGCGAACACACATGAAAGGTAGCTACGAATATAACGACTACGCAGTCGCGTATAGCATACGAGGGATAATACTCCAACACAGAGAGCTGGCGAAAAGCTGACAGTTCCTCGCCGAAAAAGACCGGCATTTTAAGACAATTTTACAGGGAAACTCGGACTCGGACGGATTCTTTCGCTCAGGGTCGGGTCAACTTGCTGCCTGTATTGAATATGAATACGTGGTGGGATTTCATAACAGGCGGGGGGATTTTTTAGTAAGTAACCACATATTAATGCATAAAAATGGACTTCATAACACGCACATTTAGCATAATAAAACAGCCAGTTACTAACATCATTATGAAGAGTAATCTGCCTACAGTTTATTGGCTGTTGGCTTAAGAAAGCCTTTAAATACGTAAGTTGCGTATCGTCGACTGTGCTAGATTAGAGTTTCTCACAGCGGGGTTTGTGAAGACCCTGGTCCTATGGAATATGTGTCGTCCAAGAACAGACTCTGCTTGGACTAACCTGGAGAAGGGAGCAGCAAGTTCCTCCAAAGCGTCTTAAATATTTACAAATCTACATGGCGTCACAACCAACAACCTTTATCGTCGACTGATTTGGAAAACATAACAAAGTAGACTCTAGGACTCTACGATCAAATCCTGATATTTCCCTGGAGGGCTACAGACCACAAAGCCCGAGGCGAGGGTTGCCTACTTCAGAAGCGAAAATTTAACTTGGGACAACCTGAATTGGAAAGGAAATTTCGAACCATCATAGTGTGACATTTATTTGATACAGATTTTGATTTAAAGTAAGAAATATTTGTATGAAATAGTCTATATGATAATTGAAACCAACTGTAGATAAGAAACAGCAAAGCCATGAATATTTTGAAGAGTTTCATGATTCGGAAGTTCAAAGAAAATATCTCACGAGTGACAATTTTAAGACGACAGAGGCAGCACGAAATCCACATGTTAGAAAGCTAGTTCCTGTGTGCTGTCGTCCAACACGGGGCTGCGTGTAGAATGCAGAGGTCTGGATACAAAAGTCATAAATCTCTTTCTTAATGAAAGCAGCCAAAACCTTACTGAAAATGAAATTGGAATCCCGTTTTTTGGGGCTCAACTCAGAGACAGGTGTCAGTGAAAAGACAAGACCAAGAGAGAGAGAAAAGTAAAGAGAAAAAAGCGAAAGGGAGAGAAATTGTAATGGAAACCAAAGTATAATAAATGAAAACAAAACGCCGGGGATAATGCAGAAATAATAATAAAAATGGAAGATACAAACAACAGAGAGAGGAAGAAACTGACAGAGGCACATAAATATTATCTAACTCCAGGAAGCACAGTAATACTTCAGAAGCTAAGAGTTTCTCAGCTAGTCACACAGTTACCCGAAATTTATGCAACCGAAATTTCAGCACCGTGTTCATAAGAGTTCGCCCATTTGTCCCTATTTTCAGTCAGAGAAAAGATAAATAATAGGATAAATAAAAACATAAAATAATAAAAGACAGCAATCCTTGCCATTACTTTGTGATGCACTTTTGTTTTGTTAACATAGTGGGGTATTTTATAGATGAACGCCAGGGAACCAGACTATGCGTACGCAGAACAGCGAGCCACTGTGGCTCAGACGCGTTATATGTACCATATCATTTCCACAAAAGTTGAAGATCCTTTTCCTGGTACTTGCGGATGCAGTGCAATCGATACAACTGTTGACAGAATGGGCTTCTTGTAATCCTACTGTAGTTGCGTTCGATTACATCTTATTCCTCTACCGACATCCAGAAGAGGGGTTTTTCTTCTTCATTCGTACACTCCACTAAAGTAGGAATACGACACAACATTCACATTTAATGACACGGAATTGACTGAATTTATGAGTATCAGTTTTTTTTTTTCAGCAGAACGCACCACAGTATCAGAACATAAAGGCACTAATAAATTTATAAAAAAATGTAGCAGGTTTTAAATATTTGGAGAGAAGATAAGAAGACAAAAATTACATTTGTGAAGACCTAAAAGCAGCTTAAACCATGAGAATGTTTGCTGACATCGGGTTCAAAATCTTTTGTCTTCGAATCCCCTTTCTTACCGTTTGCTTTTATGGGTGCGAATCTTTTGACTCACTCTTGGGAAAGATCATAAATTGACTACATTTGGAACAGCGCGTTAAGGCGAATATTTTGACTTGAGATAAAGAAGAAAAATAACAGTAAAGTGCCAAAGTAACACAATGAGAAGCTTAATAGTTTGTATTCCTCAACTACAGTTACTGGGGAGGTCAGGTCAAGAAGTTGAAATGTGCGCACCATGCACAATACATGACAATTAACAGCATTACATAAAAGTACAGCCGAAAATTATCCAACAACGTCGAAACTGTAGACAGGTAAATGCAGATGCGAAGTGTGGCCGAATAATACCATGGATCTTTCGAGCAGCAAGGGGTAAAGTGTTGGGCTTTTTTCAGCTATGAAGATATTGGTAAGCGTATAGATTGCTAATGGCTGAATTTTGTGCAAAGAGTGATGTATGTTTATGTTTCATAGAAGCCGGAAATTTGTCGACCATTTGAGCAATAATTATTTCGAAGAACATCTTGCAATATGGGATTATTTATAGCAAAGTAGAACCAACTTATCCACAATATTATTGTTTATTTATTTATTTAACCTCTGTCTTTTAGTTCATCTCCCTGATATGTTCCGGCAATAACTATGCCATTATCAAGGTGGCTACATCGAATTGCATAAGATGTGCATTAAGTGTGAATTATAAAATGTTAAAAATGTTAAAAATCTTCTAAAAACATTTTAAAAATGTATGCTGCACAATTCTTGTTTTGATGCTATGGTGCTGTTTCGGGCGTGGCTTCCATAATCTGTTTTTAAACAAGCAAAAAGTGAGAGAAACTATGAATTACAAATAGCCGTATAACCTAATTTCCATAGAACAGAGGTATAGATGGTTTTACTTGCTTATGTAATTCCAAGGTTTGTTTTTTGTCGTGGGACATCCCAGGCATTAGGCCGAGTGTATCGAGTAGGAGCGCGTTCCACCACTTTGTTCTGCTTTGCTACATTGATCATATGCACGGAAATGAATAACATAAAAAATGGGATTATTTATTTACTTTCCAGCGCAAAAGTCCATACAGCTTTGCAAGCACGGACTGCAGGGTGGAAGAAAACAGCATTGAGGTTCAGTTGCCGAGAGGCGGAAGGTCCAGGCTCCTCCATAGCATCGGGACGGGCTTAGTGGCCAAACCAGCCTTCTAATCGAGTGGTTACGTCGGTTGTTTTCTGAGAAAAAACGCGGCGTTTTCGTGAATCTGACTACTTACTTCCACCTAGATTTGAGGTCAGGAATTTGTGGTGCTATACGGCCATTCCTCCTACGTTTACATGACTTAGCGTTTCATGAAGTACAGAGAAATTTCTATCTTATTATGAGAAAGTTATGTTTTGTGATATGACGTGTATTTTTGTAGATAAGACCAATGTTTCAGTGTAATTTTTGCCTCTATCTTCAGGACAAAATATCAAAATGCAGACAGAAGATCTTTCGGAAAAAAGTTGTAAACTATCTGCCTATACACAGGGCTTCAGAAGACACCAATATCTACAGTCAGTCATGTGAACATCAAATCTCACAGTTTGCCTTTACTTGCTAGTGTAACGCCAAGCCAGGCAGTGAAATACTGCCATATACAATAGTGTGCGAAACAGTAGGTACTATACCAACTACTAAATGCCACGCAATTTTTATCACCGACTTAACTACAACAGAACAAATCTTCTGAATTGACAAGCATTACGGCTTATAGTCATTTTGATCAAGTGCCTTTTAAGTGGGAGAGAAAAACATGTCAAATTCAATAATAATTTAGTTTTTATAAATATTTGAAAGCATGCATTAATAATAGTGACACCTTTATAAATTACCGTTCACGCTTATCGGTTAGACCTGCTGTCAGGCAAGTCACGCTGAAACTCTTATTGACAAGTTACACGCGCAGTGGCGCTCTTCCAACAAAAGCACAACACTTGATTACGACTAATGGATAATTGGATTTTCATAATGTCACTCATGTTCTACCTAATGTAAATGTATTGGATTGCAATGCGTCACGGTACCCCGTACTTATTTACTGAGGCACGGCTGCGTCACCAGGACTAAGTTGTGGAAGCATCCGTGTCTGTAATATACATAACAACAGCATACGATTCACGATTGACTCCCGGTGTCCTAATCAGGGGATCGGTTGTTGGTAATAGTTATTAAAGGACTCAGTGCAGGGCTGGAAAGAACGGAACGAATGAGTACCTATTTTCAGTTGGTATTACACAATAAAAGAGTTACATTAGCATTAAAATTTAGCAAAATCGTATTTAATAGTGTCCCCTAACGATTATAACACGCGGTAAATTGAAGTTTTATCTGAGGAAGCCGCAGCTATAAACGACATTACCAAGTTCTATACCGAAATTTTCAACGGATATTTCACTGATATTTTATTATACTCACTCCTTTCTCCTGTTATTTGGCCAAATATACAGGTAATTCTCACATTCACTGACTGACTGACTGACTGACTGGTCGACTGGATAATAAGGACACATTGAAATTAAAGCTGAATATTAGGGAAGATAAAGGTGTCAGACCTGTAATAACATACTCACATTACAGCCATCTGTGACTTCCTATAACATGACGTAAGGATAACTATACGTATACTCGTACACGTACATGTGGCTTACCTGGAAAGAAACAAAAAGAAAATTAATATTTGGGTATTCATAAACAGAGAAAAATTGAATTCCTTAAATTTTTTATTAACAACTGAATTCCTGAAATTTGTTATTATCAAACATGAACAAAATTTGTCGCAGTGCTTGTAATCATTACTGTTAAGATATATGCGTTTCGACTCCCATGCAGTCGTCACCTTCAGTGCCAACTTTGCTGACGTAAGTTATTACACGTGTTTGGTGTGTCATAACAAAGATACTGGGTTTTGTAACAGCACTTCTTTACATACTTTTCCACCTCATTATTTGTCTTTCTATAGACCAGTTTACTTGTTATTGTCTGTTTTTCACTGTTCATAACTTGCTTTCATTCCACTAGCTAGTACACTGTAGGTTTCATATGCATCAAAACACACTGATTCGTTGCTTTTTTATATATTGCTACTCGCATCAGCATACCTGTATTTACCATTTCCACCGTATCGCTGTTGCAAGCACATCTGTTCTTATTTGTCACGTACACCGTACTTGCGTGTCGTCTCTTGTTGCTGTGTACTTTTCTTGAAATCTTCATGTGTTTTTCTCTTTTGGACAACAAAATGCACCCAAAAGAAAAAAACACGTGAAGATCACAATAAAATAACACTATCTAACCTCATTTGACAGTAGGCTAATATTTCATATTATTTTAAATAATATATTATCTAAGTAATAATACTTTTGCGTTGGCATTTAACGTAATTTTGTCCTTGCTTTCCTTTCTCAAGCTGCTTTCATCTGACAAATTATTTACTGTTTAAGGAGAATAATACCGCTTAAACGTGCGAAATGGAAGTTTAAATCTTCTGGGAACACATCTATGTATTCCTCCTCCTGATGATGGTAGCAGACATTGTACCATAATGTGATCCTTCATCGGATTAGATACGCGATATTTCCTCAGGTCCCAAAAAAATGATTGGGCAGTAGGCTCACCCTTACGTGGGCCCCTTGCACCATAGGATAGCGAGTCTTCAGGCTGCGCAGTAGACGGCCCCAGATATGGAGGGCAGCTGTGAGTGTACTAAGTATGCAGTCGCGCACAGCATATATAGAGTGGTCCTCTAGTCTAGGGTTGTTGAAGAGGCTAACAATTCTTTATCTTAAAATATGTTGCCAAATTTACGCAGGGCCTCTGACTTGAACGGATGGTTTGGAACTTGGATAGCGAGGAATCTATGTGCCTCAGGGGCGCTGCAGAAAATTGCAAGCGAATTAGGAAAGTACACGTTAAATTTATTGGGAATCCAGGACAAGGGTGGCACGGAACTAGCACAGTACCGAAGAACATGGGGTGAGGGTGTTCGAGAATGGGGTGCTAAGGGAAAAATTTTTGCCTAAGACGGAGAAAATAAACAGATAAAACTACGTAATGAGGAGCTTCATGAGGTGTTCACCTCACCGAGGATTACTGCTGTAAAAAAAACCAGGAGAATGAGGTGAGGGGAGAGTGTGTTATATATGGTAAAAACAGCAGTGCGTAAAGGATTTTGCTGGATAAACGTGACGTAAAGAGATCATTTGCAAACTCTAGGCTTAGATTGGAAGATGTTATTAAAATGGAAATAAGAGAAGCAGGATGTAAATATATGGACTGGGTCCACCTGGCTCAGGATAGGGAAAAAGGCGAGCTTTTGTGAACATGGACTTTGCTTCATGCAGTTCGTCAGTTATGAAGCCTGCCGTAAAATTTGCAGTGATCGTCTTAGTGCAAATTCGTACTTACTTACCATGCAGCCTGAGTCACTTACAAAGTCGTAAAACGAACCACGAACCTACCAGCGATCATATTTCCACTTGAGTAATATCCATGTAGCCTATGCATTTGATACATCTTAGTAAAATAACGTAATGGCGACTACGCTTCTGTAGTACAATCATAAGTTACAACCATCTTTGTAACTGTCTATACACTACACTCTGTAACCTTGTGTTTTAATTTGGCGACTAATGCGAACATTTAACAGCAAATTCCATTCCAGCAAGGCAACGTGAATAGCTTTTCCTCTGTTTTTCGTGTATAAACGAGATGAAGAGGCGTAAAAGACAACTGTACTAGTAACAGCCCTTTGAATCAGTCCAGTTTCTCGAGTTCTGCATATCCTACGTCTCTTTCTCTCTCACCACTGCCCTGATATTACACGGACCTTTGTGTCCTGTTGAACAGAGTTTCCGGACAAAGAAAATGCCGCCACGATATACCGAAAAACAGCGAGTGCTCTTTCTATATGCCTCTTCATTTCAATCCTAGAGAATATTATAAAATATGGGAACCTCATTAATCATAATTATTTTAAAATTCACCAAAGTACTCAGCTTTTAACAATGAATTAGTAGACCAGTCCTAAGCAGTTGTGAATGACTGGCTTTGGAGACGGTTTTCCACTTCATTGGTTCCATTGTATTTGATCTCACGGGTGCCTTGGAGTGGGAGATAGATGAATTTATCATGCAGTGTGTTACGTTAAAATTCACACAAGACAAATATCCTAAGAGGGAAACATCAGTACTGCACTCATGGTCTACGTAATAACGAAAGAAGGGAAGATGGAAGAGGATATAAATAATAACTAATAAATAAAGGAAGAAAAGCAAAGGAGTATGAAGAAATAAAACGGACAGAGAAAGAGAGAAAGGAGGCATCGGCAAGGGAAGGCTGTGCGGTAGAGGGGAATAAGAAAGGAAAGAAAATGGAGTTTCTAGCACAACTCGAATAATCTGTGCCTAATACAAAGAAATTTAAAACAGCATATCCATAAGGACCAAATGCAGTGTCAGGCCATTCTAACACAATGCTATTAATAAACCAAATTGTCTTTCTACACATTTCTGCTTAAAGGCAAGCCATCCTTCGGCCAAATGTAAAATATACACAGAGGAAATATCGCCGAGTTGTAATTTTTGAGAACGTGCTGAGTTAAAACAACGAAGCACAGAATTTGGTACTTAACATTCTAAACACAAAGGGATGTCACATATCAAGACTGGCGACATTTTATCATTATTTGTTACCACGTTTCTGCAGGGTATTTACAATTGTGTACTCGAAATAAAACATGTTTATAGGGTATATAGTGCTGCAGCTATTCTGTAGTTACAATTTGTGGTACACGTAATGTTATTTCTCATGTTGCTTATTTTGTACTTTTACGTTAGTACTTTCCAAAGTACGTGTGCAGTGCTCAGTACGGTCGATTTCTGTACTTCCTTGATTTTGTGTTTTCCCGTTATGTTGCTCAGGTACTTTCTGAATAATTTTGAAATGATTTCAGTTGCCCCTGTCATTACTGGTATCACTTATCATCATCATCATCAGTATTAGTATTATTATTCGTTGGCTTGTGTCCACTGTGTATGTGTACTTGCGTAATTTGTGTGGCACTTATTTTGTGCTAGTTTTGTAATTGACCTTTGCGATCTTAAGGGCAGACAGTAGGGAGCGTCCATGCCCATGCAAGCAATGTTAAATTGAGCTTCACTTAGGTACACATTCTGCAGAAACTACTGGAGATAAAGTTTGAAATTTTTACCACCCCTATTTTATTAATGTGACCACAATCAGGTACAGAATTAGCTGTTTGAAGAAATACATTTTCCATAATGTTTTTTGTATTTTTGTTTCTTTTTTACTTTTACAGTACTTTTTTCACATTCACTTATACCTACACAGCATCTTTCTATAACTACAATCCCAAATCTCTATATGATTGACTATCATGATGTCGTCAAGGGATAGTGAAAATTTCAGGCTTCTATCTCGTATAGTTTATGAGATAATGGCACCGAAAGTAAAGAAAATGTAGTTTTAAGAAAAATTGATTTCAAGTTTAACATCACTGAAAATTATGGTAAATAATGATACAGACTCACACTTAATGCTTCCCAGCACCACATTCTGGATCATCTGGACCGTCTTGATCTTCTTTTCTTTTTCCTCTCTTTTTTTTGTGTCCCTTTGTTTTTCCTTGCTTCTCTTCAGATTATCAGTGCTGCTATTTCTGCCTTCCGAATCCTTTCCATATCTGTCTGCTTCAGAGCATTCACTGGTCTGAGCCAGATCTCACACCTAACATGTTTAGGACATTCCTTTCTGCTACACCATCATTAAAACACAATACTCCATCACATACCCCAAACTTAAGAGTGTCATGCCTTAAAAAACAGTTTTGTATATCCTTGTTCAAATAACAGAGTTCACATATTCATTGGAATTGGGAGTTTTCCCATGAAAACATTTCTTCAGAAGATCTACACCAGCAAGATCCCTGAACAATGGTTTAACTGTATGCATAACAGCAGCTGGTACAGAAAGTTTATGTTCTTGAATTTACACCAATTGTAACCACCACTTGGGCAAACACCTTGCTGGGGTTTCTCACTTTTTAACCCACTCATGCAAAAAGACAGCCCACACAGCTCTCTTCATGGCCTCCAAATTGTTGACATTCCTCTTGATGGCTACACCGTAACAATTTTGTATTTTGTCTGTTTCAGACTGAGTGAGACGACCTGCCTCCAACAGTTTTGCTGTCATTCAATTTTGTTCCTCTATTTTCTTTCACAAGTCTCCTCCGTCTTGCCCCATTCTTTTCTGTACACGTACTGAACATTCTAATTTTGTTATAGATATGCTGGGATCACAGGTCTTCCCTGCAATCATCCTTTGGTACGATTTGCTGTCCCCATCACCAAGATGCTTTTTTTAACAAATACCTATACTTTGGATATGAAAATAACAATTGAAAGTGCTGGGTACACTGACACATTCCATTCCACTAGTCTCACCTTCATGGTTTTTTACACTCATGTTGGGAATCTGGATTGGTGTGACAAAAAAACACGACTTTCCCACTGTTTCTATATCTAAAACTTTCCTTCTGTTAACAGAGATAGTTGACATAAGGCCATTCAGGGAAGTGTGTCCCCGTTTTTGCCTGGTACCATCAAAACAAGCAGTTATATGTGATGCATCATCTCCCTCATTCTCTGCTACAACCTCTCTGGCTGCTTGCATCATGGAGGGTACCTCACAGCAGCCATAGCTGGGCCAGTAGTTTTATTATAAATATTAAAACTTATTGGAGGTTGGGAAATATTCATCATGGCATATAACATTTTACCTGCATCTCTGCCTTTACTAATTTACTTTAGGCCACACACTAAATGTATGTTGTTATCATACAGCCTGCTCCTGGTAATGTTTGAAGTAATTATACCTGAAGTACGATCACATTTACAGCATTTAATGACTACGCTGCTTAACAATACCTCTCCACTTTGACGGATTTTCAAAAAAGAAATATTACCACCACAACATTTGCATTTAGTGTTTTTTTCTGTAAAAGCACAAAGCAGGTTGATACTAACTACAATGTTCCCATCATGAGTAAAATTACTTTCACTTTTACAAGAAATTGTTCTCCCCTACCTTAATTTCAATATTCACAGAAGTGCCACATATCTTTTTGTTTCATGCATGAGCTTATGTTTTACACAACTGCTTTCGCAACTTTGGTCAGATAGAGGCCATCCCTTTTCTGAAACACCTGTGTCCTTGTTAACACATACATATTTATTTCCCCTAAATTTTCGTTTCGACGAAAATGTCTTTGTTCTATTCATTTTTAAATAAAAACTGAATACGTACCACACAAACAACACACACACATGTCAAGGAAACAAAACATCAGAACTCGATACGATTATCGATACAAACGGCAGGGTGTGAAACATTGCAGACCAACATTTCTCTCCACATCGAAGAAAGAAATATCCCCCTAATCCTAAAACTCGAGGAATTTCAGCCTTTTTTCTACTGGAATGCAAAAAGTGGGCGTGGCATTTAAAGGACATAGCCTTAAATAATAATTTATTAAAATTTAATGAAATGTCGGATTTTAATAAAACTAACGTCAATTGACGCACACAAGAGTGGGTTATTTAAATACGCAAAAAACTAAAAATCGAAATTTTGAGCCTTCATCAAGCTTGTCATCCCTTAAGCTAACGCTTTAATAAATTAAAACTGAATTGAACTGAATTATTATCATTACTTCTCCTTTGCTTTTGTAAAGACTTAGGCACAGATTCATCTACGTAAATTTTATCGGGTATAATCTCAAATATTTGTAACATTGCCACATTTATAACTGTTAATTTACAAATAATATTCATGCAGAATATTCAGGTACGTTTATGATTTATCCCCATACCAAATATTACAGCCAGCAGTTCACCAGTTATCTTCGTGATACAAGTAAGGAAAAAAGTGTGCAAACCTCCAAGTTTATACTTCATATTTTACGAAGAAAAGTTTCACCGCTTCCAAAGATCCAATCTGAAAATCTGACTCCTCCATCATGTTACTATTAGTGAGTTTATGTACACGAATTTAAAGTTATGGCGCTGGAGTGGCCTCTGACGGCATAAAGATCGAAAAATAGTTCCGTAAAATTGGTCAGCTTGGATAACAGTTGGAACTGGGGACACACATACAGTAAAATAATAGCATGAGTGGAAAGAAAGAGTGTAAGATGAGTATAAAGAACATACCTACATTCTTATCCTTCGATAATGTGTACAACTTCAATGTTATTTGCAAAATTTGCCATGGTAGAAAAGTAGGGAATATTGAAGTTAAGGTATTAGTCAAAATAATCGGAAAATTCTTTGTGAAAGAAAATGTTGTTGTCAAAACTTTGGTGTTGAATCAAACCAATTTGTTATTACCTTTTTATTATATCATCGAAATAGAACTCTAACCAAACTCCAAAACCACAACCGCGGGACACATTTATCCCCCCATGTTTTGTGAAACAGCTGGGTTAGGCTATAACCATATTTCTTCACGATAATTGTTTCCTCGCCTGAAGAGTTTAGAATATAAAATTCTCTCCTGTGCATTTTTAGGCACTCTGTAGATAACACAAGAAAATCAAGAATTTATATTTTCCTTGTCAAAACATTTTTATCCTAGTACAAATTTCTCTCTGTGAGAAAGTAGAAGATGGTAACACATTAAAGTATTAAAAATCTCACACATGACTCGAACACGGGACAATCGTCAGTGCTGACGAGTCATCTTCGGGGACGTTAAGTCGTGTCGACTGCTAGTCACTGACGTTTTGGAAGATCGCTGTGCGGAGTCTAATGCCCCATCTTCAGGGTAAAGCAGCCTTTTTGGGATGCTTTATTCGGAAGATGGAGGCACTACTATTCATCGAAGCATTGGTGACTATTTACCAGTTGACAGGTCGGAACTGACAGCTTGACACTGAAAGTGGAGGCATAACGATTCTCCTAAACGTCCGTAACTACTTGCCATTCAAAATGGCGTAACTTCCCAGAAGACTTGGATCCTTACCAGCCCCTCTGCTTTGATTTCATATTTCGTATCCTTGTCTTATTATGTTCTCCTGTGGTTTGTAAGTGTTCAAGTTTCTCTGGGGCGATTGGTCACAGCTGGTTAGGTTCTCTTATTTGCCAGGGCACAACAAGCGCTGAACCGTCCGTCCGTCGTAGTTCCATAGTTCAGGAATTCGCCTCTGTTTCACCTAACCATAGTCCTCCATAGTTTACATCCCCTGTGGGCAGGATATAGCAGCACCCTACATTTGATAAGAACTGGAGTGCCTGTTGATTCATAGTCCTTTAATCAGAATATTAAGATCCGTCTATGACGTCCGGCGAGCCTCCCATCCGCCATCTGAAGAATCCATCCTTTATACCAACGGGGTTTAAAACTTCCGTCTCTCGTTGCACACTTGGGATATTCCTTTCTGTTGCGAGACACAGAAATTAGAAAAAAGAACTAAAATTTACAAGGACATTTCAAAACGAATGTAAGAAACACTCTCATGCCGAAAACTTTCCTATAACTTCGATGTATCCAGGGCATATGGGTAGCAGATGGTAAACATCAGACCTCCACGTCGTCAACATTAACATTTAAGCCTTTGTCCCACCGCGGCACTAAGGATTGCAAACTTGCGTAGGTGTTTGTAGCTAAGGGGTGACAGTTTGTTTCAGTTTGGCGTATGCTGGAAATCACTGAGCCAGAAGCAGGCAGTTCGACTTTTAACTGGCTAAGGCACTACCGCTGTGAGGTTATGTACCACTCTCTCTACAGTCTTGTTCGCACATCCATTGATTCCAACTCCTTGAACCCCTTAAGAAGCACCTGGTTGGCAAGGGATTTGCAACACGCCGACGTGAAGCAAGCTGTCTCCTCACGGCTAAAGGCACCTAGCCGGCGTATAAGTCTTTGTGCCATGGAGAGACATATGCTTGAATGTCAATGGTAACCACGTAGAGGTTCGATGCGTACCATCTGGTACCTACATGCCACGTATACGTCGAAATAAGGATAAAGTTCTCGACATCATGGTGCTCCTTACTTTACTTTTTGGGATTCCTTTTCGTAATAAAAATGTTACTACCTTTAAATACCGTCCTTTATCGAATGAAAACATTTAAAAAACAAAAGTTTTTAATTTTACGACTGTAGTCATTCTGATGGCAAGCGCCTATGTCTACTTATGTAATTAATTTTATGGAATGTTATTAAAATCGTGTTTTTCCACATGTAAGTGCAAAATGCGAGCTATAACCTGCCATGAAGACATAGAAGGGTGGGTAGAGGTATTGCTATACAGTGCCTTTAACCTCGGCGCTAGATGGGGTGGGTGGTTGACGCCACCCTTCCCCCCCGAGAATCAGCCGGTACCCATCGTATAGGAGAATGGGTGGGCCACAGGACCGGTCTGGATGGGTGCGCAAAGTCTCGCCCCACAGGGATTCGATCCCTGGACCGTCCAGCCCGTAGCGAATCGCTATACCGACTGAGCTATCCCGGCCTACTTCTTCCTAATGTAAGGTAAAGGGAAAGCAATCCCAGTACAGGCCTGGAGAGGCCCTGAGGCTTCCCAGCAGTTGAGATTCCTAGATTTCCAGACAATCGGCACATGAAGGTGGCAAGGTCGTCAGCCCTACGCACCGACCGCCTTTACGCCCCAGTAGCTATTTCTGCTACTTATTTGTGTCAGAGGCTGAGTCGAGGCAAGGTCCCTAGCGCGACCGGAAGGATGAACTAAATCCCACATGTAAAGTGGTTTAAAAACAAAGGGGCCACACAAGCGCCTTTCAAGGAATGATAATCAGATGAACGGGTCTTTTAAGCGGCAGTATTCTCAGGTATTCTCTACATTCGACATTTTTCTGTGACCACTAGGATAGGCTCTGTGCTTCATCGTCCCCACAAAACCACTACTAAAACAGCAGCGTGCAGACGATTCATGTCGCATTTAAATAAACCCGTCTTTAGCGTCTATTGCCTCTGTCAGTTCAGGATTAGAAATCTTTTGCATGGACTAAGCATCGCGTTCTGGAGTATCTAGATTCGCGTGGCATCTGCAATGCAAAAAATAATCACAAGCCTTAGCTACAACTTTATACAGACATTTCGCTGGCATTTATGTACTTTTACAAGTTCCTCGTGATAAATATAAAAGAAGTTTAGGAAACCTGATTTTATCAACACGGCTCCTATCTCTGTACCTATACATAATTGCGTTTCTTCTGTTATTTACTTTCAGAGGCGCTGTTTGTTATTATTGCAGATTTACAGTGATCTCTGGAGAAGATAGTGCAGTGGCAACACTCTAGCATTGTCATGACGAAGTCTGTTTCAAAAATTCTCTAAATTACCGGACATTCTGAAAAGCGTTCGTGATCTTCTCCTGTCTCTCCAAGTCAGTACCTCGAAACAACACATGTCTGTTTCCTTCCAAATACTTATCTATTCACGATTCCTCTCCCTACCTCATTTGGTACCACACAAGAAGAGCAGTTAAAATGTAGTTAAACACGCTTCACAATTAGTCAGTAATTAATGATGATTTGTCAGATGCAGACTATGTTACTGCGTCATGCATAAGGTACAAGGGTGAGGCCGTACGGCCTTATTTAAAGATAGCTACTAGATGTGTCCTGAAAGCAGCGTTATTCACTGGAGTAATAGGTCAAGTCATTCCCGTGCACAGCATGACGGCATATGAAGGAAAGAAAGTACAGTTGCAATCAAAGTTTTACTCGACTTTAGGTGGTGGTAAGTGGTCAGCTTCAGATGCCGGCTGCTTTGCGCCCGGTGGAAAAGCCCCCGTACCCACTGAACAAAAGGCTGGGTGGGGCCCAGAACTCTTCTAACACTTCGGAGGTGAAAAAAATCTTTTCTTCCTCCAGGGAATCGAAACATGATTCCTCAGTCGCACACGACGTATCCTAATCACTAAATCAACTACGGCATACCGGCTCCCAGGACTTGTGTAGTTTTCAAAGAACGCCAAAACCAAAAAATTCCATGCAGAGAAGGCGCCCCTTAACAGCTACGCGAATATTATTTACTAAGGACATGTTCCAGGCAACTGCAACAAAATACACTTTTATCTGCAGGAGTAAAGATAGGCTAGACAGTGGCCAGGGGTCCGGCTGGACGACCAACGGATCAGGTTTCGACTCCCGACGCAGGCAGCAATTTATACTCGCTCCCACATCCTAATTTAATTCAGAGCCACTCGACTTCCTATCCGATGTGTACTGTAGGTAAAGCGGCAGGAGCGTAAAGCTAAACACTCGTCCCCATCTGGAGTTGTGGACTCCTTGTCAGACGTAATACCAATCCTTTAGAGTTAATGAGATTCCCGGTTTCATGAAAGGCAAGGAATTTGTAACTACCTACCTACCTAACTAACTAACTATCTAACTAACTAACTAACTAAGTCCATCGAGATGAGTCCTTCCTAAGCAGCTAACAGGTCCTCAGATATTAAAAAAAATCCCCTCCCCTTTTTTTTTCGAAACCGAAGGTTCATTACCGCATTCACAAGCGCCCGCCACCTGTTCCTATCCTGACCCAGCGCAATCCAATCCATGCCTCCCCATCCCACTTCTTGAGGCCCACTTTAATATTATCCTCCCATCTACGGCCAGGTCTTCTAAGTGGTCGGCATTCAATTTATGGGCAAGCCAAATTAATCGTAGTCTCTGAGAGGAAGTACTGCTTTCCACAATGTTAGTTACAACACATATCCGTCTGCAGTAAACGAAAAGGAATGCCAGTGGTGTACGCAAAATCGCAAGGAATATATTTGTAAAATACGAGTAATAAGATTTGCTTCACATCGTCGTCACTCTTGCTCGTTTGCAGGTAAACATCCCATTCTGTGCGCGTTAAATCTTCAGGCCACAAAGCAGAGTTCAAACGCTGCTATCTGCGCTGTCACGCGGACCACAGCACTGTTATCAATGTATCACATGAAAGTAGCTTAGAGCTTTGTCTTGAGAATTATTTGCCAACGCTGCAAACTCCCAGTCTTCGCAGTTTGCCTGCTGATGTCCACAAGCAGTAAGTACAGCTGCTGTAAAATCGATCCACGCCATGACCTTTACAAGCCTCCAAAATAACTAACCTTTGAACTGGAGAATTCTTTTGCTCAAGCCGAATTTGTCGACTTGTCTTTCAGGCAGTCATTTGTCCAATGGGCAGAAGTGAGCTTTTATAAATAAGTTACGTCATAACATTCATTCATACATACATATCCGGCCCTTAGTCTTATGCGAAAATGAAATAAAATTGTATGTACAGATGTGACCAACAAACCGCGCACACTTAATACAAAAGCAATGTATCTAATAAATCAACTGACCAATATCGCAAGTGAATATCTAAATAATAAGCAAAAACTGACTTCGCGTCGTGATTTTCAGAACTGTTAGAAGCCGAATGTGAATATATTCTAAAAATTTATAATATGCATATGTTTTAAAATTTCACACTGCGGAATGGCCAGCACTTTAAATGCAGCACTACCTCTGCAGGCGGTCACTGCGTCAGTCGCGAGCAACCAACCTGGTGGCTTTCCAGTTAATGATTTATTAGTGTCTGGCGGTACCAATGAAAGGAATTTCGGGGCACCTCCATCAGTACCATTAAACCTCTCAGTTCCTAGAATTCAAAATGATAAAACTTATATATTACTTTGAAAGTGGACTACATAAAAATATACATATATAGCTTATATACACAGGTGGTAGCTTTATACTTGAAACTGCATTTTCTGAAGAAAAAACACTTATGTTGGTTCATTTGTTCAACGGAGAACATAGGAAACAAGAAGAGGCGAAGAAGAAAGTGAAAGGTCTTTTCGCCCTAATAGGAGTATATGTGTGTTTATACACAAACACTCTGCGGAAATAGTTAATATTTCTGTCAGGTCGAACATTTCCATTCGAATGGTGGTTGACTGGCAGTAAAAATTTCAAATTAAATCGTAAATTGGTTTAACGATTTGAAGATCGGTATTTACGTAAATTACGTACGAAAATTCTGTCCTTTCCTCACAGAGAACACAAGACAATCGCCATTAGAAATACCATAATACTAATGGCATTTAATGTCTTCATACGGAATTTATTGTGACAAGCAAAAGAAGTGCACGGTGTGGTACAATGAAAAGTGCCTTAATGCTATAACAGATGGTATCTATAGGTGCCACTAGGCTTTAAATGCTTAATAAATTAACCACTTATACATAAACACGCATAAATTATATTTTTGTGTTCCTCCTAACACACTGTACTAAGTCCAACTTGATGAATTACATGAACATAAAGCCACATATAGTTTCCTGATCTGTAATGTAGAATGTACGTTTCAATGGCACGGTCTGCTTTAAAATTTAAGTGCAGCAGTGAAATATGGGATAACTGATTTGAATGGCGATACAAGTAACACGTGCAGGTGTTTAACACAGTGTTGTGAACATTGTATCAACATAAATCGAGGCCCAGTGAAACTGAGTCTCTGGAGACTTAGATGCGAGTGTCTAATCAATGTATGCACATTGCATTGTGGTAGAAATAAAACTGCAGCCGCCCGGCCTTCCAATGTCCTCATGAAATAATAACGTACAAAACTGACTATCACAAATTTCATTAGGAATGCGGAGTGTGCCAACTGGACCATGCATCGATGTGTAATGTATATATATATGTAGCGCTGATTCCTGGCTTCGCTACGCGATTCGGTGAGGTTATCCTAATTAAATCTCATTCGAATTCACCACTCAGTAATAGTGTAAATTGTATAGACTGAGGGAATCTACATTCGATTAATAAATTACAGGTTTCGTGTGTCGCGGTGTGTTTGACCCACCCAAGGTTTGCGAGAGTTTGAACTAATAATACTTGACTAATTCCTCACTTACTACAACAAACAAAAATATAACAACACATAGAATTTAACCCTTTCAGTCCAAATTATAATTATAACTGAAACAGGCTGGTCCTAATCAATTTCCCAGAAAATCCCAGAATTCAATGGTAGCCAAAAATGGTAAACTGTAGCTAAAGTATGACACTAAAACGGGTATTAAGAAAATTATATAAGACAGTGTTAGCTGAATTCATCTGACACAGGGTATGGACCAGTGGCGAGCTTCTGTGTACAGGGTGGACACTTCGGCTACAGTAAAGTGCGGGGAAATTCCTTGACTACCTGAGGAATTATTCTTTTCCCAAGAAGGCCTCTGTTACATGGATTAATGTTCTATCCACCTTAACTGCAATAATTCTTAACCCACTGATATAGCTACTACACTGAGTCGACGTTCTACACATTTCCTCGAAAAATTAATTTTATACTATATAGAAATAACAACAAGAGAGTCTGACACACCACTGAATACATATATAAGGGCACACTATACCATTTATTCTAATATGTGTGCTAAGTTACTACATGTTTCGGCTAGGCCGAACCATCATCAGGTACACGCACATTAAAAACATTAACCTATTAGTAATACAGTATAAAGCATCAGTAACGATTCACTAATCTATTGTTTAAAATGTAAAAACACTCAGATGAGACTAAAATTACCATAACTTCTGTCTAAACAATAGTTTTTACACGGTCCATTCTTATGACGGGATTTTTATGGATTAATCGAAGATGTTGCCAAATAGATCCTTCCTTTTTTTGATGGTGAACGTTAATTTTTGCTTCTGTAGATGAAGTAGAATCTGCTTTCTTTATACGTAAAGATAGTCCAAAATTACAGAGTAGCTCAGCGATTTTCCTTCAATATTTCACTTGTTACTGCAGTGCAGATGTTTTTTATATAGGCCTACGCTGTGCGACTTCGCGGCAGTATATATAAACTGCCTATAACAACAGTTTTTTAACATGTACTATAAGCAACTATTTAAATTAACATAAGAAAATTATATGTATTTATATTACTTACAGGATATATTCCTTTGACAAGTTCTTTAGCAATGTATATATTTTTTACAAACAGATGCTATCGTTACCACGCGTCGCAGTCAGCTTGGTTGTACACTGCATACTTCAGCAGGTAGCTGAATACTGATTCGTCTTACTAGCTCAAGCGATTCCAAACTCCCTATGTCTTGTTGGTGACGTCACCCGATATGATCGCGTCAAGCAAGACCTTATTGACTCCCCTGCTCTTTTCATTAACCCTTTAAAGACGAAGCGTATCTGTTTTATATAAGGACTCAGTGCGTACCGCGCTGTAAACACTCTCCACTTCGGTTATAAAAATCAGTCTCTTAATGTTTTATAAGGCAAAAGTTGCTGTTTGTTCTGAGATCCACACAAAACACACAAACGCAATGTGGGCACCACGTAGAATTTTTTAATGTTAAACATGGTCGTATGTAAAGTTACCGCTAGGCTTTAAAAGGTTAATATGGTTATATTTCTTTGTTTCCATATAGATATGGAACTTTTCTAACGTGTTCGTGTGTTCTCCCTTTTTGGTCACACGAAGCACTTCCGTAATCTTATATGCTAGATCCGGGCACTGAACGACAGGGGAATGTATGCATCAGTTCCTACGGCAACGCTCATTTTTGCAGCAGCTCCGTTTAGATTTATTGAATGGAGTTCAGTAGTTTTTTATCTTATAAAAATACATGTTTTTCCAGACGTTTTCAAGTTTATGATATGCATTTTCAGTGACATCATTATTTCAAAATGTCCCTCAAGGGCTGAAATGTAGATCCATGGGAGATGACCGGAGAGAAATAAATACAGAGTAACCAAGTATCATGTTAATAACTGCAATTTCCCTTTGAAATATGGATGGACTTTATGTTATTTTCAGAATAAATGCCTCAGAGGTAAAACAAAATTTCTGTGAAAGTACGTACATATCAAGCTTTTGCCAGTAAATTGTTTGGAATTTCATTTGGTGACATTTTACAGCCATCAGAGTAGTTGACATTGTAAATGGTATACGTCCTGCAGCCATCAAAGAATGGAGTTCATGTAAATAAAACAAATAACTCACATGTCAGTAACTGGAAGACGCAGGGGAGGAGATAAAACTGGCGGAGTTTAGAAAAAATTGATGAAGATTTTGAAGTACCGTAGAGTCTCGATTATCCGAGGTAACGTGGACCGAGGGAAGCTCGGATAATCAAAAACTCGGATATAAAGGAAGCTTTGGTAAATTGTTAAATATTAAATTAACTATTAAATAAACTGGATTTGAATATATTAACGTGATGATGAGCATTCAGCTTCATATCTAAAGACACAACAACACGCTTCCGTTTTCCACCCATAGTGCTTCCACTAAAGTCACGAAAGCAACAAACATAAGATCAACACAGCTCAACAGTCAGCTGCTGTGCGCATGCTCGACATTTGGGGTAGTGCGGGAGTAACATTATACTGGCAACACAGCATTCCAGGTAATCAGCGGACGTGTCATCACTAATTTCTTGCTTTGTACTGAACTACGTACTCTTGTCTTTGAGAACAATGTACATAGAACATGTCGACAGTTCACCACGGATAATGTGGAACCTCAGTTAAACGGGACCCTACTGTCATGTATTCCAAGAAAGAGAACAGAAATAGTGAACAGTTACGGAACACGCCTACTCCGTTCTTGATCACGCGTTGGATTTTCAAATATAAAACCGCTGGCCTAACCTTGAATTTTCGTACGTAAGATTTGAGGCTTTCAAGGCAATGTGTTTTCGTAATCTGATATTCTGGGTTATGACACAGTATTGTCTGGTTTGGAGATACCGCGAAAGGGAGGAGAGTAGTGCCGCCGCAATCAGTGTGCAAGATGAAGGCAGTACGTTCGTCCGAAACGTCGCTTCCACCAATCTGAGAAGACGGAATCATTCCGCAATCACCACAATTTGAACCATGTTCGATATCGTCTTGTCACTTTCAGGGTAATTTTCTTGGATGTAATGGAACATAATAATAAATGAAATGAGGGTTTCCTCCTATGTTCGGTGTTCTGTCTCCCACAGGCAGTGCTATATACCCCACGATACGGCCTTTATTTATCTGTTCTTTCGTTCGTTCGTTCTTTCGTTCGTTCTTTCATTCATTCATTCATTCATTCATTCATTCATTCATTCATTCATTCATTCATTCATTCATCCATTCACCTCTACGTTCATCTTATTCATTTACTCACTCACTGATGCACTCATTCATTCACTCATTCATTCATTCATTCGTTCATTCATTCATTCATTCATTCATTCATTATTCAATTACTCACAGTTCGCAAAACGACACTGTCAGTAGTGTAGGCCAAGCCAGAGGTACACAAATTTTCCAAACACCTAGAAGCCACCTTAAAATTTTAGAAGCCAGAAGGGTTACACGAAACAAGGGCCATACTGAGGATCCAAAAATATTAGGAGCCACCGTACGAAATGCAGTCGCAACGGCGACATAGTGCACGGGATTTATGCACCCTGCTTTAGACTACACATCTATACGCTGAATGTTAGAAATGATTAGTGAATGGTGAAATCAAAATTATGTGGGTGTAATTGGCCTTGACATAATTTAAGATATGAACGTGTTTGCCTAGCTAAACTGAGGAATATCACTTAATCTGTCAGTGATGATAGCCGATCTATGGGCATCGGCAGGAAGAAGCACAAGTGATATCCACTCAAGCGAGACATCGGTCAGCTGTAAAGCCAGAGCCAAACAAAATCAGGCAATTAAGAATACTTATAAATTAAAAGCATTTAGGATTTGTATAGTTAAAGCGGGAAAACGCTTTAAAATGTGGAGCGAAAAGGATGGAAGAGAAAGCGGTAGTGGTCTGTTTCAAAGAAACGCTGTTATGCATACTGAGCAAATGTGAAGAACACTTTAACCCGATTCAGGAACGCTGGTGACCTGAATAATTCTAGAATGTTATTCCTTACAAGTACAGGTCAAGCACTAAATGATCTGGCTTCTTCCACACTGCGGCCTGAATATTGCAAAATGCCCACATCTTCAGACAGAAAACAATTCCGTTACTTCATAAAGACGCTTTGTGATATTTGTTCTAAGAAATACATAACGGATTTGTAATACTGACCTAGTTGTTGTGTTGGAGACATTGATTCTGAGAAGTCATGTTATCTTACATCACAGCTGGTGCTGAAAGGACGGGCACAAACATCGTGCACCAGATGCAAGGGCCAGAACCACAAAGTGAACAGATGCAATGGTACCCGAGTGCAGTACCCGCTTGAGTTCTTTTATACACGTAACCAGGCATTCGAATATCTGTGCATTCCATGTCACAAATAAATAAATAGGGTCACTTCATGATCACTATGGTTAATCTACTATCAATGTCACATTTCCTATTATGAGGCCCAACTTTCCTTTTTAATAATAATAATAATAATAATAATAATATTATTATTATTATTATTATTAATATATAGCTACTACATGTTTCGGCCCACAAATGACCATCATCAGGTACACAATACAAAGGTAAAGGTTGATGCCTCCTCTTTTTTACATAAAAATAAATGTTTAAAAGGTCTATGATTTTAACGTAAAGAAAAGTGACTCCACACACAGTAATTTCGGCCCAATGAAATAAATTAAATACAGCATATAATATACAATATTATTCCCATATAGGGAATAGTAGGCACTGTATCTTCTGTACTTTTGAAAACTCTGTAAACATTTATTTTTATGTAAAAAGAGGGGAGGCCTCAAACTTTACACCTTCTTTTAGTTTTTGTACTGTGTACCTGATGATGGCCACTAGTGGGCCGAAGCATGTAGTAGCCATATATTAATATTAATAATAATAATAATAATAATAATAATAAAAGAAACGTTATGTTTGACTGAAAAAATCGGTTAATATTATGCAACACAACGGGATGGAACATTTGAAAATTATTATGAAGCCACTTTTACAAAGTAAGTGAAAGAACTCTTACGTGTAGAATATGTCCGTGTGTCCATCTGTCTCTGATCTAGCGTCTGTAACTAAAATCTTTATTGGACTGTCGTGAAACTCGGTATAAGATTTCTTTGTATATAATTTGAGGACAAGAATGGGCTTCGTGCAAGTCGGTCTAGTGACAGAAGCTGTACGTGCTGGCGCTGAAAGTCTCCACCTAATCTCCATGTTTACTGACAGAGCTGGGTAAAATTCGGTACAGGAGATCTCTATGTAATTCCGTTTCGCAGGTAAAACTTCCGTAAAAATCAATGCTGTGAAAGACATACCTTATTTAATTTAAGGGCGTAAAATAAATTTCGCCCTATTTTCTATGTTTTACGTTCGATTTGGATAAAACTCGTTGAATAAAGTGTTAACAATAATTTATTTGAGAATCGTGGTCTTCATAACCACAGCTGCAAGAAAAGCCATACGATACTAAAGGATGTACATTAATTTCCAACCTATTTTCTGCATGTACTGCTCAATTTGCGTGAAATTCCGTACAAATATTTCGAACACAGTGCTGCTGAGTATTACGATTTTGGTAAAAAGCGGTGCAGAAAAGCTCATATCACTAGTCTTAGGCGTGTAAATGTAATTACATATCAAGCTTATACTGCGAAGTCTGTGATAACGAAAGAGCAAAGATCCCCCTGGCAACTGCTGTGTACCAGGTCACGGGGTACACGATTTGCAGTCTTGTGAGAATGGTTAATGTTCTTCTTAGCGTTTCCATGGTTACGGCATTTCATTAGCGTTTCTCTAAAGGTCTGTAACATTGGTTGATTCATTATACGAATGACAAGTTGGGCAAAGTTGGTTGTCTACGGAACACGTGTTATTCATGACGTTTCGGAATCTGCCTCTGCATCAGAAGCCTTGTGTACTCTAATATAGTTCACAACAGACAATATCCAACAAAGTATTGTCGTTACTTCAGTAATGACTTCACAAGTATGCGTGTAAGTCACTTTGCTATCACCGACCGTGCAGAAATTTAAGTGGCCTCAAATCGCATAACAGCTGTCACCAAAGGTCAAACAAGTGGTTTTCGATGGACAGTAGTACCGACAGGTCCACGCTTACATGTGCCATTTTAATCCTGAAAAATGAAGCTACAGATTTTTCATTCTTAACGGTGCCGTTGTGGCCAAATCACGCCCTGGCCACTTTACCCTAGCACCAAGAGTCCTACTAGATAAAGAGAGCAGTGGAATCCACTTCTGGTACGGATGTCATGATTAAGAGAATAATCACTGCTTCTGTCAGGAATCGAAACCCCCAGCGAGTTACCGTACCGACCTCATAATTCTGGCTCAGAGCCCTCAGGAATACTATGTAACTGCAGGCAGCACAGCCCTTGGGCGACCAACAGTCCTTTCGGATATTCAGAAAAAATGAAACCCTAGGGTTCATCATCGAATTTGTAACAGTACACCGACGGTCCTGTCATGAACAAGATGAATCTAATGAACAGAGACTGAATCTATGATTTTTATTTAGTGTTATACCCCCATAATACTAGGTAAAGGAAAAAGTTGAAGCTTTTCCTGTCCCCCTCCAGTAAGGCATATAGGAAGAGTAGATGTATAACTCCGCTCATTCTTAACCTCGGCACTAGGTGGAGGTAAGTGGTAGACTTCACGCCCCAGCCGCTCTACCTCTGGGAAAGAACCTAGGTGCCCACTGAATAGGAAGCTGTGTAGACCCCGCAGCCGGTTTGGGGGTCTTGGAGGAGAGAAAAATCTTCTGTTCCTGACAGGATTCGAACTCCGAATCGTCCAGCCCGTAGCCTTGGTCCCATGGTGACGGATTGTTTGACTATATGCGTAGGCAACAAACTGAAAGTCTCCAAATCGCATGTTAAGACATGGAGAGAGGTTCAAATGGTTGAAATCAATAAAAAGTGACGAGTGACGCGCAAAGCATATGCAGAATCCCGAGACGGGTGTAACATCCTGAGCGAATAGAGGGAAGGAATGACAAAAATCACACACGTTGGCAAAGCATTGTAATCCGAATTCGAAGTAAAAAAAAACACTCATGTTGTTGAATGTTTGGGAAGAACTGTATTTCTCTACGAAGATGGGAGACTTAGTAAGACGATTAGCTGTGGGATGAAGGACAGTCTTTCGATTCCCGGAAGGGACAGATATATTCAATTTTCCACCCCGTTCAGCAGGGCTGTTGAGCCCCAGTCATTGCCTTAATAGGTACAGGAGGTTTTTTTCACTGGAGAAATGTGGCCGGAGTGTGAAGCTCACTATTCACCTCCATGCAGCACCGAGACTAGGTCTAGATTTTGCAGTATTTAACTAACCATTTGAGCGATAAATATGGGCAAAATCTGCACCGACACCAGGAAAATCAGCAGTTTGTCCACACAGAGTTTTTGTGCTGTTGGTATGGTTTTCACAACGGCCATGAAAAAACTGAACAGCATTAACTGATTGCTTTTTATAGCTGACACTACGTATCCTATGATGTAGGATATGATTTTTGTATATAATTTAGGTGTACCATCATTTAAGTTTCTTCGTACTCAAATTAATCGGACAAATCAGGTAAAATACCTTGGGGTCATCCTCGTCCCTAAATTCACCTACAGCTACCATGTCACTAATCACTGTTTAAAGCTAACCATAAGTTCAGGAATTTCTATCCCATCCATAAAATATCCCTCACTTATCCATTCTCTTTTCCCTATTTTCCATCTTCTACTGCTTCTTGAGCCTGTCTCTTTCTTGGCCTTCAAAACATTCAACACAGGAACAATTTGACCCTGTTATAATATCATACGCTTAGTGACTTTTAACCATAATTTTTCATTTTATTATTAATTAATGAATTTTTAATTCTTTCTTTCTTAGTCCTTCCCTCTTCTACCTACTTGTTCACAGCAGGTGTCGAGGGTTTCTGTGATTTTCATTTGATCACACTCAAGCACATATCACAGTCGGTAGGACTCCTCTGGACGAGGAATCGGCCCGTCGCAGAGACCTCTACCCGGCAACACAAACACTGTACAAGACAAACATCCATGCCTCCGGTGGGATTCGATCCCACAATCTCAGCAAGCACTCGGTGCAGACCTGCGACTTAGACCGCGCGGCCACTGGCATCGGTAATGCATCATTAATGCTGCATTTAAATTCTGGTACAAATCAAAATAACTTGTAATATGTACAGCTATCAAGAAAAAATTTCCAACACAACAATACGTAAATTGCATATTAAAACTCATAAACCTGGAGCTGTATTTAAAATATACATATCAATATGGGCTCTCTATTAAAGTTACTCCCGACGGTACAATGTAGTCTGAACCAGAACTGAAAACGTGCAACAGAATTGTGAGAAAATAACAACAAAATGAGTAATAAAATACTAATAACCTGGATTGAACGAAGGTAATCAGCCACATAAAATATCAGTGATGTGATCAGCACACCATGTTAGGGTGTATTCCCAGCAGCACTTGTGTACAGTAACGGCCGACACACTATACAATGAGATTTTGATTTGCGATCATAGAGAGTGAGTTTAATATGAACTTATCTTATTTAAACCTAGAAATTTTATCGCACTAAATTTTAGTAGCTGACTATAAAACCCGTTTGCTGTGGTCTGTACTATCAGAAATGGATTAGAAACATGAATACCGAAGGTTCGAATGGCATGACTTTAATTTATTTAGAAGTTTGGCCTCAATTATTCACATGGTAACATAATATCAAACACGTTCCAGTGAGACAGGCTGCATACATAACAGGACACAGTACTGTGACACTCATAAATAACCTATAAAAAATTTCACAAAACTAAGCAATAGTAGGGATTGAGTAATTATAAAAATAATTTCCTGTAGTGTAAAAGGCGTCTGGACAATTCGTGTGTATACACACCCCTTCATATCATCATGCCAATTATAACTATATTCATTTCAATTCAAGTCCTGTATTAGTTTCCTTGCTAAAAGAAAACGGCCCATAAGAGGAGAGCAACATTAACTGCACATACGACTAAATGAACACCAAAACAATTAAAACAGTTTAAATCAATTAAGAACAATCAGGAACGATAATGTGTCCTACCGAAAATACTGTTTTCGCTACAGCTATTTAAACATCGTAACGGGGGAGGACCTACCTGATGTACCATTACAATAAAAGTGGAGTAATAACTATAATAATATGTTTATGAAAATATTTGTCACTATGGATAAAAATAGAAAAAAACTGGTAAGCACTGGAGAAAATCAACGTGCTTTTAACTTGTTAGTTTGAAAGCTACATTTTAAGAACTCATTTTGGAGCTGTAAGCAGAACAGGGAAGATAATATTAAAGTGCACGGCAGAAAAAACCGTGTGTTGATCCGAATGTGACTCAATTTCTTCATTTTTTAATGATGTATAAAATATTATAATGCCAGCTTTATATCCAAATCGCTAAGACCCATTTTAATAGTATTCATATGGCTACGCTTGTATCTCTTAGGTGTTCTTCCACTTTGAGATTTTAAGGCCAAAACTACGTGTAGGTACGCAATTCTCACTTATCCACGTTTTCTACACCATTATTGCAGCTTTATTTGAAGACAAGAAAACATCCTGGACACATCATGAAAGGTGGATAAACATTTACACCTACAGGAACAGTAACGTACAACACAAGGCTGCATAGTTCCCGAAATACATAACAACATACCATTATGAACTCCGTTTCGTCACTTTTGCCATACGCTTGTGAGCCTACGTATGTTCCTTTAGGCCAAAATATTAGTTTAAGCCTTATTCTCGAGACACCCTCAATTTATAAATTTGTTCTTGGAAATAAACACAAAGAAATGCCACGCCTGTTCTCATTTAAAGAAAGATTAGTCAGGTATATCCGAAACGTCTATAACAACCTATCTGCTACAGTGATTCAAAATCAGGAAGAATTCAACATGAACTCTAATAGTCGTGAATACATAGTACTAATAAAAATCCACTGGAAAAAATCCCTCTTATCCCTCATCTGACCTTACATAAACCGACACAGAGTTACTAATAATATTAATATTGTTTTACGAACTGTAGCCAAACGTAATTGACTCTTCTGTTAGTGACAGAAACACAGCATTTAATTTGAAACCTGGAAATGGACTTCGGAGTCAGAATGTCACAGATAATAACATTTTGAGGTTACGAGAAATTTTGTCTATTTTTCCTGGCATAAAAACAGCTGACGTTTATGTGATGTGGGCAGTAACAAACCGCAACGTTTGTTTTATTCCGGAACGTGGAAATCATCAGATTCCTCTCTGTCACCAAAATGGGAAAATAACAATGGACACTGCACAATTTTCGGTCTTCGTTTGCTCCGCAGTCATCAAACCGCCAGGGTTACTAAATTGTGGCTGTCGTATTCAAACAGTCCTGTATAGTTGCAGATTATGGCAAGTTACATCTGTGTCTAAGCCCTGTGCCTTCAATTATTATTGCTGGATTTCTGGACTTTCTCCAATGTGTGGTGTTCTATACACAAAATTTCAGGACACTAAATTTGTTTATATCTTCAGGGAAAAAAAATTATGTCACCAGGTTTCTAATTTTGTTTACCGTACAGTGTTCCAAACAGAGCACGAGGTCTCGGAAAATGAATCAGTTTTCATCCTCGGACGAGATTAGTATAATTAAACTGACAGTAAGTTCATAGGCCTATACAACGCGTAGATAACGTAAAGGAAACCATACATTATTCATCGAAGTTTATTCTACAGTGAAGAATCAAGCACAGTAAACGTAGATGTTGCTGTGCTGTATCATAAGAAAATAACAGTTCCTCAAGCAATATATGTAGAAGCAAAATAAAAGTAAATAACAATGAATTACACTCTGAAATTACAAATTTATGCTGTTTTAGCATAACTTTCAATTCGATTAGTATTAATGACTTTTTGTATTCTGTCTTTAGCCTTAGTATCCAACACTAAACACATTAGAAAAGCTCACCTCTTATAAATTTTTAGGTTAAGCGGTACAGACTTACAAACTCTGATTTTTCTTTTGGAGAGAGCTAGTTTTAGTCGAGGCTAGATAATAGGAGTCGGTTCCTGGAAAAACATTGGTTTATCTGTTCAGCATCACGTCCAGACCAACTTTGATGTCCACCTGTCCTCTTCTGCTATTGACAGTGCCGAATTAACCCACCAATGATATAAGTGCTGCAGGGTTTCGGGATCGAGAGGGAATTCAATTGGATACAATTAATGTTAAAATACATTTGTACATAGTACAACTGCCTCATCAGTAAAAACACCTGAGCACAAATAAGTTTATTACAAAATCCTCCACACACTTCTAACATTTAAAGAAAGTGGTGGTAACTATATGTACCACCATGTTTAAAGCCATATCTCTACATCTTGCCGATGCATTGCATTTATGTTCCGTACGACTCTCAAAATAAACTCTAACATTTCCCTTTCACCATTCACCGATCTTTGTTTATAATCGTTACAGACTGCTCTATGTGAGGTACGAACTGAATCATCACATGTATAATGCAGGTTAATTTCAGTCTTAAAGGGAAGCTCCAGTCAGACACCAGTACGAATGATGTATATTCGTTTCAGTATTCAAAAGGCTAAGTGTAAGCTGTTAAAGGCTTCCAGTCTAACATACACCTTGTACTATGTGGTAGATTCAATGGACGCATTCGCAAAGTAATTACCAAAAAGGTCTGTTAGGTTTTGGGAGCTTTCGCAAAACAAATGCGAGAAGTTAAGATTCGTTTCGTCTGTTCGTCCGTTTGCACGTAGCAGGCACTCTACAACACAACCTACGTAACTTTAGATTAATAGCTGAGATAGAATATGTGAACTGTGGGTTGCAAGCTGAGGCTGAAGAAACAGTTGATCATCGGGCACCGAGAATGATCGACTGTAAAGGTCGCGTAAAGAAAAACAAGTGATGTGGAATGTACATCTCCTCACCTACGCTACTTCGACGGCAATTTACTGCAAATTTTGTTGCTTACATTCACAGAAATCTTCCATCGTGTGATAAAGTACTGAGTGCATTTCTAGAAAGTATTCATGACTTTCACATCTACAGACAACAACAAAATCAGAGCCCTAGAACTGTTACGCTCTGCGGATATTTTCTAAATTGTTTAGCGCTTCCGTTAGAGTACTGACAATTGCAGCTATTAGTTCCATCGTGTCTGTCTTTCCGCTAGTCGCAGTGACCTTCACCGTACGGAGTTTTTTAATACACCCTTCAGAGAATATTAAGAATTAATATACATGCTCTCTTCCTGGGTATCTCCCTTTCTGTATGTTGTTTTAATGCGAGAGTTTTGTTTTCGTCTGACATCAAATTAATTGTGTCCAACAGTAACTTGTATATTATCTTCGGTCCTTAAATAAAACGTGGTTGCCTTTAATCAAGGGTACTTTTGTCAATTTTAGTCCAGTTTATTTCAATATCTTTTTATGTCGTTCGTTTTAATTTATCTCCATTTAGATTTTATAGCAATATGTTTTTCGTCTTACATGTGACCTGCTGTATCCTTCTTATTTCTTATCTCTGGTACTTCTTGATATCTGACGGCCTGTTGAGAATATATTATTTTGTAAATTTGCTGCCAAGTTTCTTAACACGTGGAAACGTTAGCAAGGACACAAATTCTCGTCTATTTATAGGTTCACATAAAAAACAGGATAGGCTCTGGGGACGACATTGCGGATTATGCAGGAATATGGTTCAATGGTTAAGAGCACGAAGAGGAGACATCAATGAGTCTGTAACAGACACCTACGTTTTCATCTGTACTTTACTGTTTATTTGCCTAAAAATTATGAGCACGTAGCGTGTATTATTTCATAAAGTCGTAATTGCATAATATTGCTCAAGTTCTGTAGTTTACAACGGTCGATGGACAGGAGGGGTTTATGTTGAAAGTGTAGCTACAGATGCAAATTTTCAATTTTTTCCTTTCAGATTTCAAAGTACATTTTACTTGTTATATAAAATTATTCACTGTACCTATCTATGCGATGTATGAACCGTTAAACTTGTGTGCTTAAGCACTGGCGAACTTTATATTTACCTTGTAAATAAATTCTAGCGAGCTGTGATTCAAACGGTTTAGCATTTTACAAAAACAAATAAAAACAAAAGCCAAAATATGGGCTATCTTTTAACCTGAGCGCCGTACGTGTAACGCTGAGGTTAATGGCCCAAAGCGTTATGTGCTTGTTTCACTAGAAGGAAGGCACGGTAGGAAGCAGGTGGCAATAAAGAAAACAGAAGCAAAAGTAACACAAGAAGAAGCGCTCTAACAATAAATTGTCGCGACGCTGTTGGTTCCATTACACGGCCATGCAAGTAATGTTGGGGAAACTTCCTGTTGGCAGATGCAGGAAGAAGGGAAATCCCCGTACAGAACAAGAACCCTGACAGCGTACTTATAGCTTCATCGAGACAATTCTCTCAAATCTCAACTAATTACTGTACTGCAAACTTTTGAAATCATTTAAAATATGAATTGGACAAGAAAATGAATTTCATATGCACTGAAAATTAAATGTTACTGCTAATGTTGGGTTTAGTTTGGGACAATCAATCGTGTACATGTTGGCTATGTTTACGACGTTTCGGAAAGTCTTTATTTACTAGGCGTTGAAGACGAACACATTGACGATTTCTGAAACTTCAGCAATTCGACCCAGATCTACATATCATCCAAAACATGCTTGTTACTAACAGTGGATCGCAATGATAAACTAAATTTATCTATATAATCCCAAAACTTACCCATCGTCTGATTTATTCCAAAACTAAATTTCTAAATCAAGTAGGCTGGTGTTGTGTTAACACTGTCGCCCTGTATTACACGTCTTTAAAAACACTGATAACGTATATGTACACTATCTTTACACACTAGCCCCTGACATTTGCCCACGCATTTTATTTACGTTGGTATAATTCTCACGACAACGAATACTTCTCCAGCAGCATTAGTTGCCTGGAATCCATAAAACGAATCCCGTGTGTACCTACGAGGCACGAACTGAATTATTAAATACTGGCGACATGAATTTCAGGCTAAAATAAATCAACATTATGTACAAAGATGCAGTTCGTAACTCACAAAAAAGTAGTAATTTTCCATTACAAATAAAAAGTCCGTTAATGCTATAAGAATACATGAAAAAAATAGATTTTTATTGCGAGAATCATATAAAATACGTAAACAAACAGTGTGAACAAAACGCAGCGATTTTAATATTACACCTATTGGTAAATTACCGAAAGCTTAATAAGGCAGCTTAGGGATATCTCGTTACCAAGCAGCTGACAGAACATTTTGTTAATTCCTGCTTGTTGCTCGTGAGGTTCCACATTTCAGTCTCGGCTCGGATGGTGAAAATTCTGAGTGAGGTATTACTTGGTTTAATTCAGACCTTGCCGATCCCAACTGTATCCTTGCACACACACATCCAACTCACCTTACATATTCATCCTCCTATCCTACATTACATAACTTGTGTATCTGAGAAAGCATCGCTAATTAGCTTACAAGAGGACCACTGAAAGGGTCGCTACACGTTGTGCGTATGTGGTTACACTGCAAAGTCACTACAAAGCAAATAACGTGTGACCATTATCTAAAAGGGTAATGATTCTACAAAGGGAAAGGTCGAGCTTTCATTGTTTGGAAGCTATTTACACACACACACACACACACACACACACACACACACACACACACACACAGAACATCCTGCGGGCTTTTAGTGACTAACACAAATTGTACACGAATGCAGTATTTAGTTAATTTCACTAGAAGCAGAACAGTAACTCACGCACCGGATTATAATGGCTAAAACACGAAGCGTGAAAACACTGCCTTTTTTTAGATAAATATTAGAAACATAACATTAAAAACATTAAAGATCTGTTAGAAAATTTGTTGTTTTTTCAGTAACTTGTTAAGTATGAGCCCATTTAACTCCAAGACAAAGTTACTTCATATCACATTTCTCCCAAAGAAGATATTTCAACAATATTAGCCGAGCATACGCAGATGAAGGACAGTATACTGGAGCGCCGTTTGTATAGAGGCCACTTTCACTGTTTTGCCGGGATGACAGGCGTTCTGCTGTTGCATGAACACACGGATCGGACGGGTAGAAATGGGAGAGAAAGTACGTGTGATATTCATGAGACGAAGAATATGTAGATAATGCATGACAAAAAGAAAAGAGCAAAGAAATTAGCCAGAAAGAATCGACACAGCTTCGGAAACTTTGGTGTACATGGCAGGATAATATTAAAATGGACTTTAACTAAATGGTTTATGAGTATGTACACTAGTTTCACCTAGTTCGTAATTGGGCACGAGACTATATACACTATCCTGAAATTTAGTGCTCCATAAATATGGACAATTTGTTGCCTAGCTGAGTAAAAATCAGCTTCTCAAGAAGTGCTCTGTTCGATGTTGTTCTGAGACAAGGAAAGAAGGACAATGTGGAATAAATATAGAAACAATGGATAAAGAGAATTACCCAGAGTTTTGAAGTCAATTTCTGACGTCAAAATATGGATCAGAACGAGGAACGAGAGCTTCACCGATGTATTTCCTTCCTCTATTTGAAATCAACTTCTTTGTCGTAACACAACGTTAGTCTCTGCATAAACGAAGCGTAATTTCTGCCTTCGCCTTCTTCATTTTTATTCGCGGTATCTACCTCTAGTCGGCTAGATACGATATTGACTGGCGCTTCTCGTACGCCGATTAAGTGCGGGTAGAAGAGTGGGCGCTAATGCTAACATTGACAGAGAGACTTCCACAGCAACGGTAACTCTAACAGACCAAGAGAAGGACGGAAAATCGGAAATGAATACACATTCAAAAATTCAAATTCACAGGATAATTTGATTACAAGATCCTCGGATTCCACAGAAGAATACAGGAGTAAATCTTAACATTTCCAGGACATGTTTGATTGAGTTTCTGTAAGTTTAAAAACTAACACTCAATTTGGAATCCTTGCGTAAGTCTTATAACAATTGTATTATTGCAAAACAGTAGCATAAAACCCGTAGAAAAGTTCAGTGTAAAATTCTTGTTAAATTTCGTAACACTTTCTTTATTTCACTCTTATGCAATCCGTCTCACTGTAGCTCTTCATTCAATACGCCACATGCATAGGCCAGAAAATAACTTAATTACACCTACGTTATGGGTTCTTTATACTCACCTCTAATAAGAACAGTACATTTTTAATCGTCTTACGTCCCACTAATTTTTCACATAGTCTACTCCACAACTGAGGCATTTATCATATCGTGGGGCGAGCGTTTCCATCGCTGTTGATAACAGTCTGCATCCAGTGTCATCAGGCATCGTATCACAGCTGTTCCTGCCTCACAATCATCTTCAAATTTATGGCCGCAAAAATTCTGTTTCAGTACTGAAAACAGATTACAATCAATCGGCAACGAATTCCCCTGACATATTCAAATTCTGTGTTTGGTCTTTTACTTGCGAAATTTTATAAAACGTGAACCTGTTCTTTGACCGAATCTCGTTATGCTATAAGTTTCGATAAAGACAAACAGCCACATTTATACGCAGAGAAAATATCCGGCAAGTTCTGAACTGGCGGCAGATCTTCCACCCAGACTGGTCATACTGCCTGTTAGTCTTTCCGAGACGAAGAGAGCCTGTCCAGTGCCAAATGACCTGGCGAAATAGGTCGACGCGATTGTCCTTTTTGAACCGCTGGAATAATATCTGCTCGGGAAGTTTTTATGGCTGCCAAGAACTCTTCGCGTTATTTCGTTCTTTGAGCCTGATATGTGTCCTTGGGCACTCGTGTTGACAGTGAAATGAAATGCTGTCGAGTCCGATCCTTGCGTAGAGTTGCCGGTGCGGTCGCCACTAAGTTCCCCGCAGTGTCCTTTGTCCTTGATTAAGGACTTAGGTCGTTGCCTGACCTCTTTCAATGGTAATAGCTCCTGCTCGCTCATTAAGAGCGCATTTAGTCATTATAAAGCAGGGAATAACGGGAAGATTGTGTTAGTGTGTGTGTGTTCATGGTCTCCAGCCTCCAATTCACTATCCACCTGAGTCTCACAGAGCCAGTTTTAAAGAGGCTGTTGTGTTCTGTACATAAGACAGTTCCTACGACATGGTGAAGGCACTGCATATCCATTACCAAGAGAGATTGCTGGGTAAGAAAATAATCACTGTCGAATGTGACAATCACATGGACAGACTAATTATATTCAGGAAAAAGGCAGAGTTTTTTATGTTATTCGTAGTAGGTGGTACGTATACTGATCACTCTGAAATAATAGGGCTAAACACATCCTCGAACGTAGGCCTAGATCCTAAATGGCATTATTCACTGACGAATTTCCCATTAACCATTTAAAACCTACGTTTAACCTGTGTTATACTTAATAATTCAGTTCGTACCGCGCAGGAAACTCTCTCCATCTCGGTTACAAAAATCTATCAGTCGTATAGGGGAATAATCGTTCTCCGTTCTGAGATCCAGCCAGAACACATGAATACATTCCGTGGGCAGAATTTAGAATAATTTTACGTTAAAAAATGGCAGTACGAATAGTAACCAGTGGGCTCTAACGGGTTAATTAAGATTGCAGACTTCCGGAGTGTGACGTCAGGCACCTTTATAGATAAGCGGCAACAGTGTAGTGGAAAATCAAGATTCTACACTGAAAATAGGGGCAACAGGTTTCTTCGATACGCTGCTACGTACCTACCAAACAACAGGGCGTCACAGCCTAGAAGATCGCCGATCTGAAAATTTCAACTCTTCAATAATCTATTTTACAGATTTTTATTCCTACATGTCCTGTCTACCTCATTCTCCTTGACTTAAACACGGCAGAAATGTTAGGTTAGCATTAAAATTTATGGGGCCCCTCTATGCGTCATTTTGTCAATCGTTCTTCTTAGGTTACGTATTATCCCACGCAGCTTCCTGCAAAATATCGTCAGTACACGGTCTTCCTGTAGACAGAGACGCGCGTCCACGGGAAGACGGGCGAAGTTGTAGTTATTTATTTCGTACTTTACAGTCTTAGGTAGCCGATGGGAATGAAGAACTGTCTCAGCCGAAATTTAAGAAGCGTTTATAAAGTCAGACTTATTAACTCCTTTGGTGTATATAATGTTAATTTGGCTTCGTCGCCAAAAACTTAAACTGTGCCACATTTTACAGATAGACCCTACCTGTTATGTACTGCAAGTGTATAGGCCAATACATATACGTACATACATACACACATACATACATACATACATACATACATACATACATACATACATACATACATACATACATACACAATACACNCATACATACATACATACATACATACATACATACATACATACATACACGCATGCATACATACATATATACAGACATATATACATACACACATACATGCATATATACATATTATTTTCTAAATTTAATTCAACCATTAACCTTTTAAAGCCTAGCGGTAACTTTACATACGACCAGCTTTAACACTAAAAAATTCTACGTGGTGCCCACATTGCGTTTATGTGTTTTGTACGGATCTCAGAACAAACAGAAAATTTTGTCTTATAAAACATTAAGAGACTGGTTTTTACAACCGAAGTGGAGAGTGTTTACAGCACGGTATGCACTGAGTTCTTATATAAAACAGACACGCTTCGTCTTTAAAGGGTTAATATCAGTTCTCTAAAAGAATTCAAGTCATGCTGACAACATGCAACAAAACGGCGCCCATTTGCTGAAAAACCAATGCACGTGAATTTTCAAGCGGACAGTTAAAACGTATGAATCGGTTACACAGTGTACTGCACTGACGCACAAAACGTAAATAATTACAGAGCAAAGACCATTTTAACGTGTTTATGGCTTATATTAATTTTGGCCCCTCAACCTACGAAAGGATAACACACTAAGGATGTCTTTGATAATAAAGTACTGAACAGAATATCTGGACGTAAAAGACATGAAGTTAAAAATCGCTGGAGGTTGTGACATGGCGATGAGATTCACAATCACTATAAACTTCCGAAACGCTGGCATCTACGGGCTGACACACACAACG
The DNA here is from genome assembly GCA_013340265.1 of Coptotermes formosanus. Classification (NCBI taxonomy): domain Eukaryota; kingdom Metazoa; phylum Arthropoda; class Insecta; order Blattodea; family Rhinotermitidae; genus Coptotermes; species Coptotermes formosanus. The sequence goes on from BLKM01000221.1 coordinate 301,694, forward strand.
AAAGCCCGTAATCTTAAACTGAAAATTTTGGTGGTAATCACACAGGCGTCGCGCTGAGTGAAAAAACTTGAGAACTTGTGACAAACAAATATTAAATAAAACAAAATCATAACTTAAAGTAGTAAAATTTGTCCCTGTTTATGTCATGAAGATATATAGTGGGAGTAGACGTATAGCTCCACTCACTCTGAACCTTGGCCCTAGATGGGAATGAGTGGTCACCATCACGCCCTGGCGGCTGTATTTGTAAGAACCCCAGTATCATAAGAATAGGACGCTGGATGGAAAGCAGACCTGGTCAGGACGTTTTGGAGACAAGAAAAATCCCTTGCACCTTCCACGATTCGAATTCGGGATCGTGAAGCCTGTAGAATCTACAATAATGTAGCACGAAAATTCAGCACACCTCATAACACAAGCTTGGGACTGGAGCCATTTTCATTATGTTCACACCTCCACTAAGACACACGTTTATGTTAACTACCCAATGTCCATTTTCGTTTTCCAAGTGAATGCTATGGATCAACTCTAAAATAGAATGATCACTCACATCAGCTTGTTCAACACACACCTACATGGTCTTCATCTATTTCCAAAATTCTGACAAAGTTCGTGATTTCTTTTTGTTAACGGAAGCCAAACAAACACGCGTATGAACATATATAACTGAAGCCCCACGCATCCTTAACCTCGGAACCTGAACGTGTTTATGCTATGACCACTTTATCCGGACGCAAGCAGCTCCAGGAAGCCGTTTGATACGCGTCTAGATTGATGCTATGACCGGTCTGGAAGCGGTTGCAGAAAACAAACACAACTGTTTCGTCCAGAAACAAACATCCGAAATTCAAACAGCAACGCGTCAAATTACTGTCTGACATGTACCAAGCTCAAGACATAACTGAACCTTCTATATGTTTTGCATTTCTTGAAGAAACAAACTGCACTTTTTATCTATGTATGTCCATCTCGTCATGTATTTGCTACTTCGAGGTCATGAAGGAATTAGCTACGCTTACTACAAAACGTGTTTACTTGCCCGGCGAGCGTTTCGCTTGATGTTTGAATGGGCTACCGTAATCCGCAATACGTTGCCACAAAAAAAGGACAGAGTTCTGATTTATTTATTTATTTATTTATTTGTATCGAAATGTTAATAAATAATTGGAATACAAACAGCAGAAAAGAGACCATTACCTAAGTCATGCCCTATCCCAGAATTCTCCAAGGAAGGTTAAAGACAGACATGAACCCTTCAGCCAAAATAGTGTGTCCCGGTAGCGACGAAGGAACAGCGCCGTGCTATTCAAGTCATAATCCTAACCACATGAACCATCTTGCTGGATACAGCCTTTTTTGTTACTTCCTCTCTCTTGGATCCAAATAATTTCAGCACTTCTTTCTCAACACTCGCAATCCAAGTACTTCCATTTCCACATATTAGGACGAACTGACTTTCGTAAAAAAATCTAAGCGTTTGTAATCGATGTTAACAAGTTAGTAAATGTACGAATGCAGTCGCCACTCTGGCTTCTTCACTTGCTCTTCAATTACATTAGAAACTTTAAAATTTGAAAAAGGATATCGGTGGGAAAATATGTTTTACATCCTTCTAAACCTTTCCTCCTCACCGTTTTTGCTATGAAAAGCATCCCGGTATCCTGCAGGTTACTCGCGTTTTAGGCGTACCGGCAAAACTGCGAAAAGCGACTATTACCTTTTTCATGTGTCTGTCCGTCCGTACTTCTATCCGTCTGTGTGTCTGTCTGTTCGCAGGGAAGAACTCGGTTCCCACTAGATAGACTACCATGTATTTCAGAACTTTTCGAAAATCCGTCGAGAAAATTGAAGTTTCTTTAAAATCTGACAAGAATAACGGGTACTTCATGCGAAGAAACATGTGCATTTAGAAAAATACCTCGCGCAATTCTTAGAATGAGAAATGTTTCAGACAAAAGTTTCAGAGAAAAACAAAACTCAAATTTTATATTCAATAATTTTTTCCCCCCGAAAATCCTACAATGTATGTGACAATGTGGAAAAATATGGCAGATCCAGACAGGCCACAGATGAAAATATAATGCGGCGCACGTGTTTTGCGTGCTGGATAACTAAGGCTACAGACGCAAACACAGAATATGTAATACTTATTGCTTTTCCATGTTACGTTACAAGTACATTGCATATCTTGTTAAAATTGACACGCGCCAGAAACTCTTTTAGGTCTTTCCGTAAAGTTCAAGTATTCGTTGTCCGATTGTAAGCAAAACGCAATGACTCGACAAATTTTAGGAAATGTACTCAAATATTAAATGTCACGAAAATTTTATCACCTCTCGAACTGATTGACGCATATCAACTAAAAGACAGACGGCGGAACCAAGCGTGTCGGAAGCTCCGTAGCGATACGCAGGCACCTCAGGAAAGATGGCAGGAACAAACTGGGCAATACTAACAAAGCGTTAAGATTATAATATTTTGGTATTTCCGGCAATTTAATTTGATGGATATGTAAGAACTTCAGGCCGAACTTTGGTATTCAGACATCGAACTGCGCGCCGTCATATGGCACAGTTCGCAGCAGCAGGGTTATTAATATTCACCGTCGTGAATGCCTAAAACCTCAATCAACGTGGTGCTTGTTTATTTAACATTTTAAAGCCTAGCGGTAACTTTACATACCACCAGGTTTACCATTCACAAATTCTACGTACTGCCCACATTGCGTTTATGTGTTTTGTACGGATCTCAGAACAAACAGCAACTTTTGCCTTATAAAACATTAAGAGGCTGGTTTTTATAACCGAAGTGGAGAGTGTTTACAGCGCGGTACGCACTGAGTCCTTATATAAAACAGATACGCTTCGTCTTTAAAGGGTTAAACAAATGCACACTGCAGTACGCTAATACATTGATGAAAACATATAAAAATTATAGAGCAGCCAAACAATTTTCCCACGTGATTGTATTACAGAACTTAAATACAGCATATTGCAATATTATGCAACATCCACGTAGCAAATGTGCATAAACCAATTTAATTACGGTAGCCTAAATGACCTGTTGAAAGGCAAAGTGTTGTAAGTCCGTCTTTCGAGAAAAATGAGGTGAGTGCTTGTAGGCTTAAAGTATCACAACAATGAGGTATATAAAAGGGCAAATGATGATAAGTTACAGTTATTAACTCACCCCTCACAGCACAGCGTAGATCACGGTAGGTCAATGACAACCCCATCAGGTTGATAGGCAAAGTTGTGTTGGTCTCAAATAACACTACATTCTTTGTAAAAGAAAAGCAATGCGCCCTGATGACCTCGTATTGCGTCCAGGCAGGTAGAATTTCATGTAATGAGATCACATATTCCATCACGACACATGTAATCAAATATACATTCAATACACCATATTACTTACAAGAATTTTGTATATGCGCTCAACCTTACTGGATGTTTTAACTGATAAATTTGTACGAAATAAATTACGGGACACTAGATCCTCTAATACGTGTTAACACACAATTCTGCAGCAAAAATTTTAGGGTCGCTTCACATTAAACGGCACTACACGACACGACACGACACGACACGATACGACACGACAAAATATTTTTTATTGTCTTCACATGCTTGAATTCACACCAGTCCGTCACCGACAGCTAATGACAAAAACAGTGTGGTTGGAATTGAGAGAAGAGAATATTTTACCTTTCTGTGCCTGTCACTGCATGTCGTGTCTGCTAACTGACGGTAGATGTGAATGCACGCTGCTTTTTGCCGTGTCGTGTCGTGCCGTATAATGTGAATCGGCCCTCACACTGCAGATCGGGAACAAAGGAAAATCCTAGACGCGAATTGTATTCAAGCACTGCTACAGAAATTTGAAGCTGTTTTCACGTCAAAAATAGTGGACGCAATCAAAAAGTTTCTGACTAAGAATGTCATAGTTCATTCTTACAACTCAAATGGTTGACAGGAGAATTTTAAAAAGTCTGTTTAACTGTTTTCATAAATTCATACAAATTAAACATACATTTCTCCATGTGCTGAATTAAGAGAGTACGCGAAGAGGACATATGGGGGCGGGGGAAATGTAGAATGCAATTTAACTTCAGAACAAAATGGAGGAGGTTGGTTTGCTTCACTTTCTTGTCGACTGGTCTACCGAGAAGAAGCAATCTTTATGCATTGAACAGGAGGCTTGCGGGGCGCCAGACCCGGTCCGGACGTTAAGGTTAGCAAACATACCTGTGCCCTTGCCGGGAATCGAATCCTGGTCCTCCGGTGGTTCAGCTGGTAGAATTAGACTTCTTTATACAAATAGGTTTCAACGAAGTCATTCACCTGTTTTAGTACTCTGACACAAGTGACTGAATGAGAGACCTAACTGACGGACAGACTGAAGCAGCCTATTAGTAATGTTCAGGAAAATCAGGTTCGCAGGCCTATCGTTAACATGGCACGTGGAGAGGTAAATTGTCAACAGTTAATTAGGGTCTGGTTTTCGATGGCTGTACACAGGCTTACCATAGGAAAAGAACGACTCTCTCACGCAAATTTGTCGAAATTCCAGCGCGTTTGAGTGACTATTCAAATAGCGATATCAGTAATGTTCCATGCAATAAACTCGGAGTAAATGAATACAAATTTGCCGCATAATGACCTGCTCAATATCCCACATTCCTCTCATGGATGTATTAACAAGGCTTTTATCAGGCCGTAATCGATCTAACCCTGTTACGCAATACTAAACATCCCTAACTTGCTTTAAACTGTAATGATAAAATAAATCACACGCAATGCACATATCTAACGGGCTAGTTCCTGCGTAGATTCTTCCGCATCGAATATTCAACACAAAACAACAGTTTGCCTATAATATATGTTTATCTGCGACCTTCAAATGACATCGCCCCATCAGAAGCATTCCTGCATTTTATGTCTGAAGCTACTCGCTTGTGAACAGGTTGTCAAAATTCAATGAACCTGAACTGAAGCATGGCGACATGGTATTTCAATTGGTGCTTTTACAAATCGGTTCAGTTTATAAACTACATGCAACGGCAGAATACAACAGAAAGTATGCTACTCGCTCGACTTCTGAATCTAAGTGACAAAGAGATCCAAAGTCGATTTAAATTGGAATTGTTTGGAGAAGAGTTTCATCGTATTACGAGTAAAACCGAAATTTAAGAATGTAATGGAACGAAGAAGAAAAGACTAAAGAATAGTCAGAAATAAAATAAGTTACAAAATGTATCGATAGGGTACCAATTACGAAAATTTCACTCCGTTTATTGTCTCTGTGGGCCGGGATTGCTCAGTTGGTATAGCGACTGGCTACGGGCTGGACGGTTCGGGGTTCGAATGCCGGTGGGGGCGAGATTTCCCGCACCCGTTCACCCAGACTTCTGTAGAATGGGTACCGGGTCTTTCCAGGGGATAAAGCGAGGGGGGCGTGGGGCTAGCCACCTCACTCGCTTCTAGCGTTGAGGCTAACGAAAGGGTAGGGCTGCACCTCTACTCCCCCTTGGGCCTTAGGCCTGTATAGGGTCCCCTTTACCCTTTTATTGTCTCTAGACCTCTCAGGTGACAGATTACATCAAAACATTCACAATACACTTGTACTTCTTGATGGGAATGCTGGTTGCCAGATTTATCACACATTGACAGGTAGGAAATAACATTAGAGCACACCTGGCGCACGACCTTTCAGAGGGGCTAAGGTGATATTGATAACTATCCGGTGGCTGATAAGTTAAGGAGGCTGTAAGTAGACGAGCAACACAGGAGAAATTCAATCTCAAGGACCTAAGCCAGGTAAAAGTTAAAGAACAGTATCAAGTTAAAGTTTCAAAAAGGTTTGCAGCTTTGGAGAACTTGGACGATGGCGGGGACTCAAAAGAGCTTGCGAAAATATTAGAAGGCGAAAGAAAATCTCAGTTAGTTAAGGAGTAACGTCAACACAACTACTTTTTTAAAGTTCTTGTAAAAAAAACATTGATACATACTCCGATTTGACATTACACTATCTTCAGGCTGCAGTAGCAACTGTATATCGAGGAACCTACAGAAGCACACACAATTTTATGCTGGTTACAAATTGAGACCTCAGTTTTACACACTGTTCCTCAGTAACTGTCTTTAGGTAAGTTCAAATATTATTAGAGTTTGGTAACAAAATGACACAATCGTAAATGTTTATCATGGCGTAAAACATAGTACTTTACCTTGTAGTATCGTGTATTCCAGTGTATTCATAATTCAACCAAAAGTACGCTAATTTTAACACCAAATAACAGTAAAATATTTTCGGTCAATGGCTGCAGATACATGTATTTTAATACTGAACCTTGGCCGATAATAATTGGCTCCTTAAGATCCCTTGTATCCACACTTGCTGTATACTATGGTACTGTGCTCCACACGATTGTGTTCATGTTTCACTTACGTTTCTTCCCACTATTTTTACAATTCGTATGGCTGCTTGAAAAGTGTTCCTTTTGAAGCGAAACGTATCGCAGTCAGATATAATACAGATCATTAGAAAGTGTACACATATAGGCCTACTGTGTATTTTATCAGTTAATTTAGTAGAGGTTCCGTAGAGCCGTTCCCTCTTGTTCACTGTAACTTGAATAGATACAGTATTTAGCGGTGAAGATTGGTAGGTACCAGAGTCTTTATTGTCAGCACTTGCAGAAATAAAATATTGCTGCGTCTATATCTCTGGGCACCAATAACTAGATGATTATGTCATTTAAAAATATCCTTTCTTCATTAGGTTTTGTGTTCAACTTTCTGTCGTGTACAAGTGTCAAAAAACGGCTAGCTGCTGAGGCCCGAATTTATTTGAAAGTCAAGCAGAAATATGCGGACACATTTGTTACAAGAAATTAGCTTGTTCAACAAAGTTAAGTATGCTGGGGATATTTCTTAGCTCATTTTGTATACGACACAGATTACAATAACAAACACAGTCTAAGTCGTTACTGAGGCAAGCGGCATAAAACAAATTTGCGTGAAGAATGTTAAAAATTTGTAGATCAAAAGAAGCAAGCTGAAGTGCTAAGGTTGCAAGATCCAGGTCAAATATTCCAAACAATCTGAAAATTACAGACATGAAACTTTTGTGCATTTTAGCAAAATCCAGAGAATATCCGAAAAATAAAATTAATGAGCCCGAAACAAGCAGTAAGGGTTAATATGTTATGAAATTGTATGGCGAAATAGGCTTAACTAAATTTGAGAAAAAATACCAGCCTAGAAGTAACGTAGTAAAAACTGGCAACAGGAACATGGCTTCAGATTTCCAAGGTATTTTGAATAAGCGGAAAAATTACATTTATGGTATACTGATTGCGCATGGAATTAATTGTGGTAGGTGGACTTCATGCATACAGCTGAAAATCTAGTACCTGCATCTAATATTTTTAAGAACTGTGAAAAGTTGAAGAGACAAAATCGCCTGTCACTGATCAATTTCTGGCAGAATGGATCAATGTAATAAGTAAAATATTTCATTATGACATAAATACACGTATAACTTGTGTTTGAAGTAAGGGAAATTTGCCTTAACAGTGGGAAAAACTATATTATTTTACTTACTTATTAAGAGGACAATAAAACTGACTAGCAATTTTCGGGGTGTATTGCCGATATCAAATCCTAAAATTTTATCCAGAATCATTATAAGGAGACCATTGAAGGTGCTGAATATGTATCTCGACTTAGTAGTTAAAATAATGCTCAAACATGCTGTATTTTTGAGATACTTGAGAAAAAATTGGAGTGCAGTGTCGCATTATATCAAATGTTCGTAGCGTTCAGTAAAAGTTACTGCGTCCCACGGCTCAGAGAAAGAACAGGAGGCTAGTCACCGGCCTCCCACCGCGGAGGCTCGGTTTCAATCCCTGGGCAGTCCATGTGGGATTTGTGGTGGACAAAGTGGCACTGGGACAGGATTTTTCCCCCGAGTACTTCGGCTGTCCCCTGTCAGTTTCATTCCAACGGTGCTTTATTACTTGAAAAAATGAAAGACGACTGATCACGTTTCTCTTCATCTTCATCACAAGGGTTGCAAAATACGCCTTAAGGCTGCGGTGCGCCCGTAGCTTCAGCTGCGGAGCCGTTCTCCACAAAAGAAAAAAGGATGTTTCGATTAGGACAGAATTTGTATAACATTCTCATTGAGCCTCGAATAACCATGCATCTCACTAGGGTAATGAAAACCTGCTTAAAAGAAACTTACAGTAATATCCGTTCGTTTAAACATTTGCCTCATATACTCCTGTTCAGAATGGTCTAAAATAAGGCGATGATTCCTCGCCATTTCCTTTCAAGTTTGCTTTCAAATAAGCTGTCAGGAGGATCCCAGAAAACCAGTAGGGACGGAAATTGAATGGGACACTTCATCTTATGCTCTGCGCTGGTGAGGATAATATATTGGGTGAAAATATACGTAGTGTAAAATAAAATATATAAGCTTTATTACCTGTTCCGAAAGATACTGAGATAACTAACTAGCAGTTCATGTTTCGTCAATAGAAGCAGGACATAGAGATAGTTAATTAGCCAGTTGAAAATGTGATAACGTTCAAATATGTGTGTGTGTGTGTGTGTGTGTGTGTGTGTGTGTGTAGATGCGTACGTTCCTATCCTAAAAAAAAGCGCTTTGATCCTGGCAAGGAACGGAGTCGTTACTAAGAACACACTAAATGCTCAGCTACTCAGGAAATTCCCCAGCTTTGTTTCATAAAGTTCGTTACTCTTTCGCGAAAGCTCGCCTCTGCCTTTAACCTTGGGCGAAATAAATCCATTCCCCACGCGCTCAACCTCTGCCATTTAGGATCCTTCCTAACTTTGTCGTCACCAAGTCTTCCAAGCAACCGAAAATGTTCAGGCTTTCAGATGAAACTTTTTAGGCATCTTTAATTTCTCTGTCTGTGCTACATTTCCGATCAATCTCCCCCTGCTTGATTTGATAACCGGAACATTGTTAAACAGAAAAGACTAGGAAGCTCCTCATTATGGAGTATAGTTTATGACAACTTGTTAATAGTTACATGACTGCGCACAGACAGCTTGTTATCGAGGTCAACACTGACAACGTCAGCTGCAAGGTGCTTGGGATTGCATTCAGCAGTCTGATTACTGGAGCAGGGAGATTGCATTGTCAACTACTCCTTTCAGTAGCACAGTCACTGAGGTATAATGCCCCCATCCAAATGCCAGGATAAGAAGATCGCGTCTGAATCGTATCAGCACCTATTGTAACGTCACCAAATGTGGAAAACAGTTTGCATTTTCACTCCAAAATAGCAGTGATATAATTTTGTGTCCATATTTATGGAAATACTTCTATGACCTGCGCACTTTATGTGTCTTTATATTTCGTTCGATCCTTTGTAGATTAACGCTCATTTAAATAACATTTTAAATTATAGTTCATTCCCCTCAGAGAACGGAACACGTATCCGCTGCACTGACTAATTTTTTTAATATTGTTTACGCGGAAAAATGGCTGTTTATGCTGAGAGTTACACTATAGCAAACACACAAGAAGACCGAGTGGGCAAAACGAAATGTTCACAATTTTAAAGGTGTTGGTACGCATAGTAAACATGTGCTTCACAGGATTAAATCTGGCAGGGCGATTAGATAAATAATAATAGGGTTGTGAGAGATGTACATATCACATGGCAGGAAATGAGAAACATAAGCAGAATGTTGGCCGGAGGAGGAGATGGAAAAATATAACATTAAAGCTCTATGCGTGACCAATAATATTAAACTGAGTATGCAACGTATGCAATAAAGATAAGAAATTAATTTAACTAGTTGAGGAAGATTTCAATTGCGAACATGGTACACTGAACGAAGTCGTAAATCACTTTGTATAAAGAAACGTATTTTCTGGTCAATCGAGTAACTACAAACCTTTCAGGAAGGAGTCTGCAAGAAGAACATATATATGACCTGTACATGAGCTTACCGTAACGTTGTTAAAATCAATAAATTGTACTAAACATATTTAAATCAAATATATACATTAAAACTAACAATAAAACATGGAAATTTAATGTATTGTGAGCGAGAAACGTGTCTTATTTGAACACGCTGTCAATTGTTAGTAACATGGTATACCGTACATGGAATATCAAAGAAATATCAGTATGGAGTAGTGAAGTAATGATGCTGACAGAGAAAAATCGAAGAACTCAGACAGAAACCTGTCCCATTGCCACTTCGTCCGTAAAAATCGTAAATGGAATGGCCTGGGATAGAACCCGTATCTCCACGGCTATAATTTATTGTAGCATAGCACTGTTGTTGAAAAAGAAAATACGGGAGATAAAACCAAAACAGTCCCCATTTTACTAATTTTCTGTGAAATGTACGTTATAAGACAAAATTAGGAACATAAAACATACATGTTTAAAATGAGGTACTTGAATCTTAAGATAATTTAAACAAATTATCACCGCCCTTCGGTTGGCTCAATGGAGCTCAACTTAGTGACACTTTTCAGCAAAGCAGTTTGTGAAAGCTACCAAGGTCTCCCTCGTAAAGATGCCGTTTGGGGGTCCACTCGGATGTTTTCTGCATAATAGCCAGTTCAGGCTGCTTCTGAGTGAGGTTGAGGGGTTGACTAACGGATGTAGCGGCACAAGGGTTTAGTGGGGAGTAAGTGAAAGTGAGGTTACAACCAAAGACATGTAACAGTGGTAAATGGTCGAAGAAGAAATTTCAGAGGCCTTTCGGGCCTTCTTGTTCGCTAAATTCTCTGGCTCTGGAAGTTTCTTTCTTGTGTTCCTCCACGGTAAACTTCTTTGTCATTCCGCCCAGTCTGCTATACCATTTCCCCTTAGATCTTATGATCAAGATTGATCTCCGTGGTGGCGTCCAGCAGGTACTCTCCGGCAAGACGATCGGCGCCTCTACGCATATGTTTACCAGCGCCGGAACTCCCCCTTAACCGTCTTCCAACAAGCCATTGTGTTTCCCCGTAGTTTCAGTTCACGCCACAGCACACACTAACTTAATCCATAAAATAGGTTGGTTCAACAAAATGTACGAAAAATACGTTATTCTTTTGAGCGTATTTCAGTTATTTCATCCACTTTACTGTGTCTAACAGTTTCAGCGAAGCCAAAGCAAGGTCGACAGTAGATCACGTACTGCTAGGTAGTAAAAAACATTCGGAAGGCTCGTTTGGATAGGTTCGGGCATCTTACAACATTGAGTTCCTCTGGAGGTGAAGACAGAAAATAATATCATTTCGGGTAACTTGGTTATTCGATAGAAACACTGTGTGAATTGCACAGTAGAGGGATATGGGTAAACCTGCTCCAGGATGATGATAATTGTTACACTGAAGGCACATGTAAATCTAATGTTCTACGCTAATTAAATTTGTTCTTAAGAAAGTGTTAAATACACTAAAAGTATATACAACTCAGACCGAAACAGGTTGCGATATAAATCGGCTATTTAAACGGTTCTCCAATTGCTGCTGAATCTAGCAATCAGTTACGGCTAAGAACCTTTCCATTGGTGAAGGAAATAAAAGTCACCCACCAGATCCCTGTTAATAACTGAAACACGGATCCTTACGAAGTCACATATTGGCAGATTCTGCTGTGGGAAATACATACATAAGCTCATATCTGTGCGGCCACGTACATCGGACACAATAGCGCTTAAACTGTATACTATTTTAGTGCAATAAACTCTGCTTTCGCTCTTTCAATGAAACAATAAACCAAAAGCAAGTATTCATTGTTTTCTACTGTGTTTAATCCGACTGATAATAAATGGCACCTTTCTAGTAGTACCCCGATAATACACTCTATACGGATTCAGTCATCCTTAGTTGGGGAGATAACTGGTTATCACAGCGGTGTTACCGAAGATGCCAGTATCTGGTCTATGACCTGTAGAATAGTGTAGAGATATCAGAGTGTTTGAGGTGCCTGAGGCCCCCAGTATCCGGGTAGACGATTCTTCTTGGACTGGAATAATCCTCAGTACTATCCAAACAGTACAAACTCACAAAACACCATTAGTTATTACGGTAGCTAAGTTTACATCGCTCAAGACATATCGACTGCCTTTTTATAGCAAGAAAATCTAAATTGTAACACCATATTCAGATTACTTCACACATATTAAGAGAATAAATAACAAGTACGACAAAAGCCATTCACAGTTTTATTGGATGGTTAACAACGACAACAAAAGGTGCAGGTTATACTGCAGTCATCTGGGCTGAAAAAACAGCAGGTGAAAAATGGTGAAGTTCAGGCAAAACTCTGCACGTAAGGGTGACAATGGCGGACTTTTTAACGGACAGATAATTAACCGTAAATTTTGCGCTCAGAAATTTAACCTGGATTAAAATCAGCTCAGAGGTAACCAGCATCTCATTATGTACAGTATACGCACATGCTATGGAGACAAAAATAACAAATCAACAACAATTATGATCATTTTGGATTGGACGCTTTCAGTTTTCGATCTGTTGACTTTGCTGGAGTGATTAGCCTGTTAGTTGGTCGTTTGGTTGAATGTTTGATTAACTGGTAGATAGTGCCACGGGATGGTGAAATCAAAGGTTGTTTTCTGGTCGGCATACAGCTAGGTTAGGTGACCAGCTATATGGCATTTTTGTGTGCGTTTCGTTGATTCATTAGTTAGTTGCTTGAATGATTAATCAATTGGTTAGCTGGTTGCCTGTTTTAGTCACTTCATCGTCCAGTTAGTTGGTTTCTGTGTTTTATTCGTTGGTTGTATTCTTTGCAATTTAGATGATAAATCGGTGGTGTTTTCCTGGTTGACAGGTCGAACATTTAGCTGGTTATCTTTTTCTGTCTAAAGTTTCTGTTTTGTTGTAACGAAAAGAAAACATCAAGAAAAATCATCCTTCTAGCCATCGCCGTTAAAACCTCAAATCTTGCATTCTTGCCTGTTTGTTCCGTCGTGTGGTTGGTCAGTCGATGGACGCGTTCGTTCTTTGCGTGACGGAATACTGTATATTGTGCTTCTGTGATCTAAACATTTAGTGCGCAGTCATGTTACATTTTGATGCAAGAGCAGCATCACATATATTTTACAACCGACCAGTTGTTGAAACAAAACTTCGAATGCAATGTTGACAATACGCCTCTTCTTTTTATGCCGTACACGTTATCTTGATAAGCGGTTCCAAGACACGTTAAGATGCCTGCTGCGGAAGGTGCGCTTTTCCGCGCTGTTCTTGCGAAGAAATATGGCCACCGCCTTGCTGGTTGTTCCCCGTACCAACTTCCCATCATCCAGCAAAAAGTAACATCCGAACGTGTTAGATGATTGTTGAAGTGTCTGAGATCCTCTGGGAAGCAAACACAGCTTTACTCACGTACCTCCTTCAAGATTCCTTTGGATAGAATACGATAACAAATCGGATTACGTCGTTTATAGAAAAGGAGATTTATAAAACTCTTATTGTACTTTGCAAACCAGAACGCTTTCCTATATTTACTGTACTTCTACATTTGCAGACAATTTAGAAAATTCTCGTGCTCAGTATTGCTCTATTACATGTTGTGGGGAAGCATCTGATCGCATACTGAATCTGCGGAAGTAATATAATGATTTCTAAGAAATTTGGTATTAATGATATGTACTAAAGCTTTTGAATGGAAATAACTTAGATTCGTGTCACTCTAACACAGCCCCTGCTCTAAATAAAGCTCATGTAAAGTGCCACATACTTTATTACAAGAAATATCATTATGTAACAGACTTTTGCATGACATAAAATAAAGCCCTCATTAATACCTTTCTTTCTTTCCTTCCTTCCTTCCTTCCTTCTTTCTTTCTTTCTTTCTTTCTTTCTTTCTTTCTTTCTAGCTCTCTTTCTTTTTAGCTCTCTTTTCTTTCTTCCTTTCTTCCTGGCTTTCCTTTTTTCTTTCTTTCTTTCTTTCTTTCTTTCTTTCGTTCTTTCTTTCTAGCTCTCTTTCTTTTTAGCTCTCTTTTCTTTCTTCCTTTCTTTCTGGCTTTCCTTCTTTCTTTCTTTCTTTCTTTCTTTCTTTCTATCTTTCTTTCTTTCGTTCTTTCTTTCTTTTTAGCTCTCTTTTCTTTCTTCCTTTCTTCCTGGCTTTCCTTCCTTCTTTCTTGCTTTCTTTCTATCTCTCTTTCCTTCTTTTTGGCTCTTTTCTTTCTTTCTTTCTTCTTTCTAGCTTTCTTTCTTTCTTTCTTTCTTTCTTTCTTTCTTTCTTTCTTTCTTTCTTTCTTTCTTTCTTTCTTTCTTATTCTGATCTGTTCTACCTACTCACTGTGGTTGCAAAGGGTTATTGTGCCACTTGATCACGCTCAAGGATACGCACATTGTAGGACTCCTCTGGACGAGCGATCGGCCCGTCTCAGATACCTCTACCTGACCACACACAACACTCAAAAGAGATAGACATCCACGCCCCGGGCGGGAGTCGAACCCGCAATCCCAGCAAGCGAGCGGCCGCAGACCCACGCCTTGCATCGTGCGATCACTGGGATCGGCTCATTAACATCTCAAACGTTCAATCTAAACTTTTAAATATAATTATGAACACTTAATAAAAATAATGCAAATACATTTCGGAAACATATATTTGTAAATATTGCAATGTTTCTGTATGTGGTGACATGCAGTTTAGTTTACGCCTGCGTGTCGTCGTTTCGGATCAGCTTGCTGCGTCCATCGTTTTAGTACCCTGAAGACCTACCAAACTCTACACAGCATCACATAACAAAAGACGGTTATCTTTACAGACAGCACCCTGAAAACCTCCAGTGCCACGTGCATTTGTATCCCAAAGACATGCAACTTCAATAAAAATGAAATATCGGTATGGAAAATTTAAAGGCGCTCTTTCATAAAATTCCTTTCCAGCCTCAACAGATAAGAAGCGAGAAATTCTACATACTGTACTTTTAAATATCCACAGCGATCCACACGATGTGGCAAACATTCTGAAATGTCGGAAATGGATGGATTGGCTCAGACGAAGAATACAGCGTTACCACTTATCTCAGACAAAAGCCTTCAGCTGTCGTCACCGTTTCTTTTATTCAAGAACCTACTCTGTTGAAAGAATGGAAATTGAATCAGTGATACCAAAGTAAACATGAAGCTATTTCCGCCGTGTAAGATATTCGTATAAAATGCATACCGCCTGATGTGTTTCCTTTCCTTATGTAACACAAAGTAATCCACACACTAGCTACACGCTAGTGTGCACTGAAATCAGATAGTATAATCGTCTTTCCACCATTTCAACATGCACAACGACATGTCTCTAGTCACAGATTATTACAGGTTTAGCTGACACACTGTTCACCTAGCATCGCATGTCTTCTAAGTCTGCTACATGACACTCGCCACGTATTCATAATTGTCTCAATGGAGCCGTCCGCCTCGAAAAACTGCCAGTCGCTGACATGGTTAAGAAATTATCTGCATTTTGTGGCCTCTGAATGATCAGTGTCATTCCGCTACTGTCATGAGACCACTTAAGAGTCAGAGACGTAAGTGGAAGGATAATATTAAAATGAATCTTAAATCACTCGTATAAGAGGATGTAGATGGGATTAATAATCTGGAGCACGAAGAGGACTAGAGGCGATATTTTGTAACGAAGAGTCATACCCCGCAAAAGGAGAAAATACATTTAATAACCGAGAGTCTCTTATCTTCTCACAATGAATTCAGACCGAACCTCGCCGTGGAGTGGGCAATCCTACTTCGATTTTGGAGTTCTGGGTTCAAATTCGGTCTGGAAACTGGCTATTTTGACCGAGACGTTTCGTGTTTTCCCAGCTGACTTCAGGCAAATTCCCGGGGTAGTATCTCAAATTTCCTTCCTTCCACATTCTTTCCAAATCATTTTGAAATGACTGTCAGGTTATTAGACACGTTAGTAAAACAATTACAAGAAGCGTGTACTCGCTGCCTCACGTATGCCTATGTTCCTTCACATGAAACACAGCGACTCCCACCACATGAAATTTCGTAAAGTTTCATACTTAAAATGTTTACTCAAATTTATCTATAGAGTCAGATTGTGATTAAAAGCGGACAAAAGCAACAGGCCTTGTATACGAAGACCTACGTCACTTTACGATCTCTCGCCATGACTGGTCTGCGCAGCTGAGACATGTTTCAATTTTTCGGAAGCAAGCGCTCAGACCGAAGAAACATTTCTTTTTTTAATTTAGACAGGCTGTTTTCTTTGAGGTAGGAGCTGAAGCTAAAGAAAACGTTCAGCATCGAGCACCCAGCATCGAGCATAATCATTTGTAAACGTCGAATGTAGGCTTTTAAGATATACCAATTTTAAGTTTCCTCAGTCAGGCTAAGGTGGGTTAAAGTTACAGCAATCCCTGGACAGGCCTGGAACGGCACTGAGAGGTTCAGGAGTTTGAGGTACCCAGATTTCAAGACAATCGGCACAAGAACGTGGTAAGTTTGTCAACCCTACACACCGGCCGCCTTTACTCCCCAAGAGATATTTCCGGTAGGCTATATACTCATTTCTGTTAGAGGCTGATTCGACCCCAGAGCCACAGTGCGGTGGAAGGATTAAGTCAGTGAAAAAATTCAATAACACCATGGCGCGCAGCGCCTCAACCAACGGAGCCACCGCGTGCCCCCAAGCTAAGATAAGGATAGGCCTAAATCTCACAGCGTCTCTTAAAATATTTACTGTCTTTCTGTCAATTATTCACGAAATTAAGAACTTGGGAACACAACGGAGCGAATGCGCCAGAAGTGTTAGCGGACTTTTCACAAGATGTTTGAGGTTTTGTGACCTACAGATGATCAGGTTAGCGAAACATAAATAACTAAATAAAAACACCGCTGCATGGAATGACATACTTGAGAAATAATTTCAGACGTATCAAGACACAAAGAATCACAAACGGGGAAGAAGATATTTTCTACTGCTTGCAACGTTTTAATTGTTTATGGGTTATTCCTATAGAAATACGCCGTTACTTAAGTCTATGACACATTTACGCGTTCCGGTCTAGCGCCCCTTTACGTGGGACATTTTGTCACAGGTCATTTGTTTCTAACAAAACGAATACGGTAAGACGCAATGCGCATAACATATCACGTCCTTCACAACTATTCAAGGAACATAATTCATAAACGGAGATTTGGAGGCACCGCAGTGTAAAGCAGACATTGTTAGCGTCACAACTAGCGTCGTTATAACATTTAAGTCTGCGTGGGAAGACGATATGCAAATGAGGCTCTTGTTTGTATGCAGAACTGTGACTTTCTTGAACTAAGTCTAATGGGAGTTGAAACTTAATTCTGGTTTGACTACGAAAATGTACAGCCAAGAGAGAAGCAAGCAAGCACGTAGTTCTATAAAAACCACTACAACAATACATAATATAAATATCCATGTCCCACAAAACCAGATTCATTATGTTCGTTCTGCCGAACATATCCTGTGAGGTGAGGTTATTACGTCCAACAAATAGCAGAGCTCGTAAATTTTGGCAGCTCCTAGACGTTATGCTGTACCGTTAAAGTCTTCATGCAAAGTATTGGTACATGATCTTACTATGAACACATAGCAGCTTAACCTTTTAAAGTCTAGCGGTAACTTTACATACCACCAGGTTTAACATTAAAAAATTCTACGTGGTGCCCACATTGCGTTTATGTGTTTTGTACGGATCTCAGAACAAACAGCAACTCTTGCCTTATAAAACATCAACAGATAGGTTTTTATAACCGAAGTGGAGAGTGTTTACAGCGCTGTACGCAATGAGTCCTTATATAAAGGAGATGAGCTTCTTCTTTAAAGGTTTAATACTATCATTAACACAAAGAAGTGGCAACCTTCACATACGACTGCAGTAATTTTACGACACTGTGAACAAAGAAGTTCATTTAATTTCATAACAACAATTTTTTCATATTTTCATATTTTTTCAAATTTTCCATATCTGGACAGTTCACAATGGAATCTTTAAAAAACCATATCTATTAATGTCGTCAAATTTTCCTGTCTTCATACATGACCTCCAGTCCACATTTACAGTAAGTCTGCAACCGACAAAGCTAAAAGTCAGACAAAAATAAAGGACAGTTTTTACGAAGAACTACAGTGCGCTTCAGCGATCATTTCAAGAGCAGGCCTACGTTTTTAAAAACCTAGCGGAGCGACAATCACTTCCAGGGAAACTCGTAGATACGAAACAGATTATATATTTTCTACAAAAATAGCGTTCATTAACCTTTTAAAGCCTATCTGTAACTTCAGGCACCACCACGTTTAACATTCAAAAATTCTATATAATGCTCACATTCCATGTATGTGTTTTGTATGGATCTCGGAACAAACAGCAGCGTTTACCTTATACGTCATTAACTGACCGCTTTTTATAACAGAGGTGGAGAGTGTTTACAGCGCGGTACACACTGAGTCATATAAAACAGACACGTTTCGTCTTTAAAGCGTTAATATAATATATAGGAGCAATAATGCCGGAAACGCGCTAGAAAAATTACGCTATGCTTACGTTACCTAGTACACAGATTCATCCATTCTGAAATGTGTCGCCGTATAGTTTGGTAAGTAGGTATAAACTTTTCGGATAAACCTACTGCCTCTATTTTCAGATTGTAAGAGTAAAGAGTGGCACCTACCACCGAAATACACTTTCTCCGACCTGGGAATGTTGTAGCCGAAGTTTTTGGTGATTTGTAAATCTCATTTTCGGGTTGTTATGAGTGTCCTGGGTTACCGTCCCTTAGGGACGGAATTTGAAAAGATATATCTGGCTTACGGGTTATGTTATAAATGTAAATGTCATAATACGTGACACTTGGCAGCCCACAACGCGTATAATAACACGAAAACAAGCTTGATAAGCCACCATGCGTATAAAGGTCCGGCAAAATACACACCTGTTTATCAGCAAACCCAAGACATTACGAAGACCAAATAGCAATATTATAACAAAGATAACAACACAGAAAATGTAAAAATTGTGCGACGGTACATTAAATGAAGGTACTACCAGGAAAGCACGCAAATATCTGTCACCAAAATCGAGAAATTAGCAACACGAGGGAAATAAACTAAAAAGGACAAAAAAGTAAAAGTTTACGTGTCATTAAGTTACTGCAGCTACTGAATTCAATACGGTGGGAACGGCTTAGGTATGACTATCATGAGATTTACTAGGATCATTTTTTTCCCCATGGCGCAACAGCCCCTAGTGGGCCAGGGCCTCATATTCGAGGCTTCACGATCACACTCAAGGCACACCACAAGCGGCAGGACTGTTCTAAACGAGTGATCAGCCCGACACAAAGACCTCTACCTGACCAACACACCACACTCACAAAACATAGACACCCATGCCCCCGGAGGGATTCGAACATGCAATGCCAGCAAGCGAGCGGCCACAGACCCACGCCTTAGACTGCGCGGCCACTGGGATCGGCTACAAGGATCCTTACGAAATTATGTCCTCTTATATGTACAATTAAATTCCAGCACACGTTTTACAAGGAGTACACTTTCAAGATCCATGGTTGATACTAATTTTAAAACAATGCTTTGTAAGGTCCCATATTTTAATGTACGTGTGACAGAAAATGGCAACAAACCCCACTGTTTCCTAGGTCAGATATATAGATTTTCCTCGGTGTGGCCGTAATAGACGAAATATGTCGGAAATATCGATGTAAATAAGCACATGCAAAATCAGTGCATCACAGTGTGTACAACGGGTGGCAACTCACAGAATATTTCTAGCTTAATCTTTGTTCAGACATAGAAGAAATCTTATCGGGGCAGAAAATTAAATTCTTTGACGCAATATCACTCCAGAACTGATTAACAAGCCGCTCTGCCTAGATACAACCGATCAAGTTACTGGTGTCTTCCCTTAAACCTTCATTAGTCAAACTCAATGAAGATTCTGGTGCGGTAAACCTGACTGGTCACTCCGCAGAATTTAGCCACAGGGGAGCTGAGTGTATTACACTGTGGTGTCCAATAATCGACTTCCGCCAGCGCGATGATGAATTTCGGATTCCGAAAACCAATTCCATTCTCAGTTACCCCATTAGCTTAGGTCATACTGTCAGGTTGTTGGCCGCCGGCTTCTGACCACGCAGACTCGGGTTCAGTCCCAACAAATTCGAAGTAACACGTGTGGTAGGAAAAGTTATACTGAGCCAGGTATTTTTCCAAGTGTACGTACCTGGGTTTTCTCTGTCAATTGACATTTTACTAGTCTTCAAGGAGGCTGCAGTACGAAGGCAATGAATCTCATTGCGCTTACACTAATAGAGAGAACTGAATGACTGTTGCTTTCTTAGGTAATAAAAACCTCAATGCAACCAGCTCCACTAATTATGATAGATCAAGAACAATGGAAGAATGTGGAATATTTAAAATATTTGGGTAGCATAATAACAAAGGATGTAAGATGTACAAGTGAAAATAAATCTAAGACTGCTACAGCAAAGGCAGCATTTAACAACAAGACACGTCTTTTCGCCGGCAAATTGGACTTAAATCTAAGGAAGAAACTAGTAAAGCAAAGCCTTGTATGGTGCTGAAAATTCGACACTTCGTAGAATGGAACATAAATACCTGGGAAGTATGTAAATGTGGTTCTGAAGAAGGATTGAGAAGAACAGTTGGACCGATCGTGTGAGAAACGAAGTCTTACAAAGAGTCAAGGAGGAGATGAATATTCTGCATACAATAAGAAGAAGGAAGGTGAACTGGATTGGCCTCATCTTGCGCAGAAACTGCCTTCTAAAACACGTTATTGAAGGAAAGATAGATGAAAGGATAGACGTGACGGTACCACGAGGAAGAATACGTAAGCAGCTACTGCACAACCTTAAGAAAATGAAAGAATACTGGAAATTGAAAGACGAAGCACTAGATCGCACTCTGTGGAGAACACGTTTCAGAAAAGGCAATGGACCTTTCGCAAGACAGAGTATAGAACGCATTAATGAAACCTTATTCAGCAGCTCACAGGAGCTCAGCCATTTTAGAAATTTCCCACCTTTATTGGAACACGCAAGTTGATTGCTGCATTTATATAATCCCGTCAATAGCCCTACCCTACGACAGATGAAATCAACTCATACCCCAACGTCGTGCTCTTAAAAATCCACTTCAATATTGCCTTCTCGTTTATGCCTTTGCGTCGCAAGTGGACCCTTGCCTTCAGCTAATGCTCGACGATAAATATTGAAAACATAACTGGCATTAACAGCAAAGGAAAAATAATTAAATATAATAAACAAAATAACTAATACGTTTTCAACATCACTGAATAACCTATCGATGTTATTTTACTGAAGGTGTCCTTGCTCAAATAAATTGAAAAAACAAGGCAAGTGTTCCTACGGTGCTCAGATTTAATAACCATCATTAAAACTGACTATATGCTCAGTTACAACGAGGAAAATGTTTTTTGAATATCTTAGTAAAATTTCATATACAAGCCGCTATAACAAAGAAATGTAGCCCTATAACGTGCAGGAAAGAAATACGTGTGTATGTAATAAAATCAAGGCAAAATATATATAATGAGATGTGTCGGCAGAATGATAAAGGGATATGTAAAATACTTCCAAAATCTGCTTTTTGTGATTCTCATCGTGTTTTGGAAGAAGGATATCATCTGTCAGTCACCGCTATAAAATTTCCTCTTCTCTTGAACAGTGACAAATATCCGCACTGTAGTCTCCTCGGTTGTACTACCTGTAAACTAGTAGTTGGGTATCATCGTGCCATAGGTTCATATTGGTTCCATCTTCATGGTGTAAAAAGAAGAGACTATATGATATGGCAAACACCGTAATACCAGGTTCATCATGACTTACTTCTCAAGTTTAACAATGGCAAACGTCATTCATAAATATGCAGTACACATCTAAACACACCAGCAAAGAAACCCTACATTAATACTTGTAAACAAGGTATTTGTGAATGTTTAAAATTTCTACATAGGAACTGTTACGTAAAAGAAAGCTGTCAGACATCTTTTTAAACTGACACACGAATATATTCTTCCCTCCACGCCAAGTACCACATCCTGCATCACCACGGACATAAGCATTCAGAACAGCTTCGTCATCAGTTTTCGGTCTAGGCAAGAAAACGGGAAAGTAAGTTAGAAATGGGGTCCACGGTTGAGATGGCGTGATACGGATAGAAAGCAAATCAAAGAGAAGAATATGCACTTCAGTAGAAATGTCGAAATAAATGGATTGTAAAAAGGCAAGAATTAAGAACGAGTGTTCCCATTTACGCATCCATCATCGCGTTTCTGAATTTCACACAGAACTTTAGCACTTCAAGTTGAAAACATAAAAGAAACAAGCGCCGAAAATTGAAGAATTGTGTCCAAAAGAGCCATTACTACAGAATGTTGCATCCTGAATATTCTTTCACGTACAGTAACTTCTGTTCTTTACGGGCAGTACGAAAATATTCAGAGTTTTATTTCAATGGGTAACCGATATTAAATGACACTTAGGATACTCAAGTGCAAAAAATTAAACCTGCTAATGCACTTTCTTTTGGGTGCTACTTCATCTAATACATAATTAGATATTTAATTTCTTGTAATTCAAGTTCAATAAATAACGTTAGTAAGATTCATATAAATTAAATACAACTGAAGCATATAAAATTATGTAATAATAACAAGAATACCTCTCAGTAAATTACAGCATCTAATTTCTTTATAATTATTCAAACTCCATGCTGTGTCTAGAATAGCTAACTAAACATGCGCATGCCACGTATATTACACATATACATATGGACGCGGATGTATATACTAAGTCAGTGATTCTGGTAACATAGGAAACACTGGCAAAGTCGCCCAAGTATGTCCATATATACGCAGTACACATCCAACACCATAACCATTCGGTTGAGGAATTAAAAAATCCGAGCTCCTCTCAAAATCATCATTAAAGTAACAGGCTGCAGTTGTGGAAATTTCGATTTCTTTCTGCGAATCATATTGCAATAACAAACGCATTTCAACGTAAACAAAAAGTCTTATGCTATTTAGTGTTTTAGGCGCCTTCGCAAAATTGCGAAAAATGACTATTAGCTTTGTCATGTCTGTCCTTCGTTTCATCTGTTTGTCCGTCCATCCGTCTGTCTGTGTGTCTGTCCGTCCGTCTGTCTGTCCGTCCGTCTGTCTGTCCGTCCGTCTGTCTGTCCGTCCGTCTGTCTGTCCGTCCGTCTGTCTGTCCGTCTCTCTGTCTCTCTGTCTGTCTGTCTGTCTGTCTGTCCGTCCGTCCGTCCGTCCGTCCGTCCGTTCGCATGGAACAACTCGGCTCCCACTACATAGATTTTCATGAAATTTTATATTTGAGTATTTTTCGTAAAACTATCGAGAAAATTCAAGTGTCATTAAAATCTGATAAAGATAGCGGGCATTGTACATGCACATACTGGCAAATTTATAACAATATCTCGCTGGGTTGTTCTTAGAATGAGAAATTTTTCAGATAAAAGTTGTAGAGAAAATCAAAACACATTTTACGTTCAGTAACTTTTCCCGAAAATCGCCCCGTTTATGAAATAATGAGGGAAAAACATGTTAGAGCCAGACAGGCCACAGATGAAAATATAATACGCGCATGCGCTTTCCATGGTGGATAACTAAGGCTACAGACACACATTCATAACAACTAATACTTATTGCTTCATAAGTGATTAATTCCGTCTGATCTCGTAAAACGTTTTACTGCAACAACTACAAAAACTGAGAAACGACGCAAAGACTTCTTCACTATCTGTTCAGCCAAACTGTACTTCCAAAGAAGGCCGTGAGCAAACTAACGTTCTTTTGTTTCAACACAGCTTTTATACGTAACGTGCGAAAGAATGCAAATTGGTTGGGATATAATTTCTTCCAAAAACTGGTTGGTACAATTTACATTATTGCCGGCGACATAAATTTACCACACGAACATTTCTGTGCAACACTCAATAATTTTGTAAGGCTGACAATAACATGTAACTCAACAACAAAACACATAGAATGCAATGTTGTTTCCACCGCAGAATATTTGCGCTAATGCGCCACAGTGTTACGTCACACGTACACTGCCTCTCTTGTATGTCATTAACAGCAATCTGAATGCAATACAACAATGCAAATAGACATTTACAAGGACATTTAAAATTACAGTACATTTTTTATGATTCGGAGTGTTCTGAAATTGGTAAGGCCTACGTATGGACTCCAACAAGCCACTGCATGACGAACATTCAGACAAAAACTTCCCGTGGTAACACTTCTACTGGCGTATAATTTTAATTGGAAAAGCGACTGAAATTGAATGCGCTGTAGCAACCCGGTATTGCATTTCACACAGCTGCATCGTTGCAAAACTATGCGTCCTTAATATGTTCCCAATGTTCATCAAGGATTATCCATGTGGATTCCGTCGGCCAGAATTTCTACATATCCTCTGTATATCAGATTTTGAGTGAAGAGTTGTAGTAACAATTATAAATCAAAGGTATCGTTTTGACTACGAGTTCAACACTCGAAATTAATACAACTCACAGAATTCGATAATACAGCTACATCAAAGGGAAGTGAATTCCTAGGAACCTAATAGGAACGAGACAACAATATGATCGTTACACCGAGCTATACGCAGCTTATGCGTAGAACATTGCAGTTCATGGCTTCTCTTCCTTGTTCAGTTAATTACATATAGGCCTATCTTCACCCACCAATATTTAAAAATAATGAAACTCACAACCAACTAATAAGTCGTAGATTAATCAAATTGATTAAACATTTATTCGAGTGTTCTTCAGTATGCCAAAAGAGGAAATAAAATCAAGTGGTTTTTAATAACGTAACTTGAAGAAGAAACTACTTTTAATCGTCCATATTTTCCACACTCTTTGCAATTTCGTATAGTGTTTTGACCTCATCAATGGTCGGTGAACCAACACGTTTTGTGCGTTGATTAAGCAAATTTACTTCTTGCAGAAATCTAAATTCAACGCTTAGGGTTCTCACTCAAGCATCTCATTTAAAGCCTCCCTTTGTGACGTTCCGGCTTACTCCGTGCTACCAGCACTTTTAGGCTGTCAGTCAACGCGAAGGGGTGATATCTGTGACGCTCGCGTTCACGCGAACCTCCATTATGTACGTTCCAGGAATTCAAAGGCGGTATCAACCTAAGAGCTAATCCTGGACAAACATTTCATATTTCTCAAAATGCAAACCTCCAAAGTGGCACATTTATCATATTCTCCCTTCCCATCGTTTTACACAGGTACGTAGAGATGTCCTTGGGCTTAAGTTGTACGTCATGCAACAGCCTGGGGACCTGTTCACATAGCTTCCTTCATTCTAAATCTCGCCACACGATGCAGAGGAGTCCCCTCCGCGTTACATCTGGGCAATGAGCCCGCAATATGCATTTAATAAAAGTTTGGTTCGGTGGGTCCCACTGTAGGTCTTGATGCTGTGGAGAAAAGAAAGCCTTCACCCCAAACAGGAGTCGAACTTCTCTCCTTTTGCCTGCCAGGTCGTATTCTAATAACTGCACTGACTGAAGTATCCCGTTTCAGGGCTTTAACAGCCACAAGGCAATAGTATCTTACATTTCATTTAAACCATGTACAGTCACATTTCCCAAGCACTGATACTCCTCATCCGGACCAGACAGCGTCGGCATTATATGTTTCACTGCGTAGTATGTAATTCTATCGATATTGCCAGGACAGTATGTTTACTACCCATTTAACTTAGGTTCAGACACGCTAGACAGACCCGAGTATATTCAGAGTTGACCTTGAAAGGGTTATTGAAGGGTTCATTATCTCAGGCGATACAATACTGATTTAGAAAATAACAAGCTAATAATTAGCTGAGAAGTACGTGCAATAAAGTGGATGCAGCCTAACTTAAAGTAATATCCTAGTATTTGTCTGGAGTAAGGGTTAAAATATCCTTGTGCTTAATTACGAATCAGGCCATGATGACGTATAGGTGATGGAGATATAGCTCCACACAATTGTTACCTAGGCATTAGGAGGAGGTGATTGGTCAGCATCGCGATCCGGCAACTTTAATTCTCGGCAAACAGCCCGCAGTACCCACTGAACAGGAGTCTGGGTGGATGGCTAAGCCGCTCTGAAAGCTGCGGCTGAGAGGCAAATTCCGCTAGTACCACCACTCAAATTATAAGGAGGAAAATCATGAAGAATCTGTCAGGATAACCGGTCTTCGGGCAGAGTGCTCAGTTTTTATTCGGAGTGTCTGCGTAAAAAATCTGTCATTTTCAGTAACCAATCTACGTTTATTCATTCAAATCCACGTCAAAGAGCAAAACTTAACCACAGCTGTAGACTTTTCACCAGACACAACACCGATACCACATTACAACAGACTGCTTAGTCTTTAATTAAAGCAAGAGTGTTTCGTTAGAAATTATCGCAGAAGTCCCTTAATTGGCGATATGTTTATTTGTATGACCGTTAGAATATCTAATTAAGAAATTTCCTGTACCCACGAAACGAGCGACAATCATTTCATTTAAGGTCAAATCATGTAATGCATCGTTACGTGTGCTACTGGTATTCGCAGCTATCTAAAATCAGTTCTGAGATACAAAGTTTTAATTCTGGATACCCATCATTCGGACACTCTACATTTGCATGAGCAAGGATGTGAGGATCCGTGGTTATTTTTCGTAACCAAAAGGGGTGTGCCAGCAAAAAGGTTTGGGAAACAGTGACTTAGGCAATTGACTGTCATCCATTTACTTGACGCCAAACAGTTTCGGTTAATGACGTCACTTCTATCAACCATAAACAGAAACATGTATGTTCGACACTGGCCAACCTGACAACATACCGCGAGTGTCAGAATATGCGTGTCTAAGCTCACATCGAGGACAGTACATCACAGAATATCTAACTGCAGGTACACATCAGTTAATATTACGAAATAAAATACGGAATAAATAGGATTTTAAAATATGTAAGTTTTAATTGTGCATTAAAATTAAAATAATAATTTACAGATTAAAACTGTATCCCGATATCAACAGCTGGAATAGATCCAAATATAAATATTTTTAAGAAATGAACTGTATAAAATATCCCCCATACAACGTTCGTTGAAAGATGAAAATCAGGGACAGACGCAATAACGCGCATAACATGGTATTAATTTTCTTCAGCAATTTGAATATGAAGCAGTATTATGGAAAGCGATGTTTATAAACAGATTAGAGTTATCTTGAGAAAATGACAGTCGCTCATTTGATCAAAATTTCTAAGGCAAGTTTCATTGGCTTGTTCAAAAGAAGACGCAACCCTGAGCAGATGAAATCCAGTCCACAACAGCATGCCTTGTTTCATTAGGGCGAAATGTAACTCTGCCCACCGAAAAACCCGTATGTCTCCCAGACTTTGTTCGTGACGTTAATCAGTGACAGCCAGTGTACATATCAGCATGAGGAACACGTATGAAATTTTTGGCTGTAAAATTTTAGATGAAGAAAAGTAGACTTAGCCGTTAGACAATAAGATTAAAAATAACACTATAGAATTTGGACGGAAAGGCGTGGAAATTTATTCCAATTTTTCTAGACAGGATCGAAGCAAGGAAGTTATAAAAACGGTAAACAAGTTCATGACCAGCTTAACAAGTGACAAAAACTGCGTTTTTCTTCATTGTTTTTACGCGTTAAATACAGCTTCCCCTGAGGATGGTGTAGATCCATGCCGAAACATGTCGGGAATTACATAAAACCTCACATATATTGTGATTTTTTAGTGTACGAGTTGGTCCAAATAATACAAGTTAAAGCTTCCAATGGAGACCCTGCCACATGAAATTTGTCATGAAACGGTCTTGACAAAGTAAGTACAAGTCCGTGTAAACTTTTACACGGCAGTGCACAACAGGTGCAGCACCTGCCTCACCATTAAAGAATTCTGCATTTGGCCACCGAGTGTACTGGTTCGCCTGTTTCGTAGAAATCTCCAAAGAACCAACAATTATTTCCTTAACAGCGCTACAACATTGTTTTCTTACTTAAGCTGCAGAAAATCTTCTGTGATATATGAACTGAAATTTAAAACTCATTTAAATTAATTTCAGGCAGATTAGACTCCACACTGTAGAGGGCTGACCATGCGCGTTGTTCGGTGTGTATTTTCTGTTGTGCCCACTCCCCCACCCCCCTCCTCGCCACTTGTCCCTAGACACCTGTAAATCAGTCGACATGACGCTAATAGTCCCGCATACATCATTATACCAAGCCTGCCATTGACAGCACAATCACAAGGCGAGCGCAGCGCTGGGAAAGAAATTGAAATTTAGAAGTGTGGGAGGTGGAAAACACATTATTAGTTCCACGTGTCAGTTCCACGAGTTAACGTAATCATTCTTCGGATTTTCTCCGGTCTCTGCTTCTATTTTTTTATTTATCAGTTTCGTTATTAGACGATGATGATGAGGATGATTATTATTATTATTATCATTATTGTATTACATTATATTATAAAAAGATGAAGGTAAGATTCCTGTGCTTGATAATAAAGCATTTACACAAGAAGACATAGGGAGAAGTGGAGCTATAGATCCATGAATTCTTAACCTGTGCACTAGAAGGATGCAAGTGATCAGGTTTACCTTCACAGCACTACGGCTAAGAGACTAGGTTGGCCTCGTAGCCGTTCTGGATGCTGTGGTGAAGAAAATAAGATATTCCGTCGCCTCCGGAAACAAAACCCCATTCTCGGTACATGCAGGGCGTAGCATGTTCAGTGTCCAGCTAAGACCACATTCTTAGCATTGCCGTGTGTATTTTGGATGTCGTCATGCAGCTACAGTCAATATGACAATACTGATTATTCTGTAAGAAATGAGATGTAATTTAGTAAAGCCCTTACGATTTCCGTTTGTTCAAATAGCTTCTGGCTTCTTTATGGCCAATAACTAATACCAGTCGATAATTATACTGTGTGTCAAAAATACCTGAATACTTAGGATATCTACAAAAATACGAAACCAATAATGTGTTCCCACGAATTTAGCATTCTGTGTCAATATCACAGAAAAACTTATGAGGTTCGTTTCTTATTCAAAGAACGAATATATACAAATGACAGGCCGATTTTCAAGGCTACTTTTCGCAAAGCAAAACATAAGAAAGTCTCGCGTACGCACCATGTCTCTCTATCCCGTCGTCATCCACTGCCATGCTCTGATAACATTTTGTGTGAGAGAAACTTACTAAATATTTGAAAAAAGACATAAGCTTGAGTGTCACTGGATAACACTCCACTCCCTCGACAGGTCTCCTAGACGCTGTGCTTAGCTGCATGGATAAAAACAATTTTAGCTTTTGTTTACCTGAAGACATAAACTTTAACATTTATCTCATTAAATAAACCCATATTTTAAATGTAAAAATATTTCATATAAAACCTTCAAATCTAAGGTAGAATATCTTACTTTATCAATGCAGGAACAGTGATTTTGGCAATGTGTTTTTTTAGTTAAAGTCACCCCATATTCTATATGGAACAGAAAGGCAGAATATTTCTCCGACACTGGTGTAGTTCTCCCTAAATAGGGCGTCACAGCTATGAACCCCGTACTTATGAATAGAATTCAGCCTTAAGATTGCTTAGGCCAGCTGATTTTACTTGCATTACTAAAGCCGTCATAGTTATTTGGGAGTATCAGTGCTATCTATAATAGGTTTCTATACAGAGTGATTCAAGAGGAAAGGTCGATATTTAGAGAGGTGATAATATCGGCCATTGTGAGAAAAAATGTTCTTATGAACATGTGTCTAATTCTGAACAGTTACCAAGATAAAGCTGTTTGAATCGACAAATAAAAATCATTGTGAAGGATAACAAAGAAAGAGAAATTATTGAATATTAATTTTAGTTTTAATTTTAATTGTAATTTAATGTTTAAATGAGAAATTTATTACAGAGAAATGACACTTTTTGCACAGAAATGACAAATTTATTAAAGTTCACAACATGGGTTCGAAAATTCCGCCGTTAACCCCAAGGTACTTGGGAACTCGTGGGCGAAAATCGCGTGTTTTTCGTCTGAGCCTATCTTCGCGTTTCTTTATGAGGGCAGCAGCACCCAAAATGCGAGTGAGAAATTCGTCTTGGGTATCCACTTTACTTTTGTAAACTTCCTACAAACAGAAATCTAACGGAGTTAGGTCCGCAGGATTCAGAGAGCTCTGTCTCGGTTACCCTTCAGAATTAGACACGATCTGTATGATTATTTTTCTCACAATGGCCGATACTATCAGCTCACAATATATTGACCTTAACTCCTCAATCACCGTGTGTAACATAAATACAGTAGCCGATTTTCTATTCTTATCGATGTCATGCATTGGCTCTAATATGCACAACGAAAACAAATTTCGAACACAATCCAGGCACAGTGCCACACACATTCTCCTTTCAGGTAGCCATTATAGCTTATACAAAGTATTTATTGCTTTGATTTGAGCAATATCAAAAGCATGACTCTTTAAAATTCCAGTACAAAAAAAGATATTCACAATCAGAAGTTTAAAAGGTTCCATAGCTACAGATACAAAATAATGACTTGTTTTTTCCTCGACCACTGACTCTACTAAGCCTGAAGACGTTCTTTCCTCCAGGAATATCCTTTCTGTCTTCCTTTATGTTAATTTTATACACTTGCGTCCTGTGGCTGGAAATATCTGGACAAAAATCAAATAATCTCAGAAGTGTAAAGGTAAAGACCTCCCTGTCATTGATTCAACATCAGGCCTTGACGACTTATGGGGCAGCAAACAGGCATGCCCGAATACAAATCAAACCCTTATTATATCTGTTGCAGCACGACACAAACACATACCTTTAAAAAATGAAAAGACAGCAAAGTTTAGAAATGTAAGAACCTTGGGTGGACATTTACCGTGAGGAAAAAGTATGTATCATACCAATACACATGATACTCTGATGGTCTATAATATACGTAAGGAAGAGATGGAAAACCACTGATAGCCCTAATGTGCAAAGGCATGTATGACAAAGTGTAGCACGAAACAATAAACTTATAGCCGGGCGACTAAGAGGAACACAAATCAGATAATGCAGATCGGGTGCCGACGCCCGTACAGGCACATAGATTCCTGAACCTGAGCGTCAAATGGCTGTAGTTTAATTTAGGTCTTCGCTCTTTCGGGACGTTGCGCGGTAGAGGTTAGTGGTTGGTTACCGACGTTTCGGGACAGCACAAGGTCCCATTTTTAAGGGTCAAGCAGCTGGCAACGAACTACCAAACCCGTCCGCTAACGTCCCAAAAGGCCGAAGGCATGCTCTCATTTCAGTTATCCCACGTAGTCAACTTACGTCTGCAAACCATGAATGACGCCGAGTCACCGGACCAAAATTTGATTTTATTGAAGATTCCAACTCCACGCCGCCAACTCATGATGTTCTAGTAGAAAATTTAATTTGTTGCCGACTTCCATTCCTAACCGAATTTAATGACACTTACGGAAAGTCATTTCCTCTAAAAGGAGGACACATACAGAGTGGGTCTGGCAGGCAGAGGTGCTAAAGGACGTTGTGTCCTACATTAACCGTCTGCAGTTAACCCACTAAGATAGTCTCCCGAGACAGTATCACAGCTCTGCACACGTGCCAACGACACACTTAAGTTACTTCCATGAATGCATTTCAACAAAACCCTAGTACTGCGGTTGTGCATAGATCGCATTGACATATAATTACCTCTAGACTATCTCCGTCTTTGTTCTGTCGTTACAGCTGACACAGTACATGCGCTCGCTTTCGGTTGGTTTCAAGGCACAGAGACAGACTTCTACAAAAGTTACCAATTTACTATTTTTTCGTTCATTTTCCTGTTTTATTTACTGTACTAAACCTAACGTAACACAAACTTACATAATTAAGACAAATAGGCCAAAAAAGGACGCTATTTAAGAGAATGTTCATTTAAGCCTACATAAGCAATGTTAAATTGAGCTTCATTTAGGTACACATTCTGAAGCAACTCCTGGAGATAAAAATTTGAAATTTTTACCATCTCTAGTCTATTAACGTGAGCACAATCAATAAAGAATTAGCTGTTTTCAAGAAATAAATTTTCCATAATATTTTTTTGTATTTTTATGTATTTGTTTTTACTTTTGAAGTACTTCTCTAATATCCCCTTATACCTGCACAGCCTCTTGGTGTAACTAAAACCTCAAATCCTTATCCGGTTGATTATCATGATGTTGTCAAGGGATGGTGAAATTTCTAG
Organism: Coptotermes formosanus; assembly: GCA_013340265.1. NCBI lineage: Eukaryota > Metazoa > Arthropoda > Insecta > Blattodea > Rhinotermitidae > Coptotermes > Coptotermes formosanus. The sequence goes on from BLKM01000221.1 coordinate 334,063, forward strand.
ACTTCCGTCTCATATACTTTATGAGATAATGGCACCGGAAATTAAGAAAATGTAGTTTTGAGAAAAATTGAGTTCAAGTTTAACATCACTCAAAATGATGGTAAATAATGATACAGACTCATACTTAATGCTTCCCAGCACCACATTCTGGATCATCTGGACCATCTTGATCTTCTTTTCTTCTTTTTTGTGCCCTTTTATTTTCTGTTGCTTCCCTTGAGATGCTCAGTGTTGCAATTTCTGCCTTCCGAATTCTTTCCATATCTAGCTTTTTCGGAGCATTCAATGTGTTTGAGCCAGTCTCACACCTAATATGTTTAGGACATCACTCCTTTTGGCTGCACCATCATTAAAACATAACACTGCATCATATACCCCAAACTTAAGCGTGTCAAGCCTTACAAAACAGTTTTGGGTATTCTTGTCCAAATGACAGAGTTAAACACTCACTAGGCTTCTGAGTTTCCTCACGAACACATCTCTTTAGAAAATCTATACTAGGAAGGCCCCTGAACGCTGGTTTAATTGCATCCATAACAGCAGCTGGTAAAGAATGTTCATGTTCATATGCAAACCCCTGAACTGGCACTGTCCTTGAATTTACATCAATTGTCATCACCACCTGAGCAAAAACCATGCTGGCGTTCCTCATTTTTGACAGCGTGTGAAAAAAAATAGCCCACACATCTCTCTGCATGTCCTCCAAATTGTTGATATTCCTCTTGATGGCTAAACTGTAACAATTTTGTATTTTGTCTGTTTCAGACTGAGTGAGACGACCTGCCTCCAACAGTTTTGCTGTCATTCAATTTTGTTCCTTTGTTTTCTTTCACAAGTCTCTTCTGTCTTGCTCCCGTTCTTTTCTGTCCACGATCTGTACACTCTAATTTTGTTACAGCTGTGTTGGGATCATAAGGCTCCCCTGCAACCACCCTTTGGTATGATTTGCTGTCCCCACCACCAAGATACTTTGTGTAACAAATAACTGAGGTATGAACAGGACGATTAAAAATGTTGAGTCCATCAGCACCTTCCATTCCACACTTGTTCCTTCGTAGCTATTTACACTCATGTTGGGAGCTTAGAATGGTGCGACAACCAAAACAAAACTTGCCTTTTATATCTATGTCTAAAACTTTGCCTCTGTCATAGGACGTAGCTGATATAACGCCATTCAGGGAAGTGTGCCCATGTTTTTGTTAGGTACCATAAAAAAACAAGCAGTTATAAGTGATGCATTATCTTGCTTATTCTCTGCTACAGCCTCTCTGGCTTCTGGCATAATGGAGGATAGAGTCACATCATCCACAGCTGAACTAGCAGTCTTATTATAAATACTAAACCTTACTGGAGGCTTGAGAATATTCAGCACTGCACATAATATTTTACCTTCATCTCCGGCTTCGCCAATTTACCTTAGGTCATACAACAAACGGATGTTCGTCATCAAACAGCCTGCTTCTGGTAATGTTTGAAGTAATCATATCTGAAGTATGATCACATATACAGCATTTAATAACTAAATTGGTTACAATAGCTCTCCTCTTTGATGTCTTTTCAAAAAAGAAATATTACCACCACAATATTTGCTTTTAGTGTTTTTTCTGTAAAAGCACAAAGCAGATTGATACTAACTACAACGTTCCCATCATGAGTACCATTACTTTCACTTTTACAAGAAATTGTTCTCGCGTACCTTAATTACTGCATTCACAGATGTGGGATGTATCTTTTTGTTCCAGGCACTGAAGTTATGATTTACACAACTGCTTTCACCACTTTGGTCACATCAAGGCTGCCTCTTTTCTGAAACACCTGTTTCCTCGTTCACACCTATGTATTTATTTCCACTAAATTTTGCTTTCGATGCAAATTTCTTTGTTCTAGGCATTTGCAAATAAAAACTGAACACTTGCCCCACACACAAACACACACACAAAAAACAAAACAACAGAGCTCGATACCACTATCGATAAATGTGACAGGGTGTGAAATATTACAGACCAACATTTCTCTCCACATCGAAGAAAGAAATGTCCCCCTTACCTTTAAAACTCTAGGAATTACAGCCCTTTTTCTGCTGGAGTGCAAAAATTGGGCGTGCCATTGAAAGGACATGGCCTGAAATAGTAATTTATTAAAATTCGACGAAATGTCGGATTTTAATAAAATTAACATCAACTGAGGCACAAAAGAGCGGAGTATTTAAATATCCTAAAAATTAAAAATCGAATTTTTGAGACCTATTGACGTTTGTCTCCCATTAAGAATCGACATGTTGCAGCTTTTCGCCATCCTGGGGATCGTAAAGAAAAACACATTTTAAAATTCAGTAAAATATAACACATACTGTACAAATAAAATTAATAAGGAGTGATTTAAGGTACTAAATATAAAAAAGTACATACAAAAATGAGTGTTCAATCACCTTTCTCCAAACGATCTTAAACTATCAATGAATGATAATACTTCTATATATCCATAATTAACAATTTATGATGCGATCCGTAAGATCACGACTTCCACCCAGTAGGCCTGACATATTTTTATAGGCAATATTTTATATTTAGTACCTTACATTCCTCATTAGCAATTTTATTTTTATTTTATCCATTACCTTTACTTGTCATCTGGCAATACCCCATAATCTTATTATCTTTATGATCCTTGAAGATGGCCACCACCCGAACCACGTCCGATCTTACACAAACGTCATTTAAATAGTGCACACTGTTGGTCTCTTTATCTTATTATACACTTATACAAGATTACAGTGTGATATAAAATCAATTTGCATATTCACATAAAACTAACATGTTTCTTCCTAAAGATAATATGATAACTGTGTTTTCCTTCTATACCATTTAAACATAATAAGAAATAACTCTTTGCTGTACCACACTTGCTTCAGCGGCTAGTGTATTGGCCGCACTCCACTTATATTTGTACTCGTCAGAAATGTCTTTCGAAACTCTGAACACATACCGAAATGTCCTACGACGTTTCGTTCGCTAGGCACTCGTTCGATACGAAAATTCCGGAGTGTATCTTCATGTGATCAGATGCTAAACCCTTCAATCACAGTTTGGTTTAATATCCAGCTACCATCAAGCAGGGAGGGATTTTGAGTGCATTCACGACAGTACAGTGTGAGTGTGAGTGAGTGAGTGAGTGTGAGTGTGAGTGTGTGTGTGTGTGTGTGTGAGTGTGTGTGAGTGTGTGTGAGTGTGTGTGTGTGTGTGTGTGTGTGTGTATGTGTGTGTGTGTGTGTGTGTGTGTGTGTGGTGAACTAAGGTCCGAGCATTGCACCAATGCCACTCACAGACCATTATCGTCTGACCAAACCATTCGACATCACAAATAAAAAAAAAACCATTGTCAAGTAGCGTACGGATCAACACATTCACACACCAACGGACAGCCGGTTTCCGCCTGCATGCAGCTTACAGCCACTTCGTATCAGCAAGCCATCTCATACTACCGCAGTGTGTATGGTTTTAAAAGAGGAACAAAACTTTGACACTGATATTTCCAGCCGCGAAATAAATTTCTGTACGAAATATTTTAACATTTAAGATGTTAGGGTTATTACGGCGTTGAGCAAAGTGGTTACGGCTTTCTGAAATGTGACATCCTGTTTATTTGTAGGCGGGTACCAATGTTTCGGACGATGTTCCTACCTCCATCGTCAGGGTATAAGAGTGCATGAAATTATCTTAATGATATTATTTTACAAAGTTGTAAATTGCTAAGATTACACAGCGTCGGTGATACGATTCAAAAATGAGTATAGGGCATTGATGGAATGATACTGAGAGAATTAAACAGAAATCTTACAAAAGTCTGTCCCAGTGCCACTTTGTCCGCCATAATCCCCATCATATAAACTGGCCTGGAAGAATTATGTTCGTCCGAAATGTTGTTATTCCTTTACCAAAATACAAGGCGTCATATCACCAAAATACGTCAATATGAACCTCCAAACTTCCCTTATATGTATGAGATATTACACTCCCTTAGTTTGAGGTTTTCTATTAAAAATTCTTGGAAGCAACACGACAAGCAAACTTGTATATTTACTCGCACTTTAGGCGCCCCGCTGTCAACGTATTCAAGTGTTATCTGAGTAACATCTTTCTTAAAGCAATTTTGTACTCTCCGTCTCTTCCTCCCCGAATTTTTATTTGGATGAAGCAACTGAGGTCTCTTGAAATTTTTTCTATCAACGCGTCTTGCTTTATGTAATGAGATTTGATTTTCATTACACCTAATATATCAGATTTCTAAGGAGCCGTGAGTTACTGACATCTATTGGAAAATAAATTAATTAAAGGCTTTGAAATCTGGGCAGGACAAATACCCTTTCCTACAACACACTCCGCTATAGGGAAGTGCAGTCGTACTAGCAGTGCGTTAAAAATTAAACCATAACATCAATTTTAACACATAGAAAACAAGCAGGGTGTAAAGTATCGACCCGCTTACGAGTTAATGACCCCAGTACCAGTTTCATCTCGAATAAAATGCGTATTAAAGTTTCATACAATTTTATCTCCCGTATTTAATGAATTTAGATCACCGATTTTTAACATTTCGTAACTTCCGCGAAATGCTTATTCCTATTCACTTCGAAATAACTGACTTTCCACTCTTTTTACTTATGCATATAACAAGTATTAAAATTACAATACTGTATTTATTAGTTATTTGTATCTTGAAAGCAATCGTTGTCGTGTTAAAAACAGCCCGCCACTTGTCCCTGTCCAGGACCACATGAACCAGGACGCACCCTCCCAGTCTGTTCATTTGAGTTGTATTTCAATATTACATTCCAGTCCACCCCCAGGCCTTTCAAGCGGTCGCTTTCCTTCATGTTTTCTTACTGCATTCCTGTTTCTCATTTCTCATCCCTCTTATGCATGCCACACTTTCTGCCAAAATTATGCCACCTGATTTCATCACCATAATTATGTATGGATTGGAATACAAATCGTTTGGTTCCTGATTACACAATTTTCTCCAGTCTCCTCTTATTGCCGTCCCCTGAGGTCTAAATATCTTCTTCAGAATTCTGTTCCAAAACACCCGCCGGTCTTCCCTCACTGATGGACACCAAGGTTCAAGTCAATATAAAACAAAGGTAAAATTATGCCTTACGGTATTTTAATCTTTCCATTTTTAGGCATCAGATGGGAACAAAAAAAATATTGTGCACCTAATGGTCTACCACGTCTTGGTGACAGGGACTCCTATCTGCGTACTGTTTACGATATTTGTCTCATTGTCTTACGTGTAATGTTTTTGAGAAAATAAACACAATAATGTGCAAAATGCCTGCGTTATTAGGGCATTTTATTAACCCAATTTAAGCACATAACAATGTAAACATTATTAAGATCAGTAGAATGGAGCAGGCACATATAAAACTTTCAACATTCCATGAGTGCTAATATCCTCCACATCCTAAAACAGACGGGGACAAGTGTGTAAGGTAGAATTGCCGACATGCAGGTTAAAAAGTTGCAGCAGAGTTTGTGGAAGTCATACACAGCCTCAGGAAAAAGAAGTTTCCAAAAATACTGCTATATAGTCAGCAAAGGGTCACACAATCGGCTTACGAACTAAGAAAACAATCGTATTCGACAGAACCATAAAATTCTGTGACCAAGAACGTCGATCTCACGTCTAAGAACTTAAGGCAGAACATAGTCTACGCGAAAGAAAACGATCCCTTCTTTGCACAGCAAAATCCTTAAAAAGCGTATAGTACATCACAATAACGACAGCTGTTGTTATTTTTACACCCGTATGTTGGTTGAGTCAAAGTAAAATGACTCTATTTCAACAGCCCATTCCATCGCGCAAGGATTTTGGATTCAATAATCTTCATCAGTAAATGTTTTCTTTTAAATTAATATGCACAACTCCAACAGGAACTATTTGGAATGAGAAATACCAGACAGTTCCTGAGAATTTGAATTCCGATCTGCGGAGAGATTTTCGAATTCCAAAGCACTCGGAACAGAGACACTCCTGATAGCCGTGCGTAATTCCAATCAAATAGTCGTAAGTGATGGCATATAACAGTTTAGCCAATATCAATAGGGCATTATCATCATTTGCAGCTCAATTGCAGTGGTATTCGCGGATTAATACAAATTGTTCTCTGCAGTTTGTATAATAGCCCATACTGCAATATAGGACAATGCTTTTCTGCTGATTTACAGCATGCACCAATGCTACATTGACAATGCGACGAAATATCCGAATCCGAGGAAATAGAACATACATTTTCCATTCATTGCTTATCGCTAACTGATTTATAAAAGCACTGATTTTATAAATGATATTTTGAGTACAAACGCTTTGTAAATTGTGATAAATGTGGCACTAAAAAAGTAACTATAAATGTAAATATTGAGTCCGTTAGTTTGGTGAATGTAGTCTCTACGTTACGGGCTGGAACTCTGGATGATCTTATTTCGTTTCCAAGATACTTCAAAATTTTCTTTTCACCACTTTGTCCACACCGTTGTGACGTCCACTCATTCTGATATGCTACTGGTAGAGCAGACGGGGAGTGATGCTGGCCACTAAATTTCACTTGGTGTCGAAAGTGGCGGACTGGAGTGTACCTCCGCGAGACGGACAAGGTTTTTCCTCGTCTACAAAGTCAATGCTTCACATTTCGCTAACATGGAAATAGTTACGAAACTGAATACTGAAACGAGTAGTTTTATGGAATACATGGCAGATGAGAATTAGCAACTTGCCGCTTTCCACCTAAAAGTACAGAAATTAAATCATACTTTTACCTGTTGTTTCGTATGGATTTGGAACTTGGTATCTCTCCCTAAGGAAAATTTTGATGGATTTTAATAGCACAATACTGAGTTGAATATTTGGGTCCATGATAGACGCAGTAATAATCGAATTAGCAAAATTACATGGTACAGAATTTCATGATTTCCATACCTCAAATGATATCAAACCGCAAAACTCAAATGAGAGGACATAAAGAAAACATGTAATAGGCAGAAGAAGATTGGATGTGCATACAAATGATAAAGATATAGGCCTCGATAAGAATACTACTAAAAGTAATCTTACACGAAAGGTTTGTAGGTGTGGCCTGCATTCATGACACAGAATACCAAGTTACGAACACGGTGAGAAAACACTTTGGGGTTCCGCACAGTAGGTGAGCTACTTGACCAGCGAAGGGACTATCACCTTCTCAAAGCTCATCTCCTCTATGGAAAAAAATTACACCGGAGAGGTTTAAACAGCGCATACGGAAAGTGTGATATTTAATGTTGTATATTGATCAAAGCATTAACGCATCGCATTATCTGAATGCGGCAGTAAAAAATTCCGACAGCACCTGCCTTACATACCTCACTTGGTTTTTGGGGGTCAGTGAGTTTGTAGTTAAGTGATTTGTACAGTCGTTGGTATGCAAGATTGTAGTTTTGATGAAGCAGTCAAATGATACCTATGCTTCCGTCGGAACTACAGCTTCGTATATTGCCGACAGAACCAGAAAAGCTATCTCAAGTGCAACTGCGATTTCACAATACCCGTATGCGGCTGTAATGTAAACTGAAGGGTTAACTTTGTAAATCATAGCCAGGGACGCACTGGATAAGAGCTTGGATATTACGTGCATATTGGCCCCATCGTATTAAGGGGGGCAGTATATAGCTGTGTATGTACAGATTAATTAATGCACCTTTTAAAATACACAACGTGAGGGACTGAAAAATATATGTTGGTGAGAAAAGTTAATCGAAGTTAAAGATAAACTTAAATGAGTCAAAACAAAAGTTTCGGCAAACAAACGTACGCAGAATTTATGTGAATCAGAAAAGAAGCAGAGCACTTTCAGAAGTTTTTAAGACTTCGGTGTGTGTTAATCGGAAAACTGAACTTGAACGCCGCTGTAAATATTTGAAAGTCATCGTCCTCAGAAAATGTTCCGAAAACACGTAGGAACGAAGAAATATATGTCTTATTCGAAACACCTGCCCGGTTTCTCTGCGCCTAATGCTCTTAAAATGTTTATAAACCAGAGATTCGTTTTCGTTCAAATATTGTTCCCAACAAACGATTTCTGTTATAAATGTGAGTTCAAGGAGTGGTGTTACTTCATTTCATGTGACAGTGAGGCGAATACCTTTGCATATTCACACAGTATAAAGCACATAACAGTTACGGACCATGATACAATTTTATGTTAGCAATACAAAGGGAGAATAAACATCAAAACTTGAACTAACGAACCAAAACATTTTAACCAACCACAGAAAAAAGTGGCGTCATGCTGCAGCGATTACTTTGAAAAGGTCATATCCTTACAGACTGTCAAGGAATTGCTCGCTTTTCTTCGAAAGAAACGGTTCATAAATGTGCATAAAACAACCCGCCACTAGCCAGTATTCAGGTTAATCCCGCCTTAACTTAAGTTATCCCAAGCGGTTTCACTTTGCACGTTTTGCGACTAAAATTTTAGGCACATTTCTCCTTTTTTCCCGTGTCTGCTTCATACTACTCTCGTCTCATTATTCTTGATCTAATCGCCCTCGTATTCTTAACTGAAGTACAAATATTATAGATTTCTTCAGTACTTTACCTTCTCAAACCTCCAATTACCCTCTTGTCTTAGGTCTAAGCTCTCCCTCAGTGTCTTCTTCTCAGACGCCACAAATTTACGTTCTTCTGATACGATAAGAGACAAAATAAAATATAAACATACAAGAATAAGTAAAATTATAATATTAATATCCTAAACGTTAACGTCCATATAAGAGACGGAAAAGTTGAGAACTGACTTCGGTACGGCTGAATTTATTGGACTGAAGATCCCTGAGACAGCGTCAGTCGAAGACGTCTCAGTACTAAGGTAACCACACGAACAATCATACCAGCATTTACATAGCGAAGTAACGAAATGAGGGAGTCCTGACGACAGCTCAAAGTATGCGAGGCACTGCGTAACATCCTGCGGTTTTTGCTCACCAGTTTAACGTACGCGCAACAAGAACAGTTACCGCGTAAGACACTCAGATTCTAAATTCTACACCGACAGCACCATCAGTATTGGAACAACGATAACGCTCATACTAATATTCTGTAGCTGGACGGTTCGAATTCTGGGCGAAATAAACTGATTTGTCGTGGAGTTTGTCGTTGTGGACAGGAAGAATTTTATCGTAGGTAGGAAGATAATGTGAAAACAGATCTGAAATAAATGCGGGTCGAGGCTGTGTACTGGATTTAGTCTGGCTTAGAGTATGGTGTAGTTGTGGTTCTTGTAAATATCATCATTAAATTCCAGGTTACGTAAATTTCTTGAAGGAATAAGCGACTACATGTATCCAAGAACGATTTCAAACGGGAAGTAAACCGCTTGAAAGACCCAGGCGTAGGTCTAGGAACATTAAAAGGGATCATAAAGAAGAACGGTGAAGGGTGTAAAATGAATTCAACTGCCTGAGGGTAGGTTTCAGCTGTGATCTGTTGTGAAAACGGTAATGAACCATCGGGGAGTTTCTGACTATGTAAGCAACTAGCAGCCTCCTAGGAAGAGGTCTGTCCTATGTAGTCAGTTCGTGTCTTCAGGCACATGCACGAATTTTACTTTAAATGCCATATGTTACACGTCATTCCCCCGAAACCGGTAGGATAAAAGTTTGTAACCTGAAAAGGATCTTAGCCCTTAAAAGGCCAAACCCGGGTCTGTGAGACCAACACAAATGTTCCACACAGGCAGATTAGTGGATAAGAGCATCGCGATTTTCGTGCGATAGTAATGTAACAAAGGGCGCCTCAACGTCGTCTCTTGGCGATTTACGACCCTATCAGGCTGACGGGAAGAAATCTCGGTCTAATTATAATGCGTCACAATTAGCATAAATCAAGCACGTTGCTTGGTTACGGCAAGTAACAATTAATTCACCTCTTCCCCATTCCCTCTATACTTTAAACAAATAAAGCGAGACGGTTCATCACAGTGTCGAATATAGGCATATACTGAAGCTATTATTAGAGAGAAAAGAGCTTAGCTGAATTTCCCTTTTGAAAAGGAACTTCTTTTACATATTTGCATGTAACAGGGTTTTTTAAAATAAGAATACCAAAAATTGAAAATAATTTAGACAGAGACTTTCATAAGCAAAACAAAATTGAGAATTAAGAAGAGAACAGCATAAGAAGTTCCAAAACATGGCAGCTAAAATACAGAGAGCAATAAACAATGAAAAAGGAATGAGAAATCATCATGTATTTTGAAAATGAAAATTTTTTCGGAAGCAATTCAGGCAGGAGAGTACCTGGAGTTACAGGGCGCTCCTCCAAGCACGGAATGGAACGTTCGCCATCTCATGAGATCGTGTTTTCGAAACTTCCTGTGGACAATGATGTATATCTGCGCTTCTGAAATTGTCCTGTGAAGACACAAGCCTTGAAACGGCCGGTACAGGCCTTGTAATGGCCCGATATCCCGTCCCCGATGTCATAACCAATACCAATAAATAGGATTAAAGTGCCATGAAAATTGTAGAACCCACATTTGCCTCTAGCGCCATACAAGAAGTATGTTCTACTGACACTTAAAAATAATCAAGAAAATTTCAGTCATTACGCTATAGCGATTAAAGAATGACACTGTATTTTTAAAGACAGCGTTAGGTATACACTTAAGTGGTAGGGCGAATAACGTACTGTGTTTTTAGTGACAGAATTAGGTATACACTAAAGTGGTAGGGTGAATAACATACTGTGTTTTTAGCGACAGAGTTAGGTATACACTAAAGTGGTAGAGTGAATAACGTACTGTGTTTTTAGCGACAGAGTTAGGTGTAAACTGAAGTGAATAATACAGTGTGTTTGTAGAAACAGCGTTAAGTGTTCACTAAAGTGGTAGGGTGAATAACGGGTGGACTGAATAATGTACTTCATACGAAGTCTGACAGAGCGTGTGCGTGTTCACAATATTCAGACATTGTTGTGAACCTTTACGTTAAGGAAATTTAAATACTTATCAGAATTATTATATTTCATGACATAGAATACAAACACACTCTCAATAACCGAAATATGAAATCCGTTCATCGTTCTATGAAACACAAACAGACTGAAGGTAGCCTTTCAACGCGGCCAATTTTATTCTTCTTCTTTTTTTTTTTTTTTGTTCTGTTTAATATGATTTTGAAAATGGAACAGAAGGAAGATGTTCACTTTCTTAATGGCAATTTCTTTTCTCCTCACACTTCCAACCCTGCCAATGTATTGTCTGAAGTTTCTTTCTATCAGAAACAAATCCGAGCTTCTCTGTTACGGAATTACAAAATGAATAATTCCGCCTCACACTATAATGTCTCCTTCCTCCTTTTATGCTACCATGAAAATGCTGTTAGAAACACTCACAATTTCTTGTTTCTATCTCACTCTAAGAGAATAACAAAAAGGAAGATACACGAATTTAAACTTCAGTATTCTCAACTTAAAAAGCATTATATAGGCCATAATCTATTTCCACCCCTGTTAGGAAATAAGGTTCCACCTCTTCGCGCTCTGCTTCTGTTCAAGAAAAGGCGAATAATCTAACCGAAAGAAAATTCCACTGAAAGGATTCCAATAACGATCAATGTCTCGTATATCACACCAGGCATACGGACAGGGAAGCAGGGGTGAGGTACCACCGGCTGGGATCTCAACGAAATTTCCTATTAACCAGAGGTTCTAACTCCTTGCAGCAGACTACTTGAGAAACTTATGGTAGCTCAAAAAATTACAGTCTTATGGTATATGATGACGTTTACTTTATAGTTAGACACTCATGTTCCGTATAAAAAATTCTGCTTCGACGTTAGATTATTTACACGTTGTCGTACACCATAATACCACAACATGAACTAAGGACACAAATGTATAGTGCCTGTACAACAGTTCCAATGACTGTCTAAAGCACACCATTTTTGGACAATTCGAACGGCGGGATCTGCGAGCTCGAATCGGGCTCCCGGACACGTTTCGTGTTTTTGTGTGTCATGTAAACATAGACCTTTCAGTGGGCATATCAACAGTGCACAGTACCTTATGAAATATCTAAAGAACTTACACTTTCAAAATTAATTATGAGTTTAAATATTTCAGAGGACACGATCCTTAATCACACTGCATTTTTAGTTTATTTAACGACGCCATTAGTAACTAAGGACATGGGCTTAAAGTCAAATAATTTTACATTAATAAAATAGAAAAGAATTGTAAATAAGCAATCCTGGCCTGATTTAGCGTATTCTTCCATGAATTCCCGAAATATCTGAGAACAACCACGAAAACACTGATTGTCAGGATTGTGGGTGTATCGGTCTAGTTTCGAACCAAGTATTTACTGAACACAGGTCAGATGCCTTGCCGCCTAAGCCACCCTTTTCAGTCACAATAGCTACATAATACTCGCATATTCATACATCCCCGTCCTGTCTGTTGTTTTAGCAAGAAGATTTAATTTAACGCAGTACATAATAGCTGAATAATTCGGTATTTTGCCGAATATCTTGCGACCAACCGTCTAAACACAGGATTTCTTGTTTAAAATTGTCCATTTCCTGCGCGTACTGTTACAACAGTATGTATTTTTACAAACTCATGCACAAAATTAAAATCGAAACAAAATGTACAGAAAGCTTCACAAGCGTCCCGAAATATTTCTGTGTGTTAAACACACCATCCCCAAAAGAACACACTGGGTACTAAACTGTTAAAAGAACACAAGCCCACTTGTGATCGTTAACACACCACTTCATGACACAGTATAATGGGATACGCTTGTGCAGTTCTTTGTATATTTTGTTTTTATTTTAATGCTGTGCAAGAGTCGGTACAAATACATACAGGACTTCTTGGCTTTTCCTCTGTCTAGTCCGAAATTCTAGGGAGCTAGTGCATGCTTTTCATGTAACCATGCAGATTTAAATTTATGAAAATTAAGCCAACAACTGTGGAGGCCTTCTACCCTTCTTTCCAAATTATGAAACTTATCAGTAACGGGAAAACAAAAATTCCGAGCCGTTTGTTTCCAGCTACTTCTTCTCAAAACTCTTACTTCTTCACTTACATGCGAACCTTATCAGTATGATGAGCTGTCAAAATCTTAGAGACCTTTCTAAAAAGTGATATATCTTCTTCCCCAAATGAAGTGTCGCTCACTTGCGAGTATTTACCCGGACAAATAACGCATTGCGATCCGTCGTGACTGCGGTCGACGCTGTGTAACATCCCAAATGATCTTCGGCCTTTCACTTGTTCTTTACCTTACTTTTCTTGTACAATCAGATTTGTAAACACAACGTGACATCTGCATTAAACTGATATGTGTTAAATTTTTAACTGAAACAACAGAAGATGACTGAAAAAATGAATGTTTTCGAACCTTGTGTACCGAATTGTTCATATTCATCTTTATGATCTTCTGGTGCAGCGGAACACTTCAATTCTGAACACATGGTCAGGGCCTGCAGACCGTGGTCAATAAAACGTTTGTAGGGACTAAAAAGCAATATCCCACTAAAAGAGGGCGAGAGAAGTGGAGGACAATGGCTAACAAATGAAGATCGTTGCACAGCCTCGAAATAATTCAATTAGCTTGCAAACTGGATTAATAAATCACCCTAACTCACATCCTGTTAGCATGCGTAACGCACGAAATTGCGAGGCGGTTCGTCCACAAAACCGTTAAACAGCAAGCCCTTCCAACTACAGGAGAGAAAGAGAATTAGACGCGTGGTTTGCGGCACACTTGGAATTGAAGGAATGTTGCTTAAATTGCTTTCAGATATAGGAGAGACTGTCTTCCGGTGAAGTGTAGCATTCAAAGACAAACGTTAGGTTCTAGCATTCCGTTATCGACAACAGGGACGCAGGGGTTGCCTGGGAATTGGATTACATCTGTTCATAATGAGGCTCTTTTTACTGTTTACTTCCTGCCTTTCCTTTCTCTTTTGATCTGCATATCCACCCCACTTTTTTCTTTAATTCCATTATATTGTATTTCTAATTGGTTCCACTGTATTTACAACTATTACTGCACTTATTTATTTCATTCCTTCTGTAGTGCTTCTATCTTTCTTGCTAAGGAACTACACTGCGTATTTATTCCTAATTCCTTCACGTCATAGTGCTACACATTTCATTCACTTATTTATTATCTCTGTGTTTGTTTCATTTTCCTTTTCTTCGCTTTCTTTGCTTTAGTTAGATTATCATCATTCATTTTCTTTCTTTATTTATTTCGTTTATAATTTATTTTCGCATTAACTCACTTATTCAACCAATTCGACTTCTTTTCTTTTTCATTTCATTCTTTTACTTTTTATTGCCTTTCCTTTAGGTTTTTTTGCCGTGTGTTTATATATTACACTGCTCCGTTATTGAATTTCTAGAAGGCTTCCAGTATGTAGGAAGCATATAAAGTCCGTATCTAATTCACTAGAAGCAGAATTTAAAAAAATAGCCTCACATATGCTGGAAAGCATCTGACAAATGGAACCGAACCTGTGCGGTGCATTAATACCAAGGGTGACAGCGTACAACTGGTCCACAAGCCAGTTAACAGAAAGCATATTTGTTCATGTTTAAACTTGTTAACATTTGTATGAGTTAGCCGCACGCGTAGTGGCTAAATAAACGTGGAGGATCTCATTTCGAACATTTTTTTGTAAATTCAGGAATAACAAATTACAACGTATTTTAGTGAACATTTTACTAACTGGTTAACTGGTGTTTGGGCCACTCAGGCCAAGGTCGTCAAAGTTCTCTAAGTAAAAGCATCTGTGTTTATAGTACAACAGGTACTTTGCTTGAGCAAAATAGATGGGAGTCTATGGGCAACTGTGTAAGTTTGCTGAGGCAGAACTGTGTTGAAAAGATATCTAGAGCAGAGATGCAAAAATTATTCAAAAATCTAGAAGCCACGTCAAAGTTCTAGACAACAGAAAGATGACATGAAGCAAGTTACACTCTGAGGACCCATGAATAGCGCCACCGTACAAAATTTGTTCCTCAGAACGAGGTGGGGCTCGGGATTTTTGCACTTCTGATCTTCAGTGTAATAATGTCTATATGTGTGAAACTTGTACGTTCTCATGGCACTGAAAATGAATCTGAGTGACTTCTAGGACGTCACCTAGTGTTGCCTGATAGACCGTTATCAGGACATAAGGTGTTCCTTTCCAAAAGATGGTAATTCTCGTGATACAACTAAGAATAAAGCCTCAAATTTCGTCACTAATATGAAACGTTAACACTGGCCAGCAATTATTCCGAAACAGTTCCGGTTATGCGATATTCTGTAAATATATCCTTAAATATATATCTGTAAATATATATGTTTCGGCATCAACTACTGAAATTTGCACGAAACGAAGAGTAACAGTTATGTTTGTTTGCCTTGCTATTAGGTTGTTTAGCAAAGCAAAATCAACTGCAGAATTT
Organism: Coptotermes formosanus; assembly: GCA_013340265.1. NCBI lineage: Eukaryota > Metazoa > Arthropoda > Insecta > Blattodea > Rhinotermitidae > Coptotermes > Coptotermes formosanus. Next base: position 349,561 of record BLKM01000221.1, read on the forward strand.
GTTAATACCGAATGGAAATAACAAATACTTCATAACGAACTGGTAAGACGAGAAAGGAAAATGTCAGTGCCTAAGTCCGTGGACTGTGCAGCCATTCCTTTGCAAAATTATCATACGTTCCTACCAGAATATCAGATGGCTGGACTGAGATTGGGTACCTTGTGACACAGAGGACTATGTCGTATTGTTTCAGGTAACGGACGTGGGGAGTTTGTTCCTCGTTCTTATTTGTCAAAGCAGTTCTGGATATCCTCCGATAATTACAACGTTTGTAATAGCCGTAAAATTAAGATAATTACATGTTATGGTTCTTCAGCACACAACCACGCGAGTTTGTTGAACCTTTACGACGCCCATCTTGTAGTGGATAGCAATGTTTAACAGGCGGTAATAAACACTGACAACGTACGTACAAACTGAGAATGCACCCTCCGCCCACAAGTACCTAACCATGTTTATAGTCAGAAAATTCATAAAATGAAACCACAAAATTTTCGTTCCATCGGTTCGAAGTTCGTCAGAGTTTCAAAACTTCAATATTTCTCAATTAACACAATCATCATTTTACTTTATCTGGACATACACTCTAAACACTCTGACATGCGACGTTCATCTACTGAACGCTGTTTCGAGTCGGTAGTACTCACTGTTATTTTCGACGTACCAGGTTCAAACATCCATATAGGACAGTACCTCAAATTAGGCCACAACGGCTTCCTTTCATATCCTTTCCAACTCATTTTTGTTACTTACTATGTATCTTTCTTTCTATATAGCCTCACCAAACAATAGCGTCGCAATATAAATAAATCTAATACAATATTAAGTTCTTGTCAATGGTGTTTATAAATTCAGTTCGTACATCAAAGAAGACGCTTCGTCGTTGTACGTAGCCTGTTTAATGTTATTCAAAGAAATAACAGCTGTTGCTCTCAGAATTATTGGAGAAATATAAATATGTTGTGTGGGCAAAACTGAGAGTTCGTTAATATTAAGTCTTGTGGTATATAGTTATAATTTGCTCTAAAAAGGCTAATAGTCTCTCTGTCTCTCTCCTTCTCTCGCGCGCGCACGCACGCACACACACACACATAAGTGCATTTACATATATGATATTTTAAGTTCTTATTATTTTGCAAATTAATTACTTGTTTTGAGGCCTGTAAAGTGAATTGTGGATTAATTACTTACTGATTGCTTCTTGCATTATTCAGGAATGCTGTTTAAACGGAAAGGTGTAAGGGACCGCAGAATGGAATTTCGATTTCCAGACAACAGAGATTTTTCTCCGCTCCACAGGATCCAGACTGGCTGTCAGTCCCATTCAGCCACCAAATCGAATGGTGACTGGGGCCTTTTCCCGAGGTCTAAGCAGCTGAAGAAAGAAAGTGAACACTCACCTCTATCTAGTGGAGCACACCTTCAATTCCCGTATAATTCTTGATAGTGCGGTGCCACATTAAGCGCAGATATTTTGCCTTATAAATTCCAAAATTCATGCTTCCACAATCACCCTATGATTCGACGCCACGTAACCAGTACACTTGCCATATTGTCCACAAAAACCCAATAAATCGAAACGTATGTAAATTTTAAATGAACAGCAAACAATTATTTTCGTGTGCTTTTCTGTGTATGTGTGTGTCGTACGCTATTACAGAATTTATTTGTTTCCCGGGTAACACAAAAACTAGCTTATTCCAAGAGCATTAGGTCCCGCTACGTTAGTAAAAATGTTGACATCCTGCTTCCAAACCAGACATCACGTGACCTGAATCCCAAGCACAAGATTGCGTGATCCATTTAACATCATATTAAACTGCAAACACACAGAGATCTCAGTAAAATTGTTAAGGGAAATTATCAAATTTAAATCTAACGAATTCAAACAACGTCTGGGAGCAAGAAAATTAAAATATTTAATTAAACAGGCAAACAAGTTATAGCAGAAGCGTATACTTTGCACAAGTGAATCAAATTAAAAATTACTCTTGCGTTCGTCGTTAAATACTTCATGTTCCAGTGACCCAGGAATTACTGAAAGACTTAAATTGTTTTACATTGGATGTCGAAACATGATTTTGTGAGGCAAATTTAATTTTGCAATCTCTCGGCCCAATACAAGCCACACTTTACGTACAATTCTAACCAAATTTGCAGATTTCATGTAAAAATTTAGAAAAATAATGTACACAGGTAATAAAAAATACTGATCTCATTGCAAATTAGAACCTTCATGTGAAATATTTTAATTGGTCTACATATGTACGTAAAAGAGGCAGAAATTGTAGGGAGGCTCCAGGGCGACTTCTTCATCAGTTTCGTGCATGGAAATTACTCAGGCCCCGAGTAACGCCTCAAAGCCCGAGTGTTCAGAGAAAATACCTATAAATTCTCAATTTTTTACGAAAATGTAGTTTTATGTCTCGTCTATCCCGCAATGTGACTAACAGGGATACTTGAAGATATTTGGAAAATTCTGTATTCTTACCAATATGCAGAGTAGCCATGGTTGCTAAAGCTATGTACGGGTACTTTGGAAGAGCTCTGGAGGTAAGTAGACTCCTTATTCCCAATTCCTTCACTCACGGCAGTAAACTTTAATTCCATAATTCGCCAGTTAATCTTTCTCTACAATATTTTTCACTATATGGGACTATATTTTGATATTTACAAGCAAAGCAAGCATATCCTGCGAGAAAAGTGGATAATCACGTTTGTAGCATAAATGCAAAGACAATAAATAAAGGCATTTACTGCACAAATATATTTGTGCCTCGAACAAATGAGTATCAGAACATAAGAAGTTAAGCTTGTAAAATTCTCTGATGCCGCATCTGTTAAATGCGTAACAACGTTCCAGGCTGAAATACACCAATTATTCCCTACTTTGTTGTTTGGTTTTTCAATCCTGGTTATTAATAGAAAATTAACAAAAATTTAATTATCCACAACATTTATAAACACAGTTTTATTTTCGGGTTTTCTCGAGTATGTAAATCTACAGCTGCATATAACACTCTTCAATTGACGTGGAATGGAACTGATGTTTGAACAGCAGTATTAATCATAAAAACGCAACGCGAATTGCATAACTGCGTCGGCAGAATAACAAACATAATAATTGATTTGGTTATGGGGTCGGATGAGGGAGTGCAGCTGGAAAACAGTGCAATTATTGTATAACTGCTCAATACGGCACCGTACACACACAACATCAGAAATTTCGTAGACACGTCTCCATGAGAGAAACATTCAGTGAAATTACGAACGTAGTTTTCTTAAGTTTTATTTATAGTGCTACTCAGTTGCTCCTATAGTATTAACCTTTAATGCCTAATGTTTACTTTATATACCCCCAGGTTTACTGTTAAAAATCTACGTTTAGCCCACAGAATGAACTTAAGGGTTCCTTTGTGGATCTCAGATCAAATTATTTTTTTATACAGCATCAGTTGATTGGTTTCTATAATCGAAAAGGACAGTATTTTCTGAGTGCGGTACAAGCTGAGTATTTAAATATAATTCAGGCTGACTTCAGACTTTCAAGTTTTATGGTACAAAAAGAGTAAGCGGCTTTTACGAAGACACAATACTTACGTGGAAATTACGTCACTATGCATGCACCTACGTCCGTTTGGCCATGTTTGTCTGTAAGCGAATTTTGACGAAATTTCATGAAATTTGGTACAGGATAGCTTTAGATAAAGTTGTCGAGCAAGCATGAGTTTCGTGAACATGTGCGCAGTGCCTGTCACATTTTACTGCGGGCGTGAATAAGTTTATACCAGCAATTTTCAAATTCCTTGACCTACGTTTATATGGGTAAAATCCCATATAGAATATTTAACTCGATGCTGCTGATAAATCACAAGCATCGTGAAGTTCTACATAGTGTAAGCCATACTTTACTTGAAAGGTCGTGAAGGAAACTGTACTCTACGTTCCACATTTTTCGTCCCATTTAGATAAAATTCGGTACAGAATATTTTGATGTAGCGGAACTGCGTAATTATAAATTTTGTTAAAATCGGCTAAGTGAAAGCCATGTTGTACGTAAGGGCACAAACAAAATGTTTCCGTATTTTCTACATATTTCATCCGATAATGACAAAATTCAGTACGACAGATATCCTCAAAACTTTGCTAAGATGTGAGTTTTACGAAAATTGGCTTAATGAAAGCGATAGTTTTCTTAAGGGCGTAAATCAATTTCTACCAGTACTGCCCACATTTTTCTTTCGATTTGGACGAAATGCGTTATACAAAATCTGAACAAAACGCTACTGAGCGTTTGTAAATTTCGTGGAAAGCGACTGAGAGAAGGGCCTACTTATCTAACAGGCGTAAGCGAAACTACACTTACGCGTGTTTCGTTAAACCGCATGATATTTGCAAAGAAAATAACGCATCATTAAATTCTGAGTTCTACTTCACGGAGTAGACCATTTTCAATTTTGTTATACCATTGTTTTCATCCACATATAGACCTATTCTCATAACAGACAAATCAAAATAAGGTGTGTGGATGTTAAAAACAAAGGTCTTCTATTACACAGAATTCTATCATAGAGATCGCTTGGAAGACCCAGTCTTAGGTGGGAGAATGATATTAAAATGCGTATTAAAGAAAGGGACTGTGAGGGTGTGGATTGGATTTGTCTGACTCTTGTGGACAGGACAGTGATCTTCGCGTATCCATGAAATGAGGAAAATTCCTTTACGACTGCTCTGTGAAGTTATTTATAATATAATATAGTTAGATTTAAAACGAATTCACCGCATGGTTTACACTTGCATACCGTCGAGTGACAGAATTAGCAAGGACTGATTCGGAAATATAACAGACGAGATAGAATGGTGAATTTAAAATATTATCGCTACACCAACCTACTCGGTTCTTCTGCTATGCGGGAAAAATAAATTACAACCTTAGATTAATATTTTCTGGAATTTGACATCTTGTGGTTTGAGACAGATCTACGAAAGCATGCCGTAATCTGTACATTTGCCTTTGTCAGAAGATCACATGTCACATGAATTACACTTCTTTGCGAAGAAATGTGAAGTTAAAGGTAGCCTAAGTGTAAATGTACTTGACAACCTGGTCACTGTCCCGTCTGACAAACAGCTTCCGGTATCCGTCGCATGACAGGCTCGGATAAGGCAGAACAGGTTTGGGTGTGAAAACGCACGCGATAGGTGCCGAAGGTAAGTCGAAGGGTTCTTTTTAAGAGATTGGACTTTATACAGGATGTGTCTAAAATGCCTGAACAAACTTAAAGCGTGAGCTCTTCATATCAGAACAAAGAAAATTGTTCATATAAACAAATTTCCAGTAAAAAAATGTTTTTTAATTAAATTGAAGGAATACATTTAGCAATAAGTACCTTAAATCTGTAATATTTTACTTCCAACTGACAATAAATCCACAATACACCTTCCGGATTTAACAACTGTCAGCTTCTTATTGTTTATTAAGTCACGGTTCATAAGAAATGCTCAAAACCTCCTCCGCTTGAATCAACGCACTTACGAACTCATGTCATGATGGACTTCCACATTCTTTCAAAAGGTCCCAGACCGACTGCGAATGGTTTGACAGGTATCAAAAATGCGTTGGTGAAGTGTCTTTTCATTTTTAATTGAAGCTGAATACACCAGGGTTTTTAAGTGTCCGCAGTTGGGCGAAAGTGACGGCTGTGCCTCGAGAACTGTTTGCGGACGTATATTGACACAAACATTTCTCCTTGTTTTGATGTAGGGAAATTCATTCCTGAAATTTGTCCAGGCGTTTTAGATATACTATGCACATCCAGATATCGCATGATAATCACAGGTCGCACGGTAGTGGAATCTATAAGGTAATTTACAATCAACGCATATTGATAAAATATAATTTTAGTAACTTTTCTGAAGTTGTCCGTACCGTGTACGTGTAAATTTAATTTGTATTATTATAACCAGCTCGTACACTAAAACCACAATATATCAGGTTTCATATAATTCCTGATATGTTTCGGTGTAGGCTACACCATCTTCAGGGGAAAATATATTAGAACACTCTGAAACACTGAAGAAAGTCGATTTTGTACTTGCACGTTCGTTATTGGTCAGTTAGTACACGGTTAAATCCATATGCTTCTGAAAAAACACTTAGAAACACTCAAAAGTCACTTAAAAACACTTAAAACACTGAGGATAATGTCGATTTGGTTTTGAAGAACACTGTTGTTCAGATGGTGCAAGATTAAAACCTTTTGTAACTGCCGGGGTAATGTGAAGTATCATCATAAGGCGTGCAAAAAGTGCAATACAGAACTGCTGACGGTTTTAGTATCCAACCAATACTCGGTATTGGCCTCGTCCTGTAAAGGTTTTTATATATAATATAACATTATATTATATTATATTGTATTATATATAATTTTTCATTTACGCTGTTAGGGAGTTTATCTTATCAAATCGATTTTCTTTTAACTGCATGTGCTTAACCAAACCCATCTTATGACAAATGACTTTCACACGGCAGTAAATATTCAGATAACAATATTATGAAAGGTGACGTCATGTAGTCTAGTATATACGTGTATGTAGGCCTACCTTTGTTTCGGAGAAACCTACTGCCTCGACATTCGCAACATAAGAAGAGGCAGAAGAATTCTGCAAAATGTTGGTACTCATGTAACCAGACTGCACACTACGTCACATCTCAGACGGCCTTAATCTTACATTCATATCGCAGCAAAACTTTCTTATTCTACTTTTGCCTGAATATTTATATTCTAATTACCAGAAGAACAGAAAGCTTTCACAAGAGAACAGTCTGAAGCCTTAGGCCTACTCCAGGAAATTTTAAATGCAGTGTAATGAGAAATAAAATGAGACAACAAACACTTCCCCGACCGCATCATTCTGAGCTCTTTGCTTCATCACAACGAAACTAAAGACGAAGTATCAAATTTTAAACTTCATAATATAAGTACGAGAGCTAATTAAGAACTCCTCCAGCTTCTTCTTCCAGCTGGTGCTGAAATAAAGAAGCAGAGTAACCAGGCAAAAGGATTAATGTCCGCGGTTCAATTCAAGGCACAAGCAACACTTTTTGAACACTTCAGTACGTCCCGACCGACGTTATTCCCAACCAACACTACTCTTTAACCCTTTAAAGACGAAGCTTATCTGTTTTATATAAGGACTCAGCGCCTACCGCGCTGTAAACACTCTCCACTTCGGTTATAAAAACCAGTCTCTTAATGTTTTATAAGGCAAAAGTTGCTGTCTGTTCTGAGATACGTACAAAACACATAAACGCAATGTGGGCACCACGTAGAATTTTTTGATGCTAAACCTGGTGGTATGTAAAGTTACCGCTAAGCTTTAAAGGGTTAATTAGTTCCGAGGGGCAAGCGGCCGGGACCTGAGAACACACGTTTACCTCCGTCGAGCGTTGCGAGGTTAGATATGCGCGAAGATATACGTCACTGCACTAAGGTCTTCACGGTGTACTTTTTAATTAAATACAGGTGGAATTTTATTACCCTTTCAATTTTATCGGAATCAAACATGATGTGGTCTGAAGTCTCTAAACGATCTGTTCTATATATATATATATATATATATATATATACACACACACACACACATACATATATATATTATCAGGACAAATCGTACAGAACACGAATCACAATACAACAAGCTTCACAAAACTCGGCAGTTCTGTGAAACTTGTCGTATTGTGATTCGTGATGTATACGAGTTGGTCCCGATAATACATACGAAATTATACGTACGCGGTATGGACAATTTCAGATTTGTTCTATCTTTATATTGCTCATCCCGTGCATGACTATTATTCAAATACAATACTTGTCCAACAGATGCACTATATTCAATGTACTTACATTACAACGCTTATAATATTTTAAATCTTGGTCCTACACGTTTCTGTCCTGTAGGATCATCATCAGGGACTCATTCGAATTTAGAAATAAAATAATTAAAAGTTACACACACAGCTTTTACAGTATACTGTAATTTATACTGCGTGTAATTTTAATTGTTTAATTTTTAATTTCGAATAAGTCCCTGATGATGATCCTACATGATCGACGAACGACGAAGATGTAAAAATATTACAGGTGTTGTAATGTAATACAGTGCTTTGGTTGGACAAGTACTGTATGCGATCTGTTCTATTTTTAGGTACATCTTTAGGTAAAGGTAAAGGTAAAGCAGTCCCATTACAGGCCTGGACAGGCCCAGAGGGTTCCAGGAGGTTGAGGCTCCTAAATTTCTAGACAAGCGGCACTTGAAGGTCGTAAGGTTGTCAGCCCTACGCACTGGCCGCCTTTAACCCGCAGGGACTATTACTGGTACTCATTTCTGTTAGAGGCTGAGTCGACCCCAGGGCCGTAGTGTGACCGAAAGGATTATGTAAATGAAAAATTCCAATGACACCATCGAGAATCGAACCCGCGACCTTCCGGTTTGTAGCGCAGTGCCTCAACCAACTGCGCCACCGCGGCCCCCATATCTTTAGGTATTTCTTGTAAAATATTAGTAAAGTCTCATTTTAAGATTCATCTACCACAGTCAAATCTGCACCTTCTCGTCAACTGTATTTTTATTTTTTCTCCCTCCAACGTTCCTATTTTCGCGAGTATAAAAAAGTCCGTCGAAACTGCTACGGTAAGTTGTTGCGGTATCACCATCATCGGTGTATTTGGTTCTTAAAATTCACCGAGAAAGTGACTTCCGTGCGTCGGCAACATTTCTTGCTTGTAAAAACAAACTTTAGTAAAGTATCTGACCTCACTAACTCGGAAGTTATGGAAAGACAACTGCATCTATATCAAGGCAAGACAAACTTGACAGCATACCAATATGCCGTAACTTGAGCTGGTATTTAGACTTAAGCTAGGAACTTTCTTATAGGAACGATTCACACTCTAACACCGACTGAAACTCTCGTTTATGTGTGCCATCTTCTGCTTCTCTTCATATCTACTACAAACACTGACGCCTAATATACGTAATCACAAAGTAGTAAGGGTTATCATTTTCATGCCGGTTCGCAAAATTGCGATACGCGACTATTAGCTTCCTCATGTCTGTATGTGTGTCCGTCTGTCCGTCCGTCCGTCCGTCCGTCCAATATGAACTCGGTTGCCACTGGACAGATTTTCATGAAATTTGATATTTTAATATTTTTCTAAAATCTTGCGAGAAAATTCAAGTTTCATTAAAATCTGACAAGAACAATGGCTGCCTTACATGAAGACATTTTGAGAAGTTGCTTTGGAAGAGGTTATGGACCTGTCGTAAAGCAGACAACAGAATGAAGGAATATGATACATAATGATTGCGAAAGCCCGGAAAATTTTTTGTTTCGTCGTCCACAGGCAACTTGCAGTTCAGGATACGAAGCATTCATAGTCTCGTTATCTGAAAACCTTATTCGGCAACACAACACTGAGTGGCCTAATTGTCCATGAAATTGTACGGGTGGTGTAAAATTAATGACAAGGTAAATACAATGGATTAGCAGCCCGTATAAAAGCTGTACCATGAGACACAAAGTGGGTGCACTGTTCTATTCACTGAGACGCTGTCACTGCTAAATAATGTCTAAGTAGTGATCGAAATCAGAAAAATCGGTGAAAATTATTAAGATAATTACAGCTTGACAGTTAAAGCCAAGAATGTTTTTATTTCTGTTCACTAAAATTGGGAAATAGGAAGACAAAATTTCACTTCACGCAGAAGTTTACGAATCAGTCAAGCTGAATTCCGACAGGTACATGTGAGCTACGTCATACGCATAACTTCTGAAAGACTCACCCATTCCATGTACTTTCTGCCTTGCATAAACCTTGATTTCAGAGACCAGCATTATGAGCCCAATATATTTTGGTACTAATCAAATTACAGCGGAGCAACCAAGGTCCCAGTTTTACCATTTATAATAAAGATATAGAAGAGATTTCATAATAAAGATGAAGGTAAAACTGTCCCCGTGTACAATACAAAGGCTGATGGAGAAGAGGCAGTATAGTTCCAATCACTCTTAACTTCGACATTAGATGGGGCGAGTGGTGAAGGTCACCCCCAGGGAAATAGCCCCGATGCCCATTAAACAGGAGGCTGGATGTGCCTGAGGGCCAGTCTGGACGCTTCTAAGAACAGAACAGCTCTGGCGCCTTTTGGGAACCAAACCACGATTCATCGGTTGTCCAGTCCATAATCCAATCACTACACCGACTGCAGCTGTCCCATCTCCAGACTTCATGATAATGAAAGTTGCAATTTATATGGTTTACTTCAGTCAAGATTCATTGAGGTGCTTCGTGACGACAGAAATATCTGTCTTCAGATGAAATAATGGCGTATAAATCGTGGAAACGTTTGGTAGGACCTGCAGAGCAATTACGGGAATACTGTGCGGAGACGGACTATTCTAATAACAGTTGCACACTCAATTTCATATAGATTTTCCATTTCCACATCTAACAAGAAAAGAACAAGAATGCCTAATTGACGTTTCTATCAATGATGACCTAAAATTAAATAGAGTCGAAGCCGGTTATTAGGACATCAGCTCGTCTATAGCGTCAGATATTCTGCGGTACCAAGTAATTCCTCACTGTTAACCATGACATTAAAATCATCGGTTATAACAACACTCGTTTATAATGACACAAAGTATTCAGTCCCCTTCATGACGTTATAACCGAGTTCGACTTACACAAGTGTCTCTTTGACACATACCTGGGCAAAATAATCAAGAGAACATGACGAAGTGGCTTCGAAAACACAATATTTTCATTCCCCATAACACACATGTAAAAATTCAGAATGTCAGCGCTTATAATTTAGAGACAGTCAGCAGAAATTTCATGTCAAACCTAACTTAAGATTCTGGCCATATTCAATCGAGACAATAATTGACTTTAGTCCCCCTTTACGTTGGATATAGGCACTTCATCTATTATATTTATCTATTTTACTCCAGCTCGATCGTTTTTTAAGCAAATCTAGTTTGTGCAGCACTTACAGCATTACTTTATACGAGGATGTTTTAATTCAACGGGCGATTTGAGAGCGGAAACCGAAGAAAAATTTTACAAACACAGCGTCAATGTCGCCCATGCTACGAATGCAAAGTACGCTCTTTCACACTAAAACTGAGCACGAACGTACTTAAGCCGCAGTGGTTCACATACGAAACGCGCGCTGTGATACTACGATCTCTACATTTTGGCCACACAATTTAGGGCTTTCTGTTGCTTCTCAGAATTGACAGTGACTTTCCCCAAACCCTATTAAACTGCTGGCCTTCTTAATGAAGGGATAGGCTTGTTGTGTGTTACATGTGCGTTAGAAATTTAGTTTTAAGCAGTATTTCGACGGATGTCCGCCTCAAGTTCTAAACAGATCTCAGTAGAGCCGTTAATAATGGCCGTAATTCAACAGAACTCGCACACCGTAGACAGTATGAGATGTAGGTGACGCGTGTTCAGAACTCAAAAAGGAATAAAACGCCTTTCTGAAGTGTCCAACAACGTAATAAATATATTTTCCGATGTAATAAAGTTTAGTGCACATACATTTCTGCCACAAACGTTTACTCAATATGATTTGTTTTATTATGTAATTGTCCTTATATCAGAGAAGCATGATATCAGCCTTGGCTTTCTTATAAAATTTTCAAAAGAGATACTCCCTGTGTTAATTTCATATAAGAGCAGAATACACTTAGTCACACAGAATCCTATTCTACGGCAATTTCGCGTTACTTTTAAAGGTACGAAACTTTTTTGGCTTTACTCGGTAGAGACGAAAAATAAGTACAATGGCGTTTATAATTTCTTACGCCTTATGAAGCAGCGGTAAGAGTGTGTATACTTACTTTAAATTTATATGACGAGAAATTTTGTACGCACAGTTAATTAAGGACTTATCTCGGTCCTCAAACGAAACAGTATTTTTTTGCTACAAACACGACTGATGTTTGCAATTTAGATTCAATATTTTCTTAGGGTAAAAATATTTTAAATTATTATGGAGTTAAAAAGTAATTAAACACTTTAACCCTAAAGCCTTTTCACTGAATATTTAAAAATCACCTTCTGCCCTACAGGAAACACATTACATGTCCAATGAAAACAATCTGTTAAGTTTGTTTAGGACAACCAATTTTGAAACCATTCGAAACACACAAACTCCATGGGCAAAGCACAATAAAGTTTGACCAAGTGCTTTAGGTGGTTAAAAAAGTACGAGCAGTGTTTCCCTCAAAGTAAAAAGCGCCCTTCTGTGCGTTCGATTTCAAATAACTTTGCGCTAGTGGTCGAAGTTATTCAAATGATTTTGAAGTCGCATATCAAATATAAAGGCTACTGAGAGTTAATCAGCGCTTTTGTAGCAAAAATACTTGCCGTACCTTAACTCAGGCGGACTGTCGCCGACCTCTCACCGAGGAGGACCGTGTTCGATCCCAGGGCAGTCAATGTGGAATTTATGGTGGAAAAGCGTGCCTGGGATCGGCTTTTCTCCGAGGCATTCCGTTTTCCCCTCTCGGTATCATCCCGCCAGTTTTCCATACGCTTTCATCACCGACGCCATAAATCTCGGCAACTGACAGCGTTTTTGAATAACAAACTGAAAATAACTTAACTAGAACACAACAATTTTTTTCGTAAAGAATAGTTAAACAAATTATAAATCCTTCTTGAGAATGTCTAATCGTTCAGACAGTCAAGTTCCTTAACTTGATGGAACACAAGTGTTTATCACTGTATTCATAAAAACAGTCCCTTACCCTCCACCGTGAAGCAGACTAATTCAGTATACACTTCCAAACATATGTTTCCAAAATACATTTCCTTCGCATTTGCGCTTAAGTGTCTGAAGAGGCCCCATTGCTTAAAGTTTTCCGATCGAAAATTGTTTATGTATTTTTCATGTCCTTATTCAGTGTATACGCCCTGTTAATCTATCATTCTTATTCATTTATTCATTATCGTCTTCCATTTAGTCCTCTTTTACTTCTTCTTCTTCTTCTTCTTCTTCTTCTTCTTCTTCTTCTTGAACTAGTTCTTCCCTCAACTATTAAGCATGAATTGGTCTCCACTGTTTCTTAGGACAACCTCTCTTTCGTTTTCCAGTGGATTTACATTACAGTGCTAGCTATGGAAACCTTCTTCCCTGCATTTTTTCCACATTTCCTTCCCCAGTTTCTCGATAGTCTAGTCACGTATACCTTCCTGTGTGTCTTGACTGACAACCTTTCCCTTGTGTCTGTATCCCTCTCGTGGTCCAATTTCATAAACCCAGTAGCGATCTAGGAAATGCCATCCGTGTTGCTTGCAAACCGTGTCTTATTCCGAACGAATCATCTGACATGTCTTGATCACATCCTACAAATACGTAGCACATATTGCTGTAAATTAGGGGGGAAAAAATTCGCTAAACAGAAACTTTCAGAGAATTTAATATCTGTGTAATTTTTCCAGTTCTATAAACAACAACCCTCTTTCCGGATATGGCGGAGCAGTTTGTCCTGTTACTGGTTAAGGTACGGGAAAAAGTAGGACTTCAATTAAATTAAACCTCCACTCCGTAAAGTTTATGAAAGATAAATTGCAGTCTAATGGGACTGTGGCCATTATAACTTATAAATGGGGGAAGGTAATAACCATGAATTCTTCATCTGATGTCCACTAAGTCCAGATAACTTCAGGGCATAGCTTGGTTGGATTAAGCCATAACATGGGGATCTCGGATGGAGGTGTGAAAACCCCACCAGCTATAAAGCGGAGCATAAACCATCAACAAAAGGATAGAACCCCTGAGATAAACGGCGAAAGCCCGGACATAACTACTCAGGTACACACGAGGTCAACATCAGCGAGTGTTCCCACAATCCACTGGGCTCGATTACAAAAGCAGAGTGTCTTCATACGCTTAAATGTTACGGCTATTCCTGTGATTAAGCATCAAGCCACACAGAGGCAAAATTCCAACAATTATTAAAATTGGTAAAAGAAGATTAATTTCAATCCCATGTCCGTTATTGAAAGGAAAGAACCGCTCAGTGCTTGGTGGACGAGAGACCCGACTGGATCCCCCGGAAGGTATGGATATTGCAAGCGTAAGCTGGATGCTGTGCTAAGAAAGCACTACACTGATCAAGTTCTTCCTTTATTTAAGGTAATACACCGTAAAAGCGTGGGGGCCAGATGTATAGCGACATACTAATGGTAAACCTCAGCACTTCCTGGAGCTGAGTTTTCAGTCCCTCGCCCCGAAAGGGAAAGTTCTTCACGTACTTAATTAAGCACAGCATCACAAAGACGTATGGGCAGTGGAGCTGTACGAGTATTTGCAAGAATTTTTAACTTCGGCCGTAGATGGAAGTAAGTGACTAACTCTACACCCTCAGCCGCTTTATCGCCTTGAAAAGAATTCCCAGTACCCCCTGTATTGGAGGCTAGGCGGATCCCAGGTTTCATCTAAAAAATATGGAGGACAAGAAAACATTTTGCTCTTGCACGGAAGAAAAGTCCACTTGCTCGGTCTTCCAACCACTGACCTAGTCGCTAACTTACTGAGGGGTAAAGACTTGCTTCTGGCGAGAATCGAAACATCGGCAGTCCAACCCTACTCGCCCTTCGCATTACGCATGCACATTAAGTATCTTAAGTGTCATGTAAAACCAGACATCTAAATAAAAAATAGGAGTCAAAAGGGAAAATCGTTTCAGTTCTTACGTCATTACATAACACTTCCCTACACGGATTTTTCAGTTGGTAGGATAATACTGAAAAGTTAAAATGATGTTTGAAATCAGGCGGTTCTGCTTAATTATGAATGACTACGGTAAGCGGCCCCCCTTCGCCGGGTTTTTCTTAAAGAAAACTATACTAAAACACTACCATTATTATTTACGAGACACTCAAGATTTCTGAGACCTCTTTTTTCAGTGACTGATGTATTATTTATTACCATAGTGAAGTCTACTATTCGCTCGATGCATTAAATTGTTTCCACGAACAGAAATTACTGCCCACTATAAAATCGCATATGGACTTTTACGGGCCAGTATGGATACAGGCCAACAGAGACGACTTAAAGAAATAGCGTGAGATAAGAATATCTAAAGCTGAATTAGGAACGCACAGGTCGTGGGGATATTTCATGCACTATATGGGTATCTATTTGGATAAAGTGAGCAATATCCTACTTCAGAGACAATGGCCGGCAGCCTAATAGAAATTTGAACCCCGTACCTTCCGCATATAAAGTTACAGTTTTACCTCCATAAATATTTGCTTGTTATTAATGTCACCCAGTCGGTGTTCCTATAAACAGTGTCATATGCAGATATGGACTCCAGTCTATGGGTTTCCTTTCCGCACTTCGCTAAAACAAACGCACTAAAAGTTCAGCCTTTTTGTACTTCATTCCATGCAGTTTGGTAAACATGCACCAAAGTTTCGAAGGAATCATCTACAAGATAGAAGCAAGCCGCAAGGTGAAAGCAGAGAGAATAGAGGGATGGGAGACCGTAACATCTGTTATTCTATCTCAAGTTTTTCCAGGGGGCTAAATTTGGCACCCTGAAGATGTCTGCAACACATTCCTCTGAAACATTAATATATAGTGTTTATTTAACAACAACATCAACGTTTATTATTACGGTAGAGGGAAGAATAAGAGTGTGGAGCATTGGTGCAGGCATGATGACAGGGGAAACCCCTTCCTTCTCCACTTTGTACACCATAAATCCCACGCGTACTGTCCTGGAATCAAACCCAGGCTACCGCGGCGAAAAGCCGTGGACTAACCGGTTAACCTATGGGACTGCCTGTTGAGATGTATGTAACAATTTGTACGGATTCACATCAAAGAAGATTGTAATCCTAAAAATGTTCACAACGGGAACCTAAAATCCCACCATGTGTTAGAGTGAACTGTACGGGCTCATTCGGTCACTCAGGTATGCAGCTATAGTCTGGTTATGGCGACATTATAATAGAGGCAGTAACATGTAGGGTCGTTATCATGCCGGAGATGGGCTTAGACACTAGCGCCTAGGGAAATACGATTTCTTTCTTCGAAGATCTCGCATGATACGGACTACAACCACACCCTGGGGTCACAGTTGGAACAAAGGGAAATTACCCACAAAATATTAGTATGGGCAGTTCTATGCACCAAACGAAATAAAAATTTTCCTTTCTAAACAACTCCGAAAATGAAGCCATAACATCCACAGACTGAAATTAAGAGAGAGTATGTTAGTTCCCTCCCTACCCGAGCAGAGCGACAGATGAAACTACTGTTTGAATTTTACAGCCTTCTTTACGACGTTTAGATCTCCTGTTGCTATGCATACGTAACGTAAGGGTGGACATTCAGTCTGACGGCAATACTTGTGAAGAAGGCATCTTACATTTTTGTTGTTTTACTTCCGAACTATTACTGTTCAAATGAAATTCATATAAAATAGCCCGTTAGTGAAGGCACTGTATGTCTTCTAACTGCTCGTCACACGGACTCATACACACGGCGCACGTACCACAAATTTCTTCCTCAAAAACTTGATTAGTGAAGGGAAAAACTCATAAAGCCTAATAACGCAGTGCAATAACATTCATTCCCATATTATTTTTATTTAATTTTAAAGAATTCCTACTTAAAATTAATGTTGTATGGTACGATCACTTATTATTACATCGTCGCCATATTTGTATTTGTTGATTTACTAATAATGTTTCATATAAAATGTGTAGGCAGGTTTATGAACTGTCTTCACGGAAAATACCACATGCCTAGCGCCAATGGTTCGTTTGATATCAACGTCAAACTGAGAGCTAAAATTTATTTTTCGCAAGGTCGTCGTGTCACAATTTGATTGTGTACAAAAATATTACCTGAAGAAAAGCTGTGTATTTTCCAATATCTATTACAAATATAATTTTAGTGTCCTCAAATAAGTTCTGCTACAGTTGTTCTCTCAATAAAGTCGGCGTATCGGCCATGTTGTTAATGACTGTGGGAAAACAGATAATGTAGCACTGGGTTGTCTTTCACTGGCATAAAGTTCATACATGTTCCGTAACAATCTGTAAATTGGTTCAGAACTTGTAATGGGGTAAAAAACACACACAGCATACTGAGCTTACAAAGCTACTTGTTCCTTTTTAGAAAGAAAATTACATATGAAAGTGCGGCTTTAAACCCAGCACATACTTATTTCCATAACATATTCTACCAAAATTCGCGGTCAGACGATCAGCAGTTCTGCCTCTATTCGGAAGGTGCAGGATTCAGTTGTGGGTTTTGTCCCGGCTTCGCTCAGCCTCTGCAGACAATGCCTTAATTTACCTTAAATTAGTCCACACATCCTTTCAGTTCACTTTTAACTAATCATCCCGTCACAGGGCCCCAAATAATCTTAGCTAGTTGAAGTAACGTTAAATATAACACAAGCTTATGATAAGAATTACGGAAGCGGGCATAAGGCAGTCAGAATAACAGCTAGGCCACAGGCTGAATTACCGGGAACATCGGGTGGACTTCCAGCAGGGAGAGATTATTTCTTCTACTTAGTAGCCAGATCGGTCTCAGGACCACCCAACCTTCTAGAAAATGAGGTAAGAAAGCCCTTTCCCCTGTAGTATAGCGGCCGAAACGTAAACCCAACATCCACACAGTGCCCAAGGTTAAGAATTCATTGACGTGCACCTCAAATAAACTACATGTCTTCATGTTGGGGTAATTAGTTAGCAACACACAAGTTCACCTTCATATAACAGGTATTATGCCAAGTGTTGTGGAGGCAGTACACAGAGAACCATACGGTGCTTACAAAAGTAAAACCTTTGGGTCATTACACTGTTAAAAGGGATCAACATTGACCCAGGACATAACACTTAGCTGAATGGAAGCATCACATTTTATCTTTCTGAAACTGTAGTGTATATGCATATGAATACGAGAGGAATAAATGGGATTCCATTAACAAAGTTAGTACAAGCGTAGTCCTACCTCAAACGGACTACGTAAAGTGGAGAACTGAAACTAAATTTCAAGTTGACGTAAACTGAAGCTCGCAGAGTTTGCATGGAAACTTGTAACAAACGGCAGCGGAGTAACTTATCCATTAGTCATTTCCTGAAATTCTTCTGGTTCCTAAAATTTAAAACGACATGATCGAATCATACACGAAACCAATACACATTTTTACCTGCAAATTATCTCTTAAAATTTAAAATGCAAACTTTCTTATACTACGTATTATCGGCTGATTGACTGATCTTTCGATTGTTTCAAAAGACTGCAGGAGATGAAACTAGACACAACGGTGATAATCAGTAATGTGAAGGATATCGCTGTGAAATAATTCGCTATAGAAGTACATTCATCTGGGGAGAATAAGGAAAGACACGCAAAATCTCCCAATACATGACACACGTCTCGAATAAAAGTTCAGAGTATTTCCACTGCACAGAACTGCTTAGTGTTTGCATGAATGTGTACATGTGTGTGTATGCGTATGTGCATTTGTGTATGTGTGTTTGTACGAGCTCGCGATCTTAATTGAAAAATTTATTGTTTGTTTCTTAGGCTATTTGAACACAGTTTTTCAAATAGGTTTAGAAATTTGAGTGGGTTTATATAAAACTAAAAATTATACAAAAATTAGCTATGAGACCTAACGAAGGAAGCACGCACGATCTACTGTAAGGTATTTTCGAAGAATTTTCCTGGAGCAACTGATGAAATGCGAAAACCCCCCCTTGAGGGTACAAGAAAGCTGCAAAGAAACCCAACCACTTAACCATCCAATCGCGAATTTCAATTCCTGCTGCCCTTCTACACGTCACCGAACACGCAGTGCAGTCTGGACTGGCTTGATTGAATATTCCTCACTTCTCTTTGGCATTCGCGATTTCTTCGCCCTCTGGATGTATATTACATTTATTTTTCGGAATAAACTGTAAAACTATTTACAGCACAGATGTGACTACACAGGAAGTTAACATCAGCACTAACCAGAGGATTATGATGCACACCCGATTCAATCCTATCACCCACGACCAGCTACAGTACAAATTAAACACTCTGTATTCACACATCCTTATATAACTCGATTTTGTTTTTAATGTAGTTGATTGAATGTCGCTGTAAATAATTCAGACTATATCAAGTCGAAGCCGATCCCAGTGGCTGCGCGGCTTAAGGTGTGTGTCTGCGGCCACTCGCTTGCTGGGATTGTGGGTTCGAATCTTGTCCGGTGCATGAATATCAGTCTCTTGTGACTGTTATCTGTTGTCAGGTAGAGGTCTCTGCGTCGGGCTGATCACTCGTCCAGAAGAGTCCTACCGAGTGTGGTGTGTCCAAATGAGTGTGATCGTGGAGCCTCGACAGTGAGGCCTAGTCCCTCTAGGGGCTGTTGCCCCATGGGTAAAAAAAAATACAGAGTCGAATGATGAATGACAAAGAATAATGAAATAAAAGGGTTTTAGAAAGAAGGAATTATGTCTTAATTTCCAGTCCTATCCCAAAATTTCGGTGGGAGGGCTCAGAAAAACACGAAAACCTTCTGTTAGGTTAGTCGGTGGCCCAGCCGAAATTCTACCCAGCAATATCCCGAATAAAAATAAGAGACGTTACCACGCAGCTACGTTGTTCAGTAGTAAGACATAATTTACATATTCGTGCTAATACGTTAAGCATAACTTAAATTCGTGGGAGTATTAGACGGCTACTACAGTTTTGTAACTTGAATGACCTCTTAACGAGAAGAAATCAATATTCTTCATCAAGTGAAGATTTTTGAGCTACCTGTACGTCTACACATTCAAGATGCTCTTCACAACTCCTTCTGCAGTTCCGCACCACACGTTCCTAAGCTGCCCCTAATACACTAAGGTTTTATACTTCCATCCTACGGGAAATGGGGTAAGAGCCCTGCGCTTGAAGGGTGAGAAGAGAAGGGGTTAGAAAATAAACTGGTGTTGAGGCCAAACTATTTGCGTGGTTAACAGGAACTGCTGGCTAAAGCATGGTGACCCGAGAAACGGAGACCGTAAGAGAGTTATAGTGGGGTCCGATTAGTTTACGTATTCTTCGCTGGATGTAGAATATTGGATCATTCCATATATCATGGAGTTCAAAACGTTCGCCTTTTAGCCTTGTTCTCTCAACA
Source organism: Coptotermes formosanus (assembly GCA_013340265.1). Classification (NCBI taxonomy): domain Eukaryota; kingdom Metazoa; phylum Arthropoda; class Insecta; order Blattodea; family Rhinotermitidae; genus Coptotermes; species Coptotermes formosanus. The sequence goes on from BLKM01000221.1 coordinate 369,785, forward strand.
ATTCACTTGTATTTTAACGCTTTTTTTACGTTGTTTACACGCAGTACGCGAGGAGCAATAACTATCTAATGGTGCAGGACTTTCTCAAAACCTTACCGCTCCAACACACATAGCGAGTCCGACATTTCATTTATCGAAGCCAAATGTTCGTTACCGTGTTCAAGAAAGCCCAACAGTGGTATCTATTGTGAGTTTTAACGCAGTCTTCGCAATTACATCTTCACACACTATTTATATAAGATCGGTTTTAATGTTATCCCCCAATCCACGTCATCATAACTCAAAGCAGTCGTTCAAAAAGTGTCAGGTTACAGATAGGACTTGCGATGCTTTATACAACGCAGTTTTCTTCGGCCTTCTATTACTTCCTTTCTGGTTCCAAATGTGCCCTGGGCACCCTAATTTCCAGCACAATCAAACTAACTCCCTCCAGACAGTGTCGAACCAAGTTTGACACTCGTAATTAAGCAAGAGAAAGAATATATAATGGACAAATAGGGGCTTCTTCTGTGTCTACGTCAACAGGATTTGCTGATGTATGAGTGGTATTTAATTAATTAATTAATTATTTATTTATTTGTTTATTTATTTCCCTTATCTTACATAGTACATAAATTATTTTACAAAAAGTGTTGCCTCCATAACTTTCATATATAAAACCCAAAATATCGCCTTGTAAATCTGCACCGCTGTGAAACCCTCAAGTCTCAATTCACAGAAAGAATTAATTTAAACTTCATCGAGAGTCGATGGCGTACGCAGTGCTGTCATGGCGTGACTTATTGCCCTTAGCGTGATTCTACTCAAACGGGAAGACAGTGAATGATGCGAGCCATTTCATTATGTTCAAATTACTTACGCACAATGTCAGTAGGTTCCGTTCTGTTATTCGGGTAACATCAAGTCCTGGTACGGAAACAAAATTAAGCTAAATTTTCCCCCGTGCACGCCACGAAGACATGTGGAGGACTGGATGAATATTTCTTCTCATTCTTAAACTCAGCACTTGACAGAAGCAAGTGTTCATCTTAAAAGTCCAGCCGTTTTATTCCCGGGAAAAGCGTCCCTCAATACCCACTGAATGAGAAGCTGGGTACGCCCCAGCACCAGGCTGGGCCCTTCGGAAAGAGAAAATTCTCTTGCCCATGCTGAGAATCCAAAACGTAAATAAATATGAGGGAAAGTAAATACCCCAACAAAAATTTAGTTTACCTTAACAGTGACCACTAAACTTGTTATTTCCGTAAAAAATATATTTTCATTTAATGGTACTGTTTACACGTTGCAGCCTATTACATTAATGAAACGAATAAAAAACGAAAATTTTAGCATGACTTAACATGTGCTCGCATATTGACTAATCGGGCGCTTTAAAGGAATGGGACCCGTGCGATTTAACGTTGTATACAGCAAATATAAAAGTGCTTATATAAAAGTAAAGTTATTTCTATTCACGTGGAGACGTGTACGGCAGCCTGGAGTTACAAATCTGCCCATTCTTAACTTGGACGCTAGACGGAGGTGAGTGACCAGTGTGTGTAGTTATTCATGCAATGTACCCCGCCCCCCCCCCCGTACGTACAGTTTGATGGAAACTGGAGTAGATTAACACAATTTACAGTACTCCCAAATGTCAAATTTCATGAAAGTCTGTTAAACGGTTCTTAGGTTGCGTACTGCGTAACGCGGATGGATCTACTTTAATGTGTGTAAAAGGAAAGGACAGACCAATTTTCACATATACAAAACGAACGGACAGCTCAATCTTAATGTACTTAAAACGAAGGGACAGTTCAGTTTTACTGCGCATTCTGAGGAGATTCGACAGACCCGGAACACAGATGTACAATTCTAAATTTTGTAACCTTAAAATTTTTCTCAGTGTTTATGTTATTCGCGGCTACTTTTGACAGAAAGACTTACAGTAAATAATGAATTTTATCGTTCATGAAAGGAACCAGTCGTGACTTACTTTAAGGCAATGTGCCGACATTAATGGAGAGCGTGTAAGGAACCACTGACACCAGTCACTGTAGCCGGTCTCCCAACCGATATTTGAAGCCGGGATCTCCCAAATATGGAAATGAAAAGCCAGCTGCTCTACCGTGACGTTCGGTGACAACAGTCATACATTCAACCGCTACAATTGAAGGAGCAGAAGAATCGCTTGTCTTCTGCAAAGAATACATGTAGGATGATTGTCTGACAGAGTTACTAACTCGTAACAGAATGCCCCTTCGTGGCAGAGGAAGACGGTTGTACAAATGGGAATAAATATCGACCAGAAGGTTCTGCTGATCAAATGTTGTAACACAACGCAAATGAAGCTGCAGAAACATATTGCGAAACCTTTCTTATCTAATAGGGAGATCTCAAACGTGCTAGAATGTTGATATCTGAAACACATTCAGTTCGCTAAAGACATTGAAAGTGAAAAGGGTGGAACAGAAACAGAAGATAAAGCTGCAGCGGGCAGACACACAAAAGAACTATATCGATACTATGAAATGAATTCCTTTATGAAGTGCTTCTTTCTTATTCTCATCTACATCCATTTTTTCCTTTCTTAAACGTCATTTTCTCCTACTCTCCTTTCTGTCCTTCTCGTCTTCGTTTCTCTCATTCGCGTTCAATTCTTCTTGCGTTTTCTCCTTTCACTCTCTGTGCCTTGCGTATTCAGTTCTTCTGCCTCTACTCTCTCTCTCTTTTCTCTACTTATTTTCTGCCATCTGGCCCGACAGAGAGAAACAGAACGTGCTTACACGTTTTGGTAGTTGAGTTGACTAGACAGTCATAAGAATATTGATTGATGATTTTGAAATGCATTACAGAGAATTAATTTACACTATGGAACGGCAACGATACATTAACAAATTGTTGTTCTTAGGCCGATTTGTTGAAGAACTGAATTTGACTGCACAAAAACATTATATGACGAAACATTGTAAACGTGTAGACGTAATAAGAGAAAGGCATATGTAAGGTGTTTTCAGTTTTAACAAATGACATGCTTGTTCAATTTTAAACACTTTGTGAAAATAGAAGTCCATTTATTGCAACACTTCGGGGCAGTTTGAGACACACTGATCTGGACCACACTTATAATTTGCTTTCTAAACCTAACATACTAAGTCTCTGGTCTTGCAATCGACAGGTTATAGGTTCAAAGTTTGGAAAATTACCATAAAAAACTGAAAGTGGTAGTATTTTAGCGTTTCTCGCTTTCTCCGAGAATATTCTGAAGCTGGCATTTGGCCCAGGGCAGAACTGAGACTTTCTGCAAATTCAAGAGCCCTCACAGACATGCGCAGCAGTCATAATTAACTCTCTGAAGACTGGTGTTCGTTGTCGAAGTTACTCAGATCTCATCTCACAGAGAACACTCAGCCTTCATTATAAAAACCAGCTGATTAACATCCTTTAAGGAAACAGTCGCTCATTACTGTAAGACTCATTACGAAATATAAACACACTGTGTGCAGAAACTGCACAGTCTGTTAATTTACAGCAGGTGGTATTCACATTTAACGCTTGGTATGAAATGGTTGAAACCAGCATCAGAGATTCTACAATAAGAACAACAGCAGAATGTGACAACATAATAAATGGGCTAATGTTTACTAACACCACATGAAAAGCACCATTAAATACAATACTGCGAAAGCAGACATAAACAATTAGTTTAAGTAAAGAAAGAAAAAAATGCGAAAGAGACATGATGCAATGAATAAGCCAGTTGAAACCTAAGCAGATGTACTGACATTCGGAGTCAGTATAATTAATTAGCTTACTGTTTATAACAATGCAAGTCTGTGACCGCTTAATTATACATTAAACAGTAATAACAACAGCAGCAAATATACAAACGAGTGTTATAATTTTCTCTAAATACCAGGTACCACAAACATGTAATACACAGCACCCCTGGCATTAAAAAAAGGTAAAAAAAAAAGGTAAAGCAGTCCCATTACAGGCCTGGACAGGCCCACAGGGTTCCAGGAGGTTGAGGCTCCCAGATTTCTAGACAATCGGCACATGAAGGTGGTAAGGTTGTCAGCCGTACGCACCGGCCGTCTTTACCCCCCAGGAAATATTCCTGGTACTCATTTCAGTTAGAGGCTGAGTCGACCCCAGGGCCAGAGTGCGACCGACAGGATTATGCCAATGAAAAAATCCACTGACACCATCGGGAATCGAACCCGCGACCTGCCGGTTTGTAGCGCAGTGCCTCAACGAACTGCGCCACCGCGGCCCACCCTTGGCATTAACAACAACAAAATCATATAATTTCTTATCATTTACAAAAAAGTACAAAGAAATATATAAGATACAATACTAATATGTATACACATATTAGTAGTACTGATACAACATAAACCAACACATCGTGTTAGCAATATTAAATACGCTTTATTCAATTTTATCTTATGTTGACTCGTACATACTTTGTACCAAAAATATGTAAAACTTAAATGTAACTGACAGTTTATGTAATGAGTTACGCACATTCGCGACCTGATGATAAGCCAGTATGGTTGAAACATGCAGCCTGGTACAAATTATATTATATTCTGCACACGGATAACATTCAATGTATGGAGGCAAAATGTAGTCTTCTACCTACTCGAAACTCATGACCACCTTCCTGTACATTTGCCGACATTCGTGTCACCTCTGCACTACAAAGAACATCGTTACTGAACTTACGTACGAATCAACCCATGCACTCAGCAGAAAAATACATTATGGAACTTAGTAGCTACCGTAACGCTACGTGTAGCTTAAGCCTTCAATGTTGGGTCCGGTGCACTGTACGGACCTCTAATTCTTTCGACGCTGCCGACGTTGGTGCAAGTTAAGGACCTTTAATTTTTCACACGCTACCAGCTTCGGTGGGTCGTACCGTCGCGAAGGGACTTAAATTTAAAGCGACTCTTTTTTTGGGAAGTATTTTAAATTCAAACCCCAGTATCATTGAAGGGTTAACTGTGTTGTAACTCGTCTGTTCCAAAACTGCTGACGATTGTAAATGCCAATATTTTAACGTCGTAAGCGGGTTAGGTGTACGGGTAACAGTAATTTGATTTGAACAGATTAATATGTCATGACATCAGATTCACTAAAAGTCAGAAGAAAATCTACATATTAAAATCAGTTCTTTCGCTGTCCTTTACGTAGTTTGGAGTTCTGTTGAAAGTGCTGTATGTGAATTCTGTACAAAGAAATACATTCTATGAAAGTGTGACCAAGAAACAGCCGATAGATTTGACGTGAAACTCTCCGGACCTCATGCAAATTCTACAATTATTTGGGCAAAAAGTATGACATACAAAAATTAAGCTACACAGAAATTACACAAAAGTACAAGATTAAAATTTCAAATGGATTTACAGTTGCATTTATATATATATTTATTTATTTAATATTTACTGTTTTAGTCACCGAAGCTTTGAATAGTTATTGGAAATAGCGTTGAATAATTAGGATGATTATGAAATAAAGATTAGGAGAGGTTGTGGAAGTGAGTGGTCATATTCTAATTTAAGATGTTACCTTAGCATCTGCTTAGGCCACCCAGGAGAACCATTAGTCACATAGTCAGAATGTAGGCAACATTTTATCTGGGAAGAGATATGAAACCGAACATTCAAACTATGAAGATGAAAGGCTAACAACTCTTTGGGGATGTTTGGGTTTAGAGACTATAAAAATTACTCAGAGTACTGAGATCCAGATTAGGACGCCATTCATTTCTTTAGTTTATAATTCTGGGTTACCCATTTATTTACACCTTTTCTACAGTTGGAATAAAATTTAAATTCCCCTCCAGAGAAAATCCACACAGTTTTATGCATGTTAAGAGTTACGAGGGAATGCATCCGTGCCGTGTAAACATTTTAGCTAAATAGAGGGGTATGCAGGAGTTTTATGAAACAGCATTTATTATTCACATGTTGTCAGTTCTATGCTTTATCTCAAACTAAAAGGACCATCCCTTATCTACTGTCCGCTAATGCTTATTCAACACATTCGCATGGTCCGTCCATACCTGGAAGGAATACGATGTTAACAGGGGATGCACTTCACATATCGTATTAATTTACAGATGTGAACAAGTTATCAGACATACGCATGGTGTAAAAATTTTTAAGCTCTGTCTCCCTTCTGTTTTATCATCACTATTATACGAATACGTGCGGGAAAAACTGCAGTGGACTTAAAAGTTTTACTTCGGTTTTTCTATAGCTTTAATATAAATCTTCTTCGTGCAGACAAATATTTAGTGAGTTACGATTTAAATATGCTCGGACAGTCATGTAGACATTCACACAAAATTCCGATAGGCAGATCAACAGATTTCAGTAAATCACCTCGATATCAAAGTCAGTGACCACCCCACAAGCGTTTCCGGAACTATTAACTGCGGACACAGGTGCGGCGGAAGCTAACACCGGCATTTATATAATTACTCCTTGCAGAGGACCTAAAATTGTTTATATCTGTGTGTCGCGTGTAAGTGTGACGGACAGAAATGTAACATAGGGGAATTGTTTTTCCCTACAATAGTCAGGTAAAAGGAAAAATGCATAAAACGTAAAGTGTATAAGATGCAATGCCTTATAATAGGATTATACTACCTTGCAAATTAGAGCAGAATATTATCATATCTGTTTTTCACACATTTACACTAAGGACAAGTAGCACATACAAATTGCATGTTCATTATATTAAAACATTTCTCTGAAAATATTTAAGCATTCCAAAGCCCGATGGCAGAAACACAGCAGCTCGGCCGACTGTATCTTTGAACCAAAAGAGATTTTGTTAACATTCCGTGTGCAACCTTCTAACCATACTTCACACCAACCCACTTTTCAAAAAAAAAAAAAAAAAAAAAAAAAAAAAAAAAAAAACACACACACAAACAAACAAAAAAAGTGAAATGTGAGAAGGTTCTTATTCTTATTCTTTTTCTTGTATGTGCGTTCTTCTTGTCTTGTTCCTCACTTTTGAACTACACCAGACGGGAAATGCATCATTTTCCACTATACGTAAGAAGGACCTGCCTTAGCGAATTTTGACTAAAGCAAGGTGACGCATTTCCTTTTAGAAAGGATTTCAATAGAACATAATCGAAGAGAAGTGAATACAAAAGACTTCTGCTCCAGGCCAGATCTTTCTCTCTCTCTCCCTCTCTCTCACTCTCTCGAGATTTCGTGAGAGTAGCTCTGATTTTGCACAATATTACGGTGATTTCACAGCAAGTGACAACGGAATCTTGGAAAGAAAACTGTAAAATTAAAATACTCCTGTCTTCTGTAACAACAACCACAGTTTTAAACGAAGAGACATACTGATTTCATTTGGTAGTGCCCGTCTGATGAGATGACAGTAGCGTATCTCCTCATGAAATACCCTCTATTAACTTGGTACCTTCATCTCAGATTCTCTACTCATTTTTTCCCTTAGGTTTTACGACACCCTATACGCCATGTTCATTCTGTCGTCATAAACATATCTGATGATCTAAAGTAGTGAATATTTATTTATAGCGTCAAGTACGGATAAGAGTCATGCCAAAAACTGAGAAGAAACTTTGCTATAATACCAAGAAACCAAGAAACTAACAGCTACTAAATAAAAATTATAATGCTGCTGTGATCTTGTGATCTCTCGTATCAGCACTTAACGCTCTCTACCTTGAAAAAGCAATACTCGACAGTCGTGTATTTGCCAGTCGAGCTGCCACGTGTACAAGTTTTTAAAAAGTTTACTCAGAATTGATCAAGACGTTCCCTTTAATTCAGTCCATTACTCATCATGGTGATCAAAAAATTCCTCCATTAAATCCCTCTCTGAGAAGGGCTTTACACTCTTTGGGCCAGGCGAGACCAGGTCTCTCAGAATTTCGGATTCCCGTGGGCCCTTTGTCCATCCCCCGGATGACAATGACTCCTTCCCGTGTGCTGTCTTATGACGCTGTCGATTTCTAAGAATGCATAGAGTTGGACACAGATAATTGAATGAGTATAGAGAGTTGTTGGAATGATACTGACAGCAGAAAGCGAAGTAGTAGGACCGAAAGTTGACCTGGTGCCACTTTTCTCATCATAAATCGCAAACGGGATGGCCAGCGATCGAACACCGGTGTCCTCTACGACCACAGGACGGCGATTCACCGTCGGAGAAATGGCAAAGACTGTCCGGATAACAGACAGATCGATATGGAACAAGGGTGGAATGATAATTGACAGCCGGAACCCACAGTACTTAGAGCACAATACACTCCAGCAGCACTTCGTCCACGACGAAAACCTCATGGACTGTCCTGGGATTTAACCCGGGCCTGTGTGGTGAGCTACCGGTGAATAATATTAGTACGACCAATCCACCAAATATTTTCATGGCGTACTTTGCATATCAAGCTTAGCACAAACCGTTCTATTTATATCCATAACATTACCTTCTACTAATGTTTCACAAATATTCTCATCGGATGGAAATCTCCAGGAAAATTCAATACGCATTTCTTGTTATTAATACACACAAATAATTACCAATTTGTATCATGTTTATAAATAGTCTGAGTCATATATCATGAGGTACGAAACGATGTAGAAAATAATTTAGCTATTACTGAAGGATATACTGTGTCAACGCGTTTATTTCAAAATATATTGACATGCAAATTGACTCTTCACTCTACTTTATGAACCAAGAGAAAATGGAGCAAAATATCTGATAAATATGCAACTCCGCTGTCTGGCATTACACAACGCATAGAGGAAACAAGATAACTGATGATCATCGTTTTAAGACGTTTACAATAAGACCTTACATGTCGAGAGTGCCTTCTACTGCACCAAAACTGGATATAAATTTAAATGTCTTTACACAGAAAATGGCCTTCTGTAATCCTAACTTTGTTTATTAAAACTCAGACTACATTATAAATACACATAAAGTAAAACCTGTCTAAAGGGAAGTTTTAATTAAGGGGGAAGCAATACTTACTAGTAAGTACAACGGCCCCCATATAAGCAGAAAACTTGAGATTTTGTGTTATTGTAACAATCAGTAAAAAAGATTACCTGCTGGGACATGACGCAGCTTTGTTTTGTAGATACCCATCAACGATTCGGTTCAAACTGCTATATTCAGCGTATTGGACTGAGAATCCCTTCTTCTACAGGGTGTTTCTTTCCTGCTTGACCAATCAGCGCCATCCCGACGCCCGCCCGACGCTCCGCCAGCGTTGCGTCATATGCCGCGTGTCGGTAACGTTTAATAGTAGATGAAGGGAGCTAGACGAGCGATCGCAGTGACAATAACCTTTAGAAAGTCTAATAAAAAAAACTTACTAGAGGATTGGATCGGCGTTTATCGGTCAAGCAGGATAAGAAACACAACACAAAGAGACAGGCAGCATGTTTGTCTAAATGGTTGATAACTATGTGAAGAGGTGTAAGCAGTTGCGTCCAAGATGAAAATTAACCCTAGTAAACAAAAATTGTTTAGCGTGAAAACTGAAAGAAAAGTTAAGGTTCTATTGCTAGAATTTCACTTAAACGTCCATTTTCATTTCCTGTAATTTTGTATCGTAGTGTAGTTCTATAAATCACTTCTATACGAAGGAACATTCCCATCGCAAACGGTATGTGCTTCATACAACAGTGTCCATCATTCCAAATTCACTCCGCCCATCAGTGTTTCATACATACTTTGTTATTGGTCTCCACTTTCTACGTCTGCCAGGTGGTTTTTATCTGTCTTTGGTCAACCATATCATTCAGTGTTTATTTCTATATACAACACTTTATTTTATATTATCTGCAGTGCAGTTCATTCTACTAATATTCTCTCTTTTATCGAAGTTAAAGAATAATTTAAGGATCCATATATATAGATTCGTTCTACTATTGACTAAGCAGTCTGAATTAGTGCGAATAAATGAGACGAAAATTAAGCACGTGAAACATTTAGGATTAAAATCCATAATTTCTTAAAATATAACAAACGTTACACCACCTCACGCATAAAAATATTTTGTACACGGTGGTGAATGAAATGTAGAGTACAGATAAGCGCCACGATTGGTCGTCACTTGACGTGGTTTGTCGTAACTGTAAAACTAAGTTTATTGAAGGCAGTTCAAGAGAAACGGTTATAAGCATGCCTCGATGTCGTTCAGTGGGTTAGATAGGCTCCAGTGATCGAGGCGCGTACAGGAATGGTTTCCCGGTGCTTCAGCAAACGTTGCAATTACCACTTTATGATTGCAAATTTTGACGAAACGCCGCAAAATGGTCAGTCCACATGTGCGGCCCAACCCTGAAAGCCGAACCAACGCGTTTTCTAAAGTTTAACTACAGCATTAAGACACAAATATTGGGTGCGTTGCAAGTTTGAAACATTCATTATAAACCGAAACCACAGTGTGATTATGTAAGTAAATTAGGTGCCACTGCTAACTTAGCACTTTGATACAACGAACCAAGAAGCGAGCGGAATACAAGTGGCTGAAACAAAGTGTGAGGAAAGGTAGGGATTACTTCGGAAACGATTGAAGTTTTGTGGTTTTCATTCGTATCGTCTGTAAGAATTTTCAATAAACCTAAATTGGAACGTATTCTTCTTCTTCTTCTTCTTCTTCTTATTATTATTATTATTATTATTATTATTATTAGTAGTAGTAGTAGTAGTAGTAGTAGTAGTAGCATTAATCTATAATATCTTACCGATGTGTTGCAGGACACACGAGAAAAGTTCAACAAATACGTGTGTGTAGATGCGTATGAATGTGTGGGCGAGACACATAGATGAGCACATCACAAGAATTAATGACAATGTCAGCTACCACAAACGCCCAACCTAAATGTTAAAGCATGTAGATTCTTATAAATCAATAAGCAGGAGGGCCAGAGAGTGACGTAGAAATAAATGGATTTATCACTTTCGAAACTCATATGGGGTTTCTGGATTACTCCATGGATATGGTAATGATTATAGTAACAGGAAAGGAGAAGAAAATGATAATAAGACATTAAAAAACAAAGATTGCAATAAAACTGAAAGTAATAATTATAAAGATAATAACAAGTTATAACAATGACGAGTGATAACTGCGACAAATTTATAACAATCATGAAAAAGTACCTAAATAAAAATTATGTTTACATAATGGTGAAAATAATACTAGGCTTATGATGGTAACTATGAGAGAACAGCGGTATATTTCCAAACAGTGAACTTCACGAAGATGCGCGACACTCATCAAGAGCTTTATGACGTAACGGTTGAAATCTAATTTTAAGTCATGCTCCCACGTAACATTTCTGTAACGTGCCGAACAAACCTCGACATCTATAGACACAGAGCCAGGCGTTTTGTGACAAACAACCCTTGTGAAATCTGAGGTTCTCATAAAGGTGCTGATGATTGGTCTGTGAAGCCGTTTAGATTGTTACGTTGATGTTAACGTTTCGTATGAGTACAAGGTCTATGGTCTATGAATGGTCTCTGAAGCCATTTAGATTGTTACGTTGATGCTAACGTTTCGTATGAGTACAAGGTCTATGGTCTATGAATGGTCTATGAAGCCATTTAGATTGTTACGTTGATGCTAAAGTTTCGTATGAGTACAAGGTCTTCATCTTCACGGTAGTCCAAGAACAGTGATCTGCGCTGGCAGGCAAAAACTGTATCATGATATAGGAGAAGGAGAGAAATGCGATTGCGAATGGGCCAACGGAAGTAGAGGTGTTCAGCGTCATACCCCGAGAGACAAATCTTTAAAAGGATTCACATTTCAGGTCCCCATGGCCGTCACTACCTAGAATCCTTTATTTTCTCCATAATTTCAACTACTAACCCGCTTTTGCCTGGGGACATAATAAAATATCACAAAAAAGTCAGTTACAGTAGGCCTATATTATTTTAGGGCTATGATTTAAGCCCAGTGTCTCGCTAATACGAAGCAGAAATGCCAGCCACTAAACCGCAAAGTAGGCTGGTTAGCTGGAAGTCAGAGGAATAAAACGGAAAGGGACATACACTCTAAGAAAAAGTAAAGCTAAACTGAAAAACAACCGATAGAAAGCCAGTCGAAACTGAAAGGCGTGGTTATAACTGTCTCCCTCACACACAAATTTTCAGAAATTTCTTCTGGAACTAAAATGCCCCAAAAATTCTGGTATAGGTAAAAGCAGTTCTAAGAGGTTGGAATTACTTCAGTGTGTTCTAAGAATTCGAGGAAAATAAAGAATGTTTCGTGAATTTACATCAGTGTTCAAAGATCTTACGCCTCAAATTAATTCGCCGTCACAAATACCAAAAGAACATTTTATCCATTATCTGCTGTTAAGTCGCTGTGCTTATTTATAGTTCAAAAATGGTTTGGACATAAGTAAGCTCTGTTCATGAACACGTTCTTATACTGTACATTTTCCGGTAAGACACCTTCAACACATTCAGACTCACTTTTCTGTTAAATATCTAATCCTACCAGACCCTGCACAGTTATTTATTGTACGTGTCTTAGAAAATCTAAAATTCGACGAAGTCTTTCTTCTCTCGAGTCCGCTTTGTCTTCAAGTACCATTTACTTCACTGTACTGCACATTCCATTTGAAAAACAGTCACAGTTATTATTCAAGCTGACGTTGCCGACTCCAAACGTCCAGTGCAAACTGAACTGTCTTATGTAAGAAATTGCTACGAAAACAAGTCACGTGACATCTTCACTCTTCTGGGATGTTGCGCAGACCCCAATCACACCGCTGTGAAAGCTTACAATCTCGCAAGAAGTCAATTAGGCCTAACTGTGAATCATTCTTGGATTTACAACACCCACAGCTCAATAGGCGTTGAGATTCAAACACGCCATTCTTATAAACTAACGCGGTCTCCACGCCATGTATATACTTCTAGGTGGCGAGAGACAAGACTGTTGGTGGTCTAACACTTGTTTCTCGCTGTCTTACAGCAATTAGAGTTCTTTGTCGTAAGGCACACACTGCACTTTCATGACAAATTCTTTCTTTTAACGATGTTCTATTATGGAATAAGAGTAAAGGTGGAAGAGTCGGAAAGTTAAGTGCTGAAATGTGTAGGATGTACGAGACGACCGTCAATTGTTGAGGACAAAAAAAACTGAAAGACACGGAAAGAAAAAGGAAAAAACTCAGTTACCTTCATGCTACATACTTTCCTTAATTGTTTCAGGCACAAGGGTAGTCCAAAAGAAACCAAGAGTTTTAAACACAGCCAAATCGTTAAAAATGTTACTTCATTCTGTAAGACATAGTTATAGATACGTGCATGTACACGTAAAACACGTCTATTCTTAACCTGTACTAAAACAAGAGAAAGAATCTCGTTTGCGGTGGGAAGAAAGGCGCTATAATTCTCACACTATCTGCCTATTGGGATCCCCATCTTTCTTCTGTAAACAAGCCCAAATACCTTGTTGCTAGCGAAGTTTGTTACCACCAACATGACTGTAAACAGAATGGCTACAGGATTGGCGGGAAATAAGCCAGAGGAAACTTTGCTGAGACAGATAGAGAGTGGAATCATCGCAAGTGTCTTCCGTCCGCGACTTCAGTATAGTTGCAACGTCTCTCTAGTCATATGCACTAATAAAAATGGCAGGTCCTTGCCCTCCCTAGGAAATATATGTCCAAAATCTTGAAACAAACCCACAAATGTGAGCAATGCATCGACCACTGAAACAATGTTAATGTCATAAGCAGACATATACAATAATCAGTTTCACACATGGATAGGTTCACAATCTGTAATTCACGCCCGAGTGGGTAACAGTGATTAAAATGTGGTTATGACATGAGTACAGATAGATATCTTAGTTTATCTTATTCAGACATGTGTACCATCTTCAGATATGACAAGCTAAACCTATCTCTTCTGTCATTACGTTTGATGGCAAGTAATTATGAACAAAAGTAGAAAATGATAGCACTCAGTCTTATTCGTGAGTCAATAGTGCACTGCCCGAAAAGTGTCCTCTATTTAAAAGGACGCATAGTGCGCACAATAACTTCTCAGTCACTGCGGTCAGGTACTTTGACGAAGTTTGCATTTAGTGATTTACCGTTGAAACTTCAACGGCCTTTTTATGAGACTTGGGTGTCGGCGTACGTAAAATTTTCCTTGTAGGTTTTTCTGTTTCTCCCTCCTTGCCCTCCGTCTCTGTGTGTAATCATAACCGGGCTATTTATACTGCAAAAGCTCTCCACTCATATTTCTGCGATTTCAATGGTTTGGTTTGCAAATTATTGACGTAAAACATACACTCCAACCTTGTTTTACGTCCTAATTGCGTTCCTGAAAAAATGGGGGTAAGTAAAAAATGATATTCACGTCAGAAATAAGGAGTTAGCGTAACAGAATGTAGCCAATCAAAAGGCATTAAACCGAAAATGAGTGAGCACAAATTAAGAAGTGGTGTAAATTGGCAAAAGGGGTTAAAGCGAAAAGACATAAAACAAACGAGCGTAAAACAAGGGTTGGTTGTAATAACTATGCGGCTGTATTGAAATAAATAACTTAATACCTGATATTTTGTTTTCTGGGTTACGATTCCTTGTAGAAACGTCTACCCTGAAGATGAAAGAAGCAAATTCCGTCAAAAAGTTGGTAACCGTTTAACTATCATGGCCAAGAAGACAATACTACAAATGTTTTGAACGTGACTATAAAAACACATATCCAGCGTCTTTACTTTTATATACCGTCTACTGCCAGGAAAACCAGTAAAAAGATCTGCCCTTTGATTAGATTAATATACATGGCAGCGACTTGTTTTGAGCCCAGTATTACTACAATCGCAAAGTGTTTATACACGTAAGTCACATTTTGTGAGCCCACTGTAAGGTCTTGGTATGCAAAGGATAACACAGATGAGTAAAGGAAACAAATCAGTGTTCTTAGTGACATGGCAGCACTGAACCATTTGTTTACGTGACCCGAGGCTGGGCGAAAATTTAACCTAAGTTCCACCTACAAAGGCATATACTGCGGCCATTTTAATACTTCCAAACAAGAATTCCCATTTGTTCTAGTAATATATGAGACAATTAATTTCAAAAAAGCCCACCAGGTATAAAAATATTTATCTTCAGACACTGTATGTCGTTGATAATGGCGTTCATAGAAAAAAAGAAGTTAACTGAAAGCAGAATGTCTTCGTTCGTACTGCGTCGGTTTTTAGTACCTTCGGTCTATTAGTTTCTTTTCTTTTTGAAGAGTTTATTACTTAAAGCGGATTCCACGTAAAATTTGTCGGCCATAACATCAAAGTTTGCACAATTATCAGGATTATCACACCTGACACTGCCTACAGAGCACACTCGTAGAAGTGTGCGCATAATACACAACCGCACCAAGGCACACATAAGTCGCCCCAGAGATTTATTAGTTATCTCTACCTATCGGACGGTAAAAAACTTTTCGTGGTTCTCCATGTTGTTATTTCACTCGAACACTCACAAAATGCGCCTTAATAAATTTCGGGTAATTTCTCATAATTATACGTAAGTATGCATTTTTCCTGTACACCAAATAAGGGTGGCCAATTTCGCTTTCCTCCCACAAGTTAGCGAGTTTATTTACGCTTCTATTAGGCATTCTTTCTTCTGGGTTGTCAAGCAGTTGGACTGCTTGATCCTTGAAGGCGGGAGAGGGGCTACCCCGAGTGGTCCGTATCGAACTACCAAACTACGTCGCGTTAACTCCATCGCTGCGGAAGCCTGAATGAGTTACCATTATTGCTTATATAAAACCGGGAGGCATGACTTAGTGTCACCCTCAATGGCATTGGTGGTACAAAGTTCCTTAAAAATCGGTCATATAGATCAAAAGTCAAAAGTGATACAGACTTACACACATGCAAAATGCATAGTCATCATATACAAAAGATAAATAGCTTGAAATATAATATTAGGCGTGGGCCGGGATAGCGTAGTCGGTATAGCGACTCGCTACGGGTTGGACGGTCCGGGGATCGAATCCCGGTGAGGTTGAGATTTTCCGCAGCCGTCCAGAACGGCCCTGGGGCCCACCCAGCCTCCTGTAGAGTGGGAACCGGGTCTCTTTCCCGGGGGCAAAGCGGCCGGGGCGTGGGGCTAGCCACCCCATCCCTTCTCATGCACAGGCTCACGAAAGGGTACAGCTATACTTCTACTCCCCCTCTTGGGCCCTCAGGGCCTGTAATAGGTGAACCTTTACGTTTATATATTATTAGGCTACTATTAATGTTTTGAATTGCAATGTAAATATTTCATTAGAGGACTGTTTCCAAAAAGTTACGAATGTACTTTGCTCCCCTGCAGTTCGGAGTAACGTTCACGGAGAATACACAAACAGTACTGTATTCACATTTACGTTAAACAACAGTAAATGTCAGCCATGTATTTTCAGCGAACAAGTTGTGTTCTATTGACCGTAGCTGAACACAATGCTGGGTCCTTCTTTAGCTCCATTACACGATCCTAGATGTTGGACAGGTTTGTTTAGGTAAGCAGAGTTATTCTCGCCAACCTTCGTGTAACAAAGAAGCTCCACAAATTTTAGAGTCAGATTACTTCCAGCTCGTGAACTTCAAAAACCAACTTCTCTGAACACAGTTTACGGTAAAACTTTTAATACGCGATCACAGCACAACGATCTTCTCATTACGGGTCCATAATTTTGCACAATGTGTATTTATTTCTTGCTGGGAGAACCTGAAATAAAATGACTCCTCGGGAAACCTAGCTAAAGACGGAAGGATAGTATTATAATGTGTCTTTAAAAACTTGTAAAATATAGCCTAAATTCCTCTGGCCCAAAATAAGGCACATTTCAGGAACCTTTAAAAATGTTTTTCATTGCATTTGTTGATAAGTTGAACAAACCACCATAAGCTTCTCCATCAGGCGTTAGTAAGGTTAGGTGTTTATTTGTTCCCCTTTTAAACAGTTTAGTTTAAAGGTACAGAGATCAGTATTTCTTCAAATATGTTGATATTTTTATATGGTACTTCATATTGCACAGCACCTCGTTACAAAGCCTATAGCCTACACAAAGCAAGGCAAAGAAGTAAGAGCAGTTTAATAAACTAATGTGACGTCACACTTGTGTAATTATTCCAAACGTCTGCACAAAAACATGTGAAATGAACAAAAAAAAATACAATGAAACATCTTAACAAGGTAAGATACAGTTGACGACCAACACGAAAATAAAAAAAAAGCACTGGCCTAAGCAGTGGACACTGTCAGAGATAGTGGCAATGTAAGATAGTAACGGCACGTACCGTCATTAAAATTTCATTTAAAATGTAAGCTCATGTAGCTTGTACTTTATTTATAATCCCACGCCTCGCTACAACTATATATTAAACTGTATTACTGTGTTAATCTGTTTTCAAACAGATAATGGATCGCAGTGCCCAGTATATCACCCACTAGCTTCATTATGTAGGGAGGGCTGGGGACCGGCTGCAAGGCAACAGTCTCAGTCAGCGGTAGGGAAGCTTGCTAAGTAAATCTACCACTTACAGGATTACACAATTATTTCTCATTACTCTCCACTGTGCTTGCGTTACAGCCTCCATGCTGCAGAGACCACTTGCAATGTGTCGTAATTTTTCAGCCGGACAAGAAACCCCTCGCCTTTAATGATACCCGACAATTCAGACTCTTTCATAACACCGTGCTACCCCGGTGCTAAACGGCAGGTAGTTCCAAGCATCGTAAGAACTAAACTAATTTTATTATTATTATTATTATTAGTGTTATTATTAGTATTAATATTAGCATTATTACCCTACTAATGATCCATATTCTGAGTCACATGACCCCAGTTCACACACCTCACAAAATAGTTACGCCCCATTTCGATATTATCCTCCCATCTACACATAGGTCTTCCAAGCAGTCGCTTTCCTTCCGGTTTTTATGACCAAACATTTGCACAACCCTCTTGCAGCTTCCGTGCATGCTACATGTTTCATCCATTTCATCCTCGAGCTGGTTACACTAATAATTCTTCTTCAGTAATACGAACTGAAAAGCTCTTCATTAAGGAATTTTCTCTGTTCTCTCTTACTTACTGTATCTTACAGTACGCTTACACAAAACCAGTTCCTCTGCTTCATTCAAAACAAAACAATGAGTATGACAGGCGAAGTGAAAGTATAACTCCACGTAATCTTAACCGATGCCTAAATAAAAGTGTATAGAAAATTTTCGCCTCTGCCGCTTTCATCGGGGAAAAATCTCCCACACTTATTGGGCAGGAGGTTGGCTGGGTCCCAGCGCCGGTGTGGAAGATGGGGGACCCACAGAAATATCCATTCCCACATCGGGAAACGAACCCTCATTCCTCGGCCATCCAGCCTGTACGCTAGTCACTATAAGCTCTGTATCGACAGAAATACAGATATCTGAGTGGCAGTGACAAGTAGTATGGATTAGGATGCTACTGGATGTGCAGGTAGTCTATCGATCTTGGCCGTAGAGAATTTGTGTTATATCCCGCAGAACTGAAAACAAGTTCTACGAATAAATTATGACGCCAAATTTCCTTCAACTTATTTTTCTCCACGTATAAGACACGAGAATGAAACTTTGTCCTTCAGTAAACATACACTGAGAATGTTTCAGAACACAATAGTGAACAATATATTTGCAAACGGGAGGCATAACAAAAAAGGGATGAATATGACAAAACTGATGACAGGCATGGAAGAATGAGAAATTCGTATTTTTTTTTTTTTGGAAAACCTAAGGGGTACGTGGGAGATGTACGCTTAAATGGGTCATATTATATCTAACAAATGCATGTAAATATACGAACTGGAGTCAAACAAAGTAGGGCAGGAGAAATGGCGGTCGCTTAAGAACAGTAATGTGAGGGGTGCCATTATAGCCAGCTGGCTGATAATCAGTTGGTCAAACACGGTTTTCTTTGCGAAGCTTTAGGTTCTCAGCGCGACGATGCTAAAGGTTGGAGTCTTTTGAGATATTACGCCGTGTTCACTGGTAAATAGTTAGCGCCATTTCGAAGGAACGTAGTGCCTTTATATCCAGAGACAAGGAGTCGCAGGAGGAATAATGATCTGTCAAAACGTCGATAAAGAGTTTCCAGGCAACACCACGCAACATCTCAGAAAACCTGAATATTCAGGAATCTCTAGAGAATGTGTTATTTCCACAAAGCTAATTCCCTTTAAATAACGTAAGAATATTACAATGACTAAATTTACCACCACACAATATCCGGTAAGGAAATTAAACCAACTTTTAAAGCTGAATTTCGGAATACATAGTTTGGTTTACTCTTCTTCTGTTCACCGGACATGTTCCAGGAACGCATGTATTGCGTAAATCGACATACACCTGTATAAGCAAGGAATTTTCCTTGTAGGAGTATTCCCACATGAAGGATAAGTTGTTCATTCCACTACATGAACAATAAACATGTTTTCCGTGTTACCGTCTAAGCCCTCTTCCAGCATCACGTAATCCGATTTCCACAGGAAAAGCAGTGTGTGGTAGTATCGATCTTCTGACAGCTTATACCAGGTGAAGTAGCAAGTCATAACTCAAATTCCATTTAAAACCATTAATTAGCCGTGGGGTTATTGTATACATTCAGTCCAATCAATTAAATTGGTATCTACTGGTTACGAAACAAACCACATTTCAGACCGCAGT
Organism: Coptotermes formosanus; assembly: GCA_013340265.1. Taxonomy (NCBI): domain Eukaryota; kingdom Metazoa; phylum Arthropoda; class Insecta; order Blattodea; family Rhinotermitidae; genus Coptotermes; species Coptotermes formosanus. The sequence goes on from BLKM01000221.1 coordinate 389,506, forward strand.
TAGTTACAGCTATAAGACAAAGGATACATTGCTAATCACTTAACAGATTTGTTAATCCCTCCCATTAGCGTAATTAACACGGCATCAACCAGAAAAATGTCTGATGAAATCACTGAAGTGATGCAATTCCCAGGTGAATAATTTTTTTATTTACAAATGGAAACGTGTATTTCAGTTTGAATATACTGTACACAGAATACCGCAATTTCAGTGCGCAATTACAAAACGATAGGCACCCAATCCACGAATCATAACGTTAAACATTCAAGAATGCAGACAGCCAGAATATGTCGCAACATTGCCCAACAGAAACGCCATTTATACGTAGGCGTTACTTTGTGGCTGGTATTAAACCATAATATGTGAAACCTGTTATTGATTCAAACCAAGTTCACATAGTACGTTTGACTGTGTGTATTTTTATTTTATTAGCGGGTAAGAAAAACAGAGCTATAACTTACTTTACTTCATACTCAAAAAACACATTATTTCCTTGGCAATATAAACCAAGGACGATCATTCTCAATCCCAAATCCAGATACTTCACACGATCCTCAGCCAATTTAACCTTCTTCCCATCCTCGACATTACTTAAAACAGTATTGTGCATTTTTCATTTTCTTCACCCTTCTTAAGACAAAATATATTTCTGAACACTTCATACAGTGATTTTCATTCATAGCTGATATGAAGTTATTCCACAGACATCCTACAGAAACATTAAATTTTACAGCACTGTATATTTACGTTCACCGCCAGTATTTTAATTAAACATAATGTAACTAAAACGTGTAACGACGAGAAGCGACATCGACTTCAGACTGCGTAACGTGATTTTAATGTACTGACAACGGAAATTTGCAGATATGACGGTGTTAAACAGGCCATATGCCTGTCCGTCTGTCCGCATATAACAACGGAGGAACAGCCGAAGGATTTTTATTAAACTTTTAGTGGCGACTTCTACTAAAATGTGTGGCAGATGTTTAAAACCTCACAAGAAAAGCTGACACTTCACCTGAAGATTTGCACATCTTTCTGAAATTATCTAAAACGTAACTCACAAGTAACTTACACGAATAAAGTGCTCAAATATACATACTGAAAGACATGCGTATTTTCAAATACATTTTTCATCAGCCTGGTGGCTTCTTTATATAATTAACGACAAATTTTATACTCCATCTTTGTGATTGTCTGCTCGTCCGTCCAACGCTTCTTAAAGACAGCACAAAAATAGCGGTTATGAATTAAAAATCTAGAGAAAGAAACCCACAAATATTCCAGAAGAGTCCTTTGTGCGTGAATTTCCCTATCTGTTTACTTTGGTAACTCCGGGGCGTATTTTAAACTCGGTATCACTGTCAGAACTTTTCTGATGTGGCGCTAATTTAGTTGTCAGTGATAAAGAAGAAATTTTGTAAATGTTATATCTTGAGTGACAGGAGACCGGCAACCTACCCTCATTAGGATAAGCGTATTTAAAATATTTTGCAATTAAGCGGTAATTAACTCCTGTAAATTTCGGATACGATCGTCATCAATTTTATAAGTATGAACTCAATTCAACATTAATTATAAGGGTATAACACATGGAAATATATCTTAAAAGAATTGTGTGATCCCAGCAACTTCATTTACATACAAACATTTATGCTCCGACAGTCGTGACTAATACGAGTAACACAGTAATGTTCTGCAATGCAACGCCGTGTACAATGGTATATAGTTCATAACGGTTGGGAGAAATCTCTTGATTTTATCTGAAAGGCAGATAACACCGGTTAATAACCAGAAATTAAACTGCCTGACGAACTGACAGACCACTAGACTTTCAACTGCTCTGCTGCATGCGCTGCATGACTGGTTTCGTTTTCCGGGAGGGCAAGGGATTTGTCTTTTCATCCCTGTGTCCAGACTGGCTGTGAGGTCCATCCAGTTCCCTATACAATAGCTAAGGGAGGCTTTTCCCGCAATGTAAAGTTGCTAGCGTGTGAAGTTAACGATTCACCAGTGCCAAGTTACGTAAGCGTGGAGCTTTACCACCTTTATTCTCTAGAGTTTCACGAAATCAAGGACAGAGAAAACTTTTATCAAAAAATACTAAATTATACTTGCATACGTAAGGCTTTCACTTCTTCCACATCCTTTTTTTATTGACTTCAATTTTGTCATAATTATAATATTTCTCTTATTTATGGTGCAGCCCAATTTGAACTAGGATTAATCCGCTCAGATAATGATAGTGGTGTAATTTGACCTTTCACAAAACCGAGATACGACAGTCGACCACATATTTACATCTTTAGATAGCTATATAATGTAAAAGTTCTAATACTCGCACTTGATTACACATCGTTGTACTATCGTGCTGACTCCTATAACTGTATAGACTCAGTGTACGTCGTTAATTATATAAAGTACTGGTATTTGATGCAGATTTAAGGCGTCAACCCAAAGCACAAAATGAGATATACCACGTATACACAACTCGGTGAAAGACAGCTGCCAGAACACGGTTCAATAAATCTTCCTACCATCAACAAAGTCATGCAGCACTATCACATAGACTCCGCGGCCTTTAAAGATATCCCACAACGTTAAAATTTTTGGGACGTGTAAATGTGACCCACAAGCTCCTGTGTGCACCGCTGCAGTGTTAATATTCTTCTTTAGGTTTCAGTAGTTTTATGAACTTGATGAATAAACTAATCTAAATTAATCCCTTAATGAATACTAAATTTACAGAATCTTAAAATATTGAAAAAATGTTGAGTAAATGTAGTTAACTATAAAAATTTCAGACATATGTAGATAATTAACGTCACCATTTAATGCCGTCCACATTCCGTGCGATAGACTGAATACGGAGTATTTAATCCAACAAACGACACAATTAATAATAAATAATCATTTGTCATTTATGATGTCCCTCCTACACGTTTCAGCCTCTACAAGTCCATCACCAGGGAGGCTGCACACAAAGGAATACAGATACATCAAGTTCTGTCGAAGATGTGCACATGTAGCGTTAAATTACACTATTATCAATTAAAATTATTAAAAATATTTAAAATATAAATCAGTTACAAAGGTTTTACGTTTCTTAGCAATATTTTATCTTGGCCTTGTAGAGCCCGAAACATGTAAGGATGGCATCATAAATGACAAGTAATCAATTATTTGTTACGGATTATGCAAATTGTTGGATTAAACGTCACCGTGTCGAAACAACAGAGGCAAAAGTGAAATAAAGAAACTAGTCACAAAATTACAACGACATAGGCCGCCTAAAAATGTTAATTCGCAAGTCTGTAATCATTAAATAAAATTACTGATTGCAGATGACTTGACGCACATACTTGTACTACAGAGTGGTTCGGGGAACTCATAAATAAATCTAAAATACTAGTACAGTAATTATATTTTTATACGCAACTCCAGCGAAATTCTGTCCTTATCACAACACTTCCCATAAAATTTCAACGAAATTCTTTATAATAACGAAAAAATTAACGGTTCTTTGTAACAAACAGGGATTAAACGCACCCACATTTCAGCAACAACAACGTCGCTAATGCGGAAAGAGTTATGAGCAAATTCGCAAAATAAAAAAAATTCTGAATAAAACAAACTCGTGTAAAGGATTTAAATTACTCTATTAATAAAAACCATTCAAAACCCAAAAAGTAGTAACGTCAATGGCGTCAGTGATGCATTTCTGAAACGGTATCTGAAGTTCTGATGGCGGTGCCTACGAAGCTATATTCTGGAACGGTGACGTGCAGCAGTCAGATAAGTACTCTGCTTTCAAAATGACACTTTGTTTCTCTTACGCGAGCCTCTCCATCGTTATTAACATATGCACTTAATTCCCTCTTAATCCACCCCCTCATCAGTTTCTCGGGCATTACGCACAATTTCATAACACAATTTCATAACATTGAGGCGCGTTCGCGTAATCACTGTTGCTCTGCAAAACAATAATTATTAAACATTACGAATGCGTGTCTGTATTCTCGTTTTACTTATGGGGCAAACAAATGACATCTTTTCTGCTCCGTATTATATTTTCAACCGTGGCGTGTCTGACTCTACCATATTGTCCAAAATTACATCATAAACGGGACAATTTACGGGAAAAAAATATTGAACACAAAACATGCGTTTTGATTTTCTCTACGAATTCTGCCTGTAACATTTCTCATTCTAAGAAGAATTCAGAAAGTTACTATCATAAATGTTCATAGGTCTTCATGTAAGGTTCCCATTATTCTCGTCGGATTTTAATAAAACTGAATTTTCTCGACTTATTTTCGAAAAATCCTTAAATACCAAATTTCATGAAAATCTGTACAGTGGAAGCCGAGTTGCTTCATGCGGATAAAAGCATGGAAGGACAGACATGACGAAGCTAACAGTCGCTGTTCGCAATTTTTGCGAAAGCGCCTAGGAACGTAATCACTAAATGAGCAAAGAAAACTTCTTTTATCATTCACTTCCACGGTAGCTTACATCATACTTTCTATTGTTGAAGAGTTATAAAATATTTCTGTCAGTAATCTGTAACTCTAACTAAATCCGTACGAGTGCAGTCAACACTACAAGCAAGATATATAGTGGGTGGCTTTGAAAAGGTTAAATTCTAAGTGCATTATCGGTAACACTCACCATTGCTGGGGCTGCAAATGACCAGAAGAAATCCAGTAAGAACGATCAGAACCGTGTCAGAAATTTCAAGAAGTCTGAGCATCATTGTGCCTCAGAGATGCTACAGCCGCAACAGTAGACGGTAGACGAGTTCCTTTACCATCGTATCATCACCTACGTTGTCTATGCGACAAATAACACCACCACATCCATTTGTTAACAGTCCAAACACATTATCACACAGTAACACTGGCAACAACTTTACACTATTACGAATACCAGATAACCACAAATGTGTTTACTTGTCACTTTTATACATGCGTTTCCTCTTAGGTTTTCCTTTCACTACTTGTTTCAAAGTAACAGCGGACTGCGCGGAAAGGTACCATACCCAATAACAGAAATGCAGGGCAAACTTTGTTTCATCTGATAGTATTTACTGTTCCTTGCCAATAATGGAAATCGAATAAACCCCTAATCACTCGACGTTAAAACTTTAACGTGTATACAACCCCTTCCACAAAATCCATTACGCTTATAAACTCCCACAGATTTAAAAGAGAAGATAACAGTCACTGATCCATTAGAAAGTTTCTAAAATTAGACACTTGTTTGGAAAAAAAAATATGGCAAAACCACGAGCAAATAACTGCAAGTTTCTCCAGTGGAGCTGAAGTAATCAAAACTCCTCTGACGGTAGGAGCACGCTGGCAGAGTCGTTGGGCGACCGGCTGCGGATGGAACTCGGCTGTGGTTCTTACGAACGAGGCGTCATCTGTCCTACAGTGGCAAATCTGCGCGCGCGCGCGCGCGTTCGGGTTGACGCTGCTGGGTGGGAAGGAACCTCGGCAGAGTGATGGGCGTTTATGAGACATGCTGCTATATGTTGACGATGCCCCCAGAGATTAGAATTCTCTTCTGCTTTCTCCGCCCCTCCCATTGATTTGCATTTCAATATTGTCGTTGTTATATCTGTTATCACTCATATAAACACTTGCATGAAAAACTTTGCGTATCATTTATAACACTGGTGTATCATTTGCAAAGTTCTAAGTTTCATTCTCCGTCGCTAAATCTATGACCGTCACGGAGACGTACTGTTACATTCCCACCTTCCTCTAATTATATGGGAACTGTACAAATTTAAGTCTGATTAACACACATTCCTTACATATCATTCCATTTTTGTCAATTTACAGTAAGTTTCACTGCCAAAACTGTGTAGATTTTGCAGTTAAAAAGGCGGCGTTAGAGACGATAAATGTTTCTTAATTCTCCTCCATGCACACCTATAATAATTCTGAATATTGTTTTATTCAAGTTGAGAACTTACGTCCAAAAACTAACACGTTAAGTACACGGAATAACGTCTTAAATCTGATATCACTCCACTTCTAGGGCATGTGCTACCAAAGGATAAACACGTAAGAAGGCAAAACATTATCCATGCCTCATCGAAATTCGAAATCAAAAGTTTAATACAAACACTGGAGCGAATTCTTCCAGAGACAATTAGACCTATAACACAACTTACTTTCCTGAAGTTCTTATAATGGCCTCCAATTTCCTTCTCGGTTATTAATAACTGCTTGCCTCAAGGAAGTTGTTGATGAGAGCTATTTCTACCACCCAAGCTAAATGTCAAGCCCATTACCGTACATATCTTATTTGTATAAATACAGTTTTCCTTCATATGATGTGTCTGCCGGTCCGACAGCTAAACATGTAAAGTTCAAAATACGTACCAATTATACACCTACTGTAGTACTGTGTTGGTACAAAACTTGGCCTGTGATACTAATGATAGAACATATGGCAGATTACAGGTGCCCGGAAAGGCGGTTTTGAGGAGAATACGTGCACCTATGACGAAGGACAGAGGACAAGGGAAACAAATGCTTATGGGGTGCCTCATAACTAGTCATATTCGCCAGATAAGATTCACATAATAAACACGTATTGGAGAAACAACAATACAGGCAAAGTACGTATAGCGTAACAGAGGCGCGTTTGCGTAACCATCGTTGCCGTGGAAAAGAAATACGTATTAAATATTATGAATGCGTGTGACTGTATTCTTGCCCGGGTTATGTGACATTACAAACAGCACATTTTCTGTGCAGTATCATATTGTAATCTGTGGCCTGTCTGACTCTTCAATACTTTTCTACATTATCCCATAAACAGGACGATTTTCGGGAAAAAGTTATTGAACATTAAATGTGTGTCTCGATTTTATCTACAAATTTTGTCTGAAATATTTATCATTTTAAGAATAATTCAGAGAGATCTTATCATAAATGCACATATTTATTTACGTAAAGTTCCCGTTATTTTTGTCAGATTTGAATGCTACTTGAATTTCAAGACGGGGTTTCGAAAAATACTCAAATATCAAATTTCATGGAAATCCGTCTAGTGGAAGCCGAGTTCTTCCATGCGGAAGGACGGATGGACCGACGAACGGACAGATAAACACACGTGACAAAGCTAGTAGTCTCTTTCTGCAATTTTGCGAGCGCGCCTAAAATGATGCAACATTTTGGTCGGAAAACATGAAGACCTCTTGAAAAAACTAGGCCTAAATGGGACGATGATTAAAACTGATGTTAAAGAAATGCAGTGAGAGGATCTTGACTAGATTCGTCTGGCTTAGGACAGGTCTACTTTCGAGCACTTGTGGACACAATAATGAAATTTGGGTCCTTAAAAATAGAGATCTTAAGTAGCTGAGCGGCCGTTACATTCTTACGAAAGACGATGTTCACTGCAGTGAATTACTCGGTCAGAAAGCACGTCTGTCAGTCGGTCGGTCTGTCAGTTAGCCAATATCTAATTCAGTCAACGAATAACATGTTCGTAGGAAATTGGTTTCACAAATTCTGGAGGCCAAAAAGTTGTTACGATGTAACTAGTTTATTCTTGTATATTTTATTCTGTGCTTTTGCGTAATTCCCAAGCGGTTTGCTTTTAACCACCTCCTTTCAGTGTTTAGTATCAATGCTTCACACTTCTACCGTAGCAGCAATGACCAAACGCACACCTTTGAAGCACCGTTTCTGTTTACTTATGCATAATTACTGCACACTATCTTTGGTCTGTGTACAAGAGGCCAAGGAGTGCTTAGCATAGAGCACCCTTTCAAAAGCACCCGTCGTCAATTTGCAACACCTCTACCTACGTTCTTAATAACACTAGAGTTGCACTAGGAATGCACAGTCCCTGCATAGACAAACACAAAGGTAAAGATATTTTCACGCCTTTTGAAACCGAAAAGCTTCACCAACAGACTTTGTGTTATTCATTCCGTGCATTAAATTCAGAAATCTACAATAATCAACCAACACAATGTACACAATTTGTCATTTACACACTCATAATTATATTAAAACAATAAAATTCGTACGTGTTGCGAACCTTATAGGTTCATCACCAGGGAGTACCTCAAATACTGTTTGATGCATTCCCTGATGATTGCCTTAAAAGTTTCGAAACGTGTAAGAGTTTCATTGTTTAATATAATTATGAATGTGTAAATTAAAAATTGTGTTCGTTTTGTTGGTTGATTATTGTCGTTCACCAGCATACATACTAAAATATCTACAGGTAATTCAGAGACCAACAATACTCTCTCCTGGGAACTGACAACGTGCAGTCCAGCAGAAATATGCCGAGGCTTCGAGGGAACGTAATGTTTCCACCTTGCGACACGTTCCCCTGAAATGTAGCTACATTTCTGTCACACTAGACGGCTTCCTCCTCCCAGTATTTGTCCCGGTCACCGCCATATGAACCTCAAATATCTCCTTCAAATAGGATGCTATGTCCTGCGTCAGCCACTCAGTCCAGTAAAAATAAAAATTAAAGCGCACAGTGTATTACAAAATAGACGTTTCGCTATGTAGAAAAGAGCATCTTAAAGAAGTGACATATCATTACGTACCGTGTTCGTTTCAAATGTCACATAACCAGCACAAGTATTATTTATATACATTTGAAAGATTTATTTAGGTCGTCAAGTGGCATTATAAGGATCCTAGCTAACTGAGTACAGTAAGTGAGCGACGGGTTGTGAAACCCGGAAAACGGGGTTTGATTTCTTGCGTAGACAGGCTTTATATTATGCGTACCGTTGTGATACTGGATTATTAATCAGTACAAGAAACACCGTCACCACAATATTTAATGTTTATTATAAAACTAGGCTCCTATATGTTTCGACTGCATTTTGCATTCACCTTCAGGCCGTTATTATAAAAATGTAAAGGAAAAGTCTGAAAACTTATCCTTTTACATTTATATAATAACGGCCTGAAGATGACTGCAAAATGCAGTCAAAACATGTAGCCGCCTAGTTTTATAATAAACATTAAATATTGCGGGGACGGTGTTTCTTGTATTGATTAATGATCCAGTATCACAACGGTACGCAGAATATAAAGTTTCCAGCAGATAGCCAAGCTAAAAGCAAAAATCAATATAAAAATGTCAAAAGGAAAATATTACTCGAAAATTTTTCCTTTCACATTTTTATAATAACGGCCTGAAGATTACCTCAAAATGCAGTCGAAACATGTAGCCGCCTAACTTTATAAAAAAACATTAAAATTTATGGTGACGGTGTTTCTTGTATTGATTAATAGACGGACTTATTCTTGAGCCCCCCTCCAGTCTCCTATCCACTGGCCACCGCTGGCGCTTTTCCCTGAGGAGAAAGGGGCAAAAAATCTATGAGTGTGACTACCAGAGTGACTAAACAGGAATTTTATACACGTAATTTGCACAAATTTCATTGAATATATTCTGAGCCTTACACCTAGACTAAAAAGGGATATATTGGTAACTTCACCCGCCCATACACTTGTACAATGTCGCGTCGTGCAATTAAGCACATTGGTCTATTTACTTCTGCGACACTGTGATACACATTCTTAGATTTGATCGAAACATCTACACGGTCAACAAGTAACCGTATTTTCTTCTGTTTCCTTACAAGGACACACCCTGTCTAACCTGTCCAAAATGTATATATTTGAAGTGTAATTAAAGTGGACAAAAAGACGTTTCAGTGTACCTGAAATGGTAAATATTACCAAAAGTCGATAGCTATGAAATTGCTATACCATTTAAACAAAATAAAGTTCCACATACTATATGTTGTATCTAGTAACACACTGCAACTGCTGTGCCACATATATGTAGAAGAATTAGAGCATTACATGTACGACTGAAAGGTATGATTAAAGCGCCATTGTTTCGTTCTGAGCATAACTAACGTACTCATTATTATTATTATTAAGTTATTATTTAACGACTCCATAAATTGCTAAGATTGTATAGCTTCGGTGACAGACGAATTAAAGTGTACGAACAATTGGTGGAATGATGGTGACAGGGAAAAAAATACTCGGAAGGAAATATATCCCACAACCACCATGTTCACCAAAAATTTTACATGGACTGATCTATGACTGAACGCGGGATTCCGCTACTAACCGTCTGATCCATGACAGCCGTTAAATTAATGATGTTTCAATTGAACAACTTCTTACAAGTTATGTATTTGTATAGGGCCAAACCATTCTTAAGACAACGACGACGACGACGACGCCACCACCACCACCACCACCACAAGGTTACACATGTTATTTGCAATTCCGTTATGTCTTCTGATGCTAAAAGCTTGAACGCATGCAGCGGTATCATTCAGCCGTTATAAACTTTTATTTCAAATCGTTGTAATGATAGTTACACCGACGCACTTCAGCTTCTTAGTTTTTATATGCCTTAAGGACAGAAGGCTCATACTTGAGGAAATATTTGTAATTAATGGTTTTCTGGGTTTTAAAATTCGTTCATGTTCCATGGACCTGACTGGTCTTGGAGTTCCTACTTGGAATGTCCAAACCTTCTCTAGGTTTCGTGTCAGCTCTTCGTAAGAATGTCCAAACCTTCTCTAGGTTTCGTGTCAGCTCTTCGTAAGAATGTCCAAACCTTCTCTAGGTTTCGTGTCAGCTCTTCGTAAGAATCTACCATTCTGGCAGCTGTGCATGAGCGGGTAAATCTGGTTTTCAAAAATATCAGTATTTCTAGAAAGCAAGTTTTTACAAGTTATCAGATTTCACGTCAATTTCATTAGTTTTACTACGTATCAAATACTTTTTTCATATGTGGTTTACGTAATCTGTGCTCCTTGTCCTTCGTCATTATTTGTTTGCCGTTGCTTTGTAAACTGTTCCACTATCACTGTTTTTGTCTGTATGTTTCAGGTGGCTCTGTTACTGGGCATAAGACCGCTACCTCAACATAAAAACGAAGAACTCAAAGGGAATTAAGTATTAATTTAGTACCTGTTGAAACAAAAATTGTAAAGCGAACATATATCCATAATACTTTCTTGCACTCAGCACCTATTCAATGAAATTTGTGTAAGAAGCTTACTTATCCAAATTAACGTACACAAATTAGGGTACCTGTTACATTCGGGGTGGGGGGGTGTAACATGTATAACACCTTTGGTAAAATACATCATTAGATCAGGAGTACGTCTTCCTGAAAAGTGTACGACGATCAGCGTCCTGTGTGCTGAACTTTCTATATGCCGCAATGTTCATGTTTATATCCCCTCCGCACACACATAATGAACACACCAAAATCTCTACCCAAACGTTTTAGTAGGAGGCAAGCTGTTTCATTCCACAGGAGAGAGGCCTTACAACAAAGGAAACGTGCAGAAACCAATTGCTGGACACAAGCCAAAACACAGACAAATATTGGCTGGTTCAATAATCACAAACGCAGCGAGGGACGACGTGAATAAATCGCCTATGCGTACTGAAAATTCAGGATAGCGTTGCAAACGATACTCATGCAAAGCATATGGCATTACGAAACAGGTAAGGCCTGCTGGAAAATTTGTTTGCAGCCACGCTTTTGGTTGTTAAGCGCCACAATATGAAAAATTACAAAGAGTGAAGGTAAAGCCTGATGCGCTCGTATCCACCGTGAAAGGGGCAGGTTAATGGCAAGCTTCACGTTCTGAAATCTGCTGCTTGTTCTGTACGTACGTACCTACATATGTACTTACGTACGTACGTACGTATGTATGTATGTATGTATGTATGTATGTATGTATGTATGTATGTATGTATGTATGTATGTATGTATGTATGTATGTATGTATGTATGTATGTATGTGTGTGTGTATGTATGTATGTATGTATGTATGTATGTATGTATGTATGTATGTATGTATGTATGTATGTGTGTACGTATGTACGTACGTACGTATGT